>CM012448.1:2162730-2692730 GCA_003999625.1 Oryzias javanicus
AAATAAAAAATTGAAATTGCTGAGTCGCACTTTTTTTCGCGACGGTTTTTTGCGTACCAGAGGTGCACGTACGCATTTTCGGTTTTATAAGTTATGTCATTTCGTGCAGCTTGGGCCTCCGGACGCGGTGAATACTACTTTTAGGCAAATCGAGCAAAATTGTTCGACCTAGCTAAAACCGTGTCGTCGCGACCCTCGCAACATGCACGCCATTTCATATTCTACAACTTCTAATTGCAACATTTTTCCCCGTAGGTTCCCATTAATGCCAACTAAGTTACAAAACAGTCGACAAAACCCCCTAGGAGGTATTTTTTTTGTAGCTCGTAGCAAACGTGCTTTTTTTCGTTAATTTCAAGATGGCGGCAACTTCCAAGGTCAAAGGTCAATCAAACTTCTTGGTGTTTGTAGTCTCTGGCTATGGACATGCTTGTGAAGTTTCGCGAAAATCGGACAAACAAAAGTGTCGTTTTCCTATATTGATGAAACCGTGAAAAACCGCCATTTCTCAGTTTTCGCCGCCACGATTGCCGCCAAGGGCGTGGGTCGTCTGGCCATCCATAATGATTTCAAATGTTCTTGGGCTTATCCTCGACACGGTCACTGGCTTTTTTTGCGTATTTCGAAATTTTTTTTTTTTGGCCCATAAACGATTTTTTCCCCATTCATTTTTTTGGCGGAAAAGCTCGCCGTGATGTCATCGTTTTGGGGCGGGTGTCGTTCTCCTTATAAATAAATTATTTTACAATTTTCCCTAGGTTCGTGGAAATTTTGGTGACTTTTCGAGTATGTGGCGGGGGTCAAATTTGGCAAAAACATTCCGTAAGAAAGCGGAAGAATAATTAAAGCCGCAAGCGGCGTTGGATGGCCCGCAGTCGTTACCCGCCCTAACCTCGCCGCCTGCCCTCCCCTCTCCGCAACAAGCCCTCCCCCTCGCGCAGCACGCCTCTTCCCTCCCCGCTCGCCACACGCACCGCCGCCCCCCCCGCCGCCCGCCCCTACGCACCACTGCCGCTTTGGCGGTGACCTTTGACCCGAACTCACTTGCTTAGCACTCACTGTGGAACCCTAAGTCCATCCCTTCGCTTTCTGTATAGCTGGTCTGAGATGAAAGTGAGAAATTGATTAAAAAAAGCACTTTTTTCAAAATGGCGGCTTTTCTGTTGTTTTATCTCCATAGCAACCATTTATGTTTTGTTCGTCTGAGGTCACCGAGAAGTTTGACATCAAGATCATAAGGATCGGAAAAAGTACACTTTGGATTACCTTAGCAACGGGGGGTTATTCGCTAACCACGCCCACATTCCTTATATGGTCATATTCTATGTTATTATGCCAGTTACAGCTTAAGTCTGGGATCAACATATTAAAGTCCCATAGAAATGCATTGAAATATGAGCGTGTATTAACACTACGCCACTTTGCGAGCTCGCCACGCCACGCCGTTCAAAATCTATAGCTTGTGATACCATTTTTCTTTTGCCAATGTCTTCCCATTGATGCCAAAAGCGTTAGAAAACGATTGAAAAAAGTCCCTGCAAGTCAAATGTGATTGAAGCTAATGCTAACGCTCGTTTTTTCATAAATTCAAGATGTCGGCCACTTCCCAAGGTCAAAGGTCAACGAAACTTTGGGGATTGTTGAAGACTCGTGCTAGCGGCGTGTGGGTCAAATTTCGTGACAATCGGACAAACTAAACATTCGTTTCACCTCTCTGAAATCCCAAATTTTCAGATTTCGAAACAAAATGGCCGCCAAACCGTAGGTCGTGGAGACATCCCACAATAATGTAAAAATAGCCATGGTTATATCCAATAAAGGTATGTTGGTTTCGTTTGCGAAATGTGAAATAAAAAATTGAAATTGCTGAGTCAGCACTTTTTTTCGCGACGGTTTTTTGCGTACCAGAGGCGCACCGTACGCATTTCGGTTTCGTAAGTTATGTCATTTCGTGCAGCTTGGGCCTCCGGACGCCTTGAATACCACTTTTACGCAAATCGGGCAAAAGATGTTCGACCTAGCTAAAACCGTGTCGGTCGCGACCTCGCAACATGCACGCCATTTCATATTCTACAACTTCTAATTGCAACATTTTTCTTCCAGTAGGTTCCTTAATGCCCAACTAAGTCACAAAACAGTCGATAAAACCCCCTAGGAGGTATTTCTTTTTGTAGCTCATAGCAAAACGTGCTTTTTTCGTTATTTTCAAGATGGCGGCAACTTCCCAAGGTCAAAGGTCAATCAAACTTCTTTGGGTGTTTTGTAGTCTCCGGCTATGGACATGCTTGTGGTAGTTCGTGAAAATCGGCGAACAAAAGTGCCGTTTCCCATATTGTTGAAAACCGTTAAAAACGCCATTTCTCAGTTTTCGCCGCCAGATTGACGCCAAGGCGTTGGTCGTCTGGCCATCCCATAATGATTTCAATGTTCCTAGGGCTTACCCCGACACGGGTCATTGACTTTCGTTTGAGTACTTCGAAATATTTTTTTTGGCCCCATAATCAAGTTTTCCCCATTCATTTTTTTGGCGAGAACGCTCGCCGTGATGTCATCGTTTTGGGCGGGGTCACGCGCACTATGCCAAAAATTCATTTTCAATTTTCCCTAGGTGTGGTGCGATTTTGAGGTACTTTTCGTTCATGTGGCGGGGGTGTAATTTGCGTTCGAAGTATCCGTTAGAAAAAAAAAATAATAATAAAGCCGCAAGCGGCGTTGGATGGCCCGCAGTCGCTAACCGCCCTAACCCTCGCCGCCTGCCCTCCCCCTCTCCGCAACCAGCCCTCCCCTTCGCAGCCCGCCCTCTCCCTCGCCGCACGCCATACGCACCGCCGCCGCCCCTGCCGCCCGCCCCTACGCAACACCACGCCCTTTGCGGTGACCTTTGACCCAAACTCACTTGCTTAGCACTCACTGTGGAACCCTAAGTCCTCCCTATGCTTTCTGTATAGCTGGTCTGAGATGAATGTGAGAAATTGATTAAAAAAGCACTTTTTTCAAAATGGCGGCTTTTCTGTTGGTTTTATCTCCATAGCAACCATTTTATGTTTTGTTCGTCTGAGGTCACCGAGCAGTTTGACGTCAAGATCATAAGGATCGGAAAAAGTACACTTTGGATTACCTTAGCAACGGGGGGTTATTCACTAACCACTCCCACATTCCTTATTTGGTCATATTCTATGTTATTTTGCCTGTGACAGCTTAAGGCAGGGATCAACATATTAAAGTCCCATAGGAATGCATTGAAGTATGAGCGTGTGTTAAGACACGACGCAACGCACGCCCTCCGCACGGGGCCGCAGCCGCCCTTGACAGTGGACCTTTGACCCCAAACTCACTTGCTTAGCACTCACTGTAGAACCCTAAGTCCCTCCTATGCTTTCTGTATAGCTGGTCTGAGATGAATGTGAGAAATTGATTAAAAAGCACTTTTTTCAAAAATGGCGGCTTTTCTGTTGGTTTTATCTCCATAGCAACCATTTTATGTTTTGTTCGTCTGAGGTCACCGAGCAGTTTGACGTCAAGATCATAAGGATCGGAAAAAGTACACTTTGGATTACCTTAGCAACGGGGGGTTATTCACTAACCACGCCCACATTCCTTATTTGGTCATATTCTATGTTATTTTGCCTGTTACAGCTTAAGGCAGGGATCAACATATTAAAGTCCCATAGGAATGCATTGAAGTATGAGCGTGTGTTAAGACTACGCCACTTTTGCGAGCTCGCCACGCGGGCGCCGTTTGAGATACAAAAGTTCTAAAGGCGTCTTTCTTTTCCTTGTTCCTTCCGATGATACCCAAAAAGTTTGGAAATGATCGGAGAAAAAAACCCTGGGCTGAATTTTTAAAATAGCTTATAGTGAAATTGCTTTTTTTTAAGATTCAAGATGGCGGACACTTCCCAAGGTCAAAGGTCAATGAAATTTCAGGGGTCATTGTAGACCAATGCTAGCAACTTGTGTGTAAATTTTCATTCAAATCGTGCAAATAAAAGGTTCATTTTTATGAACGTAAAAATCGCCAAAAATCAGATTTTGAAACAATATGGCCGCCAAACCATAGGTTGTGTGGCCATCCCATAATAATTTCAAAACTTCCTTTGGATATCCCCGACACAGATATATTACTTTCGTTTGTAGATTCCAAGATTTTTTTTCGCAAAAAATTTTTTTTAGCTGAGTCAGCACTTTTTTTTTGCGACGGTTTTTAGCTTACCAGAGGCGCATTGTACGCATTACAGTTTCGTATGTTATGTCATTTCGTTCAGCTCGAGCCTCCGGACGCGTGAATACCACTTTTACACAATTTGGATAAAACATGTCCGACCTACATAAAACGGCGTCGGTTGCAAACTCGCCACGCGCACGCCATTCATATTCTACAACTTCTAATTGCAACATTTTTCCCCCAGTAGGTTCCCATTATTGCACAACTACGTTACATAATAGTTGATAAAACCCCTAGGAGGTTTTCTTTTCGTAGCTGTGAGTAAAAGTACTTTTTTGAATGTTTTCAGGATATCGGCCTTTTTCCAAAGGTCAAAGGTCAATGAAACTTTTTGGGTGTTTGTAGACTCCAACTTTGGACATGCTTGTCAACTTTCATCAAAATCGGAAAAACCAAAGTGTCGTTTTCCCATATTGATGAAAACCGTGAAAATCGCCATTTTTCAGTTTTCGGCGCCAGATTGGCACCAAGGCGTGGGTCGTGTGGCCATCCCATAATAATTTCAAATGTTCTTGGGCTTATCCCAGACACGGGTCATCTAGGCCTTGTTTTTTGGCGTATTTTCGCAAATATTTTTTTTTGGCCCATAGCAGATTTTCGGCATCATTCATTTTTTTTTTCGGAAAACGCCGGCGTGATTGTCATCGCTTGGGTGGGGTAACGCGCACTTATGTTCAAAAATTCATTTTCAATTTCCCTACGGTGTGGTCGCGATTTTTGAGGTACTTTTCGTTCATGTGGCGGAGGGTGTATTTTGGCTCAAAGTGGCAGAAAGAAAGAAGAATAATAATTAAAGCCGCAAGCGGCGTTGGATGGCCCGCCGTCGCTACCCGGCCCCCCTTCTCCCTCGCTGCCCGCCCCCTCTCCCTCCTGCACCCACACGCCGCCGGACCAACGCCGCACGCACGCGCCGCCGCACGCACGCGGCGCACGCACGCGGCGCACGCACGCGCCTCCGCCGCCCTTGACGGTGACCTTTGACCCCGAACTCACTTGCTTAGCACTCACTGTGGAACCCTAAGTCCCTCCCTATGCTTTCTGTATAGCTGGTCTGAGATGAATGTGAGAAATTGATTAAAAAAGCACTTTTTTCAAAATGGCGGCTTTTCTGTTGGTTTTATCTCCATAGCAACCATTTTATGTTTTGTTCGTCTGAGGTCACCGAGCAGTTTGACGTCAAGATTATAATGATCGGAAAAAGTACACTTTGGATTACCTTAGCAACGGGGGGTTATTCGCTAACCACGCCCACATTCCTTATATGGTCATATTCTATGGTATCACGCCTGTTACAGCTTAAGTCTGGGGTCAACATATTAAAGTCCCATAGGAATGCATTGAAATATGAGCGTGTGTTAAGACTACGCCACTTTTGCGAGCTGGCCACGCCCACGCCTTTAAAAATCTATAGCTTGTGATACCATCTTTCTTTTGCCATTGACTTCCCATTGATGCTAAAAGCGTTAGGAAACGATTGCTAAAAATCCCTACAAGTGAAATGTGATTGAAGCTAATGCTAACGCTCGTTTTTTTGTAAATTCAAGATGTTAGCCACTTCCCAAGGTCAAAGGTCAACGAAACTTTAGGGGTTGTTGAACACTCATGCTAGCGGCATGTGGGTCAAATTTTGTGAATATCGGACAAACTAAAGTCTCGTTTCACCTCTCTGAAATCCCAAATTTTCAGATTTCGAAACAAAATGGCCGCCAAACCGTAGGTCATGGAGCCATCCCATAATAATGTAAAAAATAGCCATGGTTATATCCAGCAAAGGTATGTTGGTTTCGTTTGCGAAATGCGAAATAAAAAATTGAAATTGCTGAGTCAGCACTTTTTTTCGTGACGGTTTTTTGCGTACCAGAGGCGCATGGTACGCATCTCGGTTTCAAAAGTTATGTTGTTTCGTTCAGCTCGGGCCTCCGAACGCGCAAATACCCGTTTTGCACTATTCGGGTAAAATATGTTCGACCTAGCTAAAACCGTGTCTTTCGCGACCTCGCCAAAGGCACGCCATTTCATATTCTACAACTTCTAATTGCAACATTTTTCTCACAGTAGGCTCCCATTAATGCCCAACTAAGCTACAAAACAGTTGATAAAACCCCCTAGGAGGTATTTCTCTTCGTAGCTCGTAGCAAACGTGCTTTTTTCGTTAATTTCAAGATGGCGGCAACTTCCCAAGGTCAAAGGTCAATCAAACATCTTGGGTGTTTGTAGTCTCCGGCTATGGACATGCTTGTGAAGTTTTCGTGAAAATCGACAAACAAAAGTGTCGTTTTCCCATATTGATGAAAACCGTGAAAAACGCCATTTTTCAGTTTTCGGCGCCACATTGCCGCCAAGGCGTGGGTCGTCTGGCCATCCCATAATGATTTCAAATGTTCTTGGGCTTATCCCCAACACGTGTCATTGGCCGTTTTTTGCGTTTTTCCGAAATATTGTTTTTGTCGTCCCATAAACGAAAATCGGCCCATTCATTTTTTTTGCGGGAACGGTCGCCGTGATGTCATCGTTTTGGGCGGGGTAACGCGCACTATGCCAAAAATTCATTTTCAATTTTCCCTAGGTGTGGTCCGATTTTGAGGTACTTTTCGTTCATGTGGCGGGGGTGTAATTTTCGTTCAAAGGCGCAGAAATTTTACGTTTTTTCACTCTAAGCAAAAACAATATGGTCCTTGCAGTCAGTAGACTGCTGCTGCGGGCCATAATAAGAATAAACAAAGCAAAAACAATATAGCAATTTTTGCTCTGGGTTCACTGTGGGTGTGTCTTTCGTCATGCTACACACGGGTCGGGTCCGTTTGGGCTTAGACCGGTTCTTTGAGGCCTTTTTGGGGCTTTTTACGTTTTTTCACTCTAACGAAAAACAATATGGTCCTTGCAGTCAGTAGACTGCTGCTGCGGGCCATAATAATGAAACAAAGCAGAAACAATATAGAAGTTTTTGCTCCTAGGCCTGTGTGTGTTTTTGTGTATGTCTTTTTTGTTACTACACACTGGTCGGGTCCGTTTGGGCTTAGGCCGGTTCTTTGAGGCCTTTTTGGGGCTTTTTACGTTTTTTCACTCTAAGCAAAAACAATATGGTCCTTGCAGTCAGTAGACTGCTGCTGCGGGCCATAAATATCTCAGTGCACTTTCCTCTACATTCATGCTCTCAACACGAGCAGAGAAATCCTTCTTGACACTCGGACAGTCGTATGGACTCGGTTGGAGGGTGTTAGACAGCTGATAAGTGTCTGCCCTCATCTGCTTTGGTTTCGACAAAAGCAGCCTAAAAACCACACAGTTCCAACAGCTGCTCATTTGGGGGCAGTGTTGTGTGAAGCAAGTGCTGCTCAGGACACCCAAAGAAGAAAACTGACCAGTCCTGTTGGTCCTTGAGCCATTCATATTTTAGAAAGGATGACCTCGGGTGACCAGTCGACCTCAACAGAATTTGCATTTCCTCAGATCTATGTTTTTTCCCTCTTATTGAACAGTTTTAATAGTGTCAGACGAATAGAACTAATCTGATCAACAAAACACAACAAATAATAAACTCCATAATTTTTATGACTTTGTGTTGTTAAATTGCTGATTGGCAGACTTAAAGTTCCCCTCCCACTCCTATCAGCTTTTGTAAAAGTATTCCTAGTGGTATTTTAATTGTGATTTTGCTGTTTTTAGCTAAAAATCAAAGAACTTGTGTCCTTTCATCAGGACATAGTTTCTGCAGAGCTCCCTTAGAAAGAGTCGTGGGTGGAACTGTTGGTGTAGAGCAAACTGCAGCCCGGGTGGCCATATGGAGACCGGAAAAAATGATGTTGAAAATCAATACTAATGTTTTGTATTTCCCTGTCATTTTGATGTCTCACCTTAGATGATGTACCACAAATAAATAGGCAAAATGCCATTTTAAGCGGACTTGTCTTTAGATGTGTCCTCCATCATCAAAAAAATGTTAGAAGATCATGTTATAAACCAGTTTTCATCTGACTGGGTCTTCAAGGCCCAGCTGCCAACTCAAACAGATTTTATTCTTTGCTAATTCCTTTCAAAGGCAGATGTTGGAAAAGTATACACAAAAAAGACTTTAACTACAAACTTTTAATATATATATTTATGTAGCTGAATCAACATATTGAAACACCAAAGAGTGTGCTGTGGTCCAGATAAACTTCTCACCCATGGCGTACCGTAGGGCCTGCAGATTCTTCACTAAAGGCCTAAACTGATCTGAAAAGAAGCATCTAAATACAGAGAAAAGTTTTTCTGACCTATATACCTTTGTCTAAAATATAATTGAGATCATTCCAACAGTTCTGTCAGCTCCACTCATAGCCCTACGCCCCGGCTGGGCTGCTGTCAGATTGTTTTTTCACATGACAGTTTCTAACCAATCAGATCGTAGTCCTCACTTGTTGCTAGGTTCATGAAAATCTGCCTTACGCTCATGTAGTCAGTGCTTCTGTCCTCACTCCGGGTTTGTGGCAGCTTTCCATTAAAAAACACTGTTGATTAAACCACACCCATATGTGGATTAAACGTGTTGACGTTCATCCAACCAATCAGAATTTGAGTTAGAGTCGCTGTTGCTTCATGAAGGCGGAAGATGACAAAATGGCCTCTGATTGGATGGTCAAGGCTCACACTACCAAAAGCTAACTTCTTCTGTACTTTGCTGTCTATTCAGTCTATTTATACCAGGGATAGGCAGCTCCAGGCCTGTAGGGCCACAGTATCTACAGGATTTCCAGATACTCATGACTGATTACCTAGTTCAGGTGTGTCCAGCCAATTACAACCTGCCAGAGCTGGGGATGTTTGAAAGCATGCAGGAGAGCAGCCCTCGAGGCCTGAAGTTGCCTATAGCTGAATTATATTATTCATTTATGATGGAATTGCTCCATAAAATAATATTCATGGTGTTAGAAACATGAAACAGTTCATATGAGCGAGGATGGTTTTGGTTTTGGTGGAGGGAGGCTGAAGGCTGAAGGCTCTGACCGCATCAGCAGTCAGTGTGGCTGAAACCGTCCTCTCAGTATGACATGGCTCAACCACAACCAAGGGTCGTGAGGTTCACACCAACCTCACTGCAATCTCAAGAGGAAGGTCAACCACAGAAGGTGAAGATGTTCTCAACATGCAGGGGTCAAAGTGGATCAAAGTCAGAATAGTTTATTTTTAGTTTGATGAAGAACCTGTAGCTGTTCCAAAAGATTCAAAGTTTTCAGGTGTTCCTAAACTTTCTTTCCAGGTTCATCACACTTCTAGTCTTTAGGGTATAAACATGGTGAGAAAGGGTTAAATGTAGGTGAATGACATTGAAGGAGTGTTTGTTTTTTTACTCTGTAATCAAGATCCAAATCCTGACACGGCCTCAATTCAGACGCAGCAAATCAGACGCTAATTTTCCTGAAACACAAAGTGACACTTCCAGAGATGGAGAGTCAGAGATTCCCAAAAGTGTTGGGGGGGTGTTCACGTGTGCCTGGGAAAGGTGTGTTTGTGTGTGAGGCTGGCATCCATCAGAACAAAAGCTTGCCAAAAAAGCAGTAAGCACAGTGCAGGCAGAGAGGGAGAAGTAAACGATCGAGAACTGCTGCATGCTGATTATGTATGCGTGATTTAATCTGCAACTCAATAATATGCAAATATATTCATATGTTAGTTTCTTAATTAAAAATGCAAAGCAGCCCTTATGGTGATTTTTCAGTGATTTTCTGTTCAGCCTAACAAACTGAACATTTCGAGAAAAGCAACAAATTGGAGGAAAGCTGGTCTGCGGGAGGTGAGCAGGAAATTCAAATATAAATAAATTAATATGAGTGGGAGGAGACGACAGGGGCGTTACTTATAAAACTACACGAGCTGTCTAATGTTCACATCTGAAAGTAATGCATGAAAACTGCAGAAACTGACCAGCTCTAAAGGGGTCTCAGACGGGCAGCTCGCGGGACAACTGCGGCCCCCAAGTGGATATTTTGTGGCCCCAACCTTAAAATGACTGTTCAATGTCTAGCTCCTGTAGTTTCACAGGACATCCAGAAGATACTGTTTAGTAGTACAAGGACATGAACAAATGTTCTATAAACTTGTTCAGTAGACATAGAGAATGGACCAAAGATATAGACCCATTTTTGTCAGAAATGGAACCCCGTACAGCCTCAGCCAGACTCTGCCTTCAGTAGACCTGAGGTCAATTCAGTTTGAGAAACCCTGATCTAGAAGGAGTCACAAACAAACAAAACATATATCATCATTGAAAAATATCAGGTCAGAGTTGAGGTCCAACAAGCAGAAAGAAACTTACAAAAAATGGAACATAAAGACTCAAAAACATCTGATTATCCCCAAAACAAAGAGTGAGAGAGAGAAGGCTTCAGTAGTGTTTCCTGTTATCAAACTGACTATGTGTTTCTGGAATAGAACACAGGAGCAGCAGACAAAGTTGGTGGTAGTATGATGATATGGGGATGGCACTCGCTATATTGCGGTTCACCTTTAAGCTGTTTTGTAGATTTTTTTAGTAATTTTATGCTCACTTTTTTAAAAATAGCACATTTTGTTCTTCAACCTTGTAATTCAGTCTCCTCTCTGCCAAATTTACATAAATCTTCAAGCAGTCAGATGTTTGTTTTCATTCTATAATACTGAAATTAATTATCAAAAAAGGTTTGAACTTTGAGTTTAAACAAGAGAAAAAACTATGAAAATGTTCATGTTTGACAGAGAAAAGTATATAGTAAAGAGTTTTATGACCTTAAAAGCTCTGTAGTCCAAATTCACCCTCGCAGGTTATTTTTAGAGCAGAGAATGGACCAGCTGAAGTTTGCTTTAGCGGGGAGCCTCTGTTGGAACGCCAATTCATTTGACAAGACCATCAAATTAAAGGGGACAGTGAACTGAACGGAAATGATGATGAATGACATGAAAAATAATAACTATTTTAATAGATTTGTTAACTTTGGTAAAGTAAAAGTTACATTTTTTATTTTCATTTTACCACTTGAAAATAAAAAATGACACAAGATAAACTCGGGCAAATTTAGATTTAATTTTCAATTAAATTAAAAAAAACAGATGCAAATGAAAAGTGTATCTCAGCCTTTGCACAGAACTTGAAATCCCATGACTCTGGCGCTAATTTTTCCTTTACTAAATGTCTTCTTTTTGACCAGAATGCATATATCTTCATAGGTGCTTCATTTACTCATTCTGTTTTACTGTCATGTCAGTACATGTGAACGTCATGAAACTTTGTCACGCCTTAATTCTTCCCTTCTCCCTTCCCCTACATTTGAAGGGGCAGTTGTGAAAGGCGTGTCCAAAAAAATAGTTTTTAAACTTCACCCTCCAAGTGGAGGGATAGAAAGTCTGAGGATAAACTGCTTTTCTTCATGTGTGAGCGCTCGGAACCACAGATGTTTACATTTAAATGTACGTAATGACTTTTTGTTGTAGTGTGACCTCTTTAAAGTTATCAAACTGAAGTTATGTGTATTCAAGCGCTGGAAACTGATGACGTCATCGAACAAAAGTTATGTCTGAAATATTATACACTTTTTTTTTCATAACTCCGTTTGGAGTGAGAAGGAAGAAGGGAAGAATTCCGATTGGGCCTAAGATGCCTCCATTCTTGAATTTTTTTTTTTTTAAATTTCATTTTTATTCATTAAAAAGCATACAACATAAACTTGAGTTGTAAACTCAAGCATGATAGAAAATGAAGGAAAAAAAAATGAAAAGGGGACAGAAAGAAGAAAAACTTATTTTGTCTGCCCCTTTTAACAATCAATACATTAATCTATCAATAAAAAAAGAAAGATACAGATACACAAGCATTTGGCGGATTCATTACACAGTAATCATCCATTTTACCAATCAAACCTGCTCTTATTTTATGAACTTGGACTGGGTTTGTTTGAGTTTAGCAAAAACCGAGAACATCTTGATAGTAACAAGATGTCGGGGTTTCTCTGGTCTTTCTTTAATACTTTTGAATTTCTGCTTCGCTATTCGTGCTTTCACAAAACACAAGATGAAATAAAAAAAGTAAAAATCAGAATCTGCTTGACAAATGACTTCAGGTAAAATCTCCTTAAACAAAGTCTGAAAACTGTGTCTGTAAAAGTGGTAAATGAACATTCTGCTAACAAACATAAGTGAATGAAAAGCACACACAGGCTCAGCTCGAGCGCCTCTTTCAGGTTCTAAAGTTCTCTGTCAGGTCTGGATGAGGCCGCGTCTGTTCTGAGCGCACGCCGGACCTCGCTTATGGAATCAGGAACTTTGCATTAATGTGGATCTTTCAGTCTTTGTGTGAAGGGACAGCGTTTTGTTAGTGTTGTGTTGGTGGAGAAGGAAGGCGTGCACGCTTGTCAACAAAATCACACACACACACACACGTGAATGATGTCTGGTATTTTAATTAGTCACTTTCCCATCTGACACAAAATGGCGGCTGCAGTGTGGCCGTCTGAAACATTTTAGAAGGAGAGAACCAGAGAGATCCCGTTTTTACATTTCTTATTCTCTCGTTTTTAACAGGTGAAGAGTGAGAAAAGCAGCAGAAAAACAGTGGTGTCGGACGCACGTTTATGTAACGTTTTCAGGACTGAGTCAGTGAAGCATCTACAGAACATGAGTAAACACACAGCTGTGTTTGTGTGTGCCTCAAAATGAGGTCATCCGTGGCTGAAGCCGCTCTTTGCTGCTGGACAATGGCAGCTTTCACGCCTAAACTCAAGTTGCTGCTTCACGCCAGGCCAGATTGGAATCAGGAAACCGCGGCGCTGCAGCCCAGCCAGCCAGCCAGCGAGCGATCGAGCGCGCTCCCTAACCTGCCGCGTCGGGGGCCAGATGACGCTCGCCTGACAGTCGAGAGGAAAAGGCTTTAGGTTGTTATTAGGGTTGTGCTCTTTGGGCATGTTTGCAGCAAAAGTGGATTCTAATGTAATGTAATGAAGAAAGACGGTCTTCCATCTCTGCCAGCGCGCTCTCATTCCAGCGCCTGCCAAGGCCGGCTACCACAGCACGCGCACACACACACACACACACCCCCACACACACACACACAATGATCAGCCACAAATCTGTGTTTCCTGTTTTCTTTGACTCTTTTTCTGTACATCACTCCTTTTTTTAAGACATAACTGATAGATATTACAATAGTTTTACATTTTTAGCTTTGTCAGAATTAAATTTAACTTCTTTACAATTTCTTGATAAATGATTTATTTTTAAACACACTTAATGTATTTTATTTTGTTTTTAACTACATACATATTTTTTTTTACAATTTCTAGTAATTTATTATGTATTTTATTTACTTTTTCTTTCAATATTTACAGATTTCTAATGACTTCAATAATAAAAAAAAACGGTTTTAATTTAGCCTGAATATCCAAATAACAATAAAGCAAACACTTTTGATTTATTTGACTTATTTCTTTACACACATAAAAAGGACACAACAATACAAGCAAAATAAAAATACAGAGAAGTAAAATCGTGTGATGGTGTGCTACAGAAACCCATCTGGGTTTATTCAAGATGGTAACACCTCTGTCAAAAAATAAAATAAAATACAGTAAGTAAACAAACAGAGAACTAGATTGAAGAATCTATTTTCTTTCATGAAGAATCATAATTAAATAAGTAAACGTATCTTTTTTGTTTTTTCTTGCAAAATCAGACTCTGTTTTAATACCTTGACATCAACATTTTTTTAGGCTAATTTTATTGAATATTGCTATCACAAAATCAAACTAATTTAGTAAGTTGTTGCCATGGTAACAGAAAGAAAATTAAATTTATCGTTTTAAGTTGTGAGAAAAGAAATTTCATTCAAATTGTAATTATTTGTTCACTTGTAATCCCACAGATTAATTTCAGATGTTTTACTGGATTTCATATTTAAAATCAGGAGTCCACACATCCACCTGGAGGGGCTCTGGCTCAGCGAGGGGAGGCGTGAGAACAACCAGAACTCTGACAACAATAAGCAGCTCAGAGCTTCAGCTCGGCGAGGACACAAAGCCAGGCCGGCGTGGAGGCTCTGACCTCAGCGGCGTCCAGCGCCTCTGGAATTAGCGGCGACACGGCGCGTGAGCCCGGCCTTATCAGCGAGCATCAGTGCCGGACCTCACTAATCCTCTGGAGGCTGAATGGAGGGAGAAATCCCTGCGTGCAGCAGCGACACTCGCGATAAGCAGCAGAGTGGGATCCGTTTTAATAAAGGTCGACTCTTTTGTAAACCTGTGCTGGAATATTTAACCCAGAAAACTATGATCAAGAAGGAAAATCTGATCAAAGCAGGACCTGCCAGCTCGGCCATAGTGCCAGGAGCTGCCTGTAGGGGGCAGTATGGCTCACCAAACTGCTCCACGGAGCCTGCCCCCTCCAACCAACCACCCACACCCCCTCCTCCACCCGCAGGCCACCGGGGACCGCCGGCTCTCTCCTACTGTGCCTTCTGCAAGACCTGGCTTAATTTAATTAACGCTGTCAACTTTAAACAAAACCACATCTGAGGATGAGGGAGCGGGAAAAAGCCAGAGAGGAGGCGATCGCCCAGGAGGACTCGCCGGTCTCAGGGCTTCACAAGAGGCTGAGTTTGGTCCCTGAAACCCAAACACCGACGCAGACAGAACACCTTCATTTCAGTTAGGCCGTTTACTCTCTGAGCTCTGAAAATCCTCCATGTTTTTCTCCGAGAGAAAAATGTTCATTAAACCGTCACTGAGCGCAGCGGCTGATTGGACACTTCAAATCATCTCTGCTCTTCTTCATGTAAAAGGGGAAAATTGCAGAGTAATTTCTAACCTTTTTCTTCTGGATGTCAAAACTTCAAATACTCATCTTTTTGTCTTTTATTTTTTAAAAACAAAGCAGCTTTTAAGCAGAAACACACAAAATATAGGTAATCATGTTTTTTGGATAAAATCTGCTCGTAAATATCTATAAATTAAAATGTATATAGATAATAAACAATTACATGAGCATTTTTGTAATAAATTCACGTATAAAAACTGACTGTAATACTCATATAGCAGGAATTTCTCAAATGAGTCTCAATATGAGCAAGTTGGTCAAAAAAAGTGAAAACTCTCAAAATATAATTTAGCAAACAAACTCTGCAACATATAATAATCAGTTGATCTGTGTTTGCCTTGATTTTCATGATTCCAATCCTTTCAGTGGAAAGTATTCCCCGCACACGTCCGCGTGTTTGGATGTTTATTCAGCCTGCATTAGCAAAGCTCGGAGGATGAGCCGCTCTCTCTCAGCCCCAACAACAAATTAACCAAAACCATGATATCTGAGGGAGCGCTCTCCTCGCCCCACACCAGCAAAGAAATCAACAAAGCAGCCGCACTCCTCAACCTGCTAATGTTAGCCACCGATGCCTAATTTCCTTTTGATTACAAAGACGTCCCACGCTCTCCTCTCAAGTGACGTTTAATTGTTTCTCAAAGTAAATCATCAGCTCAGCAAACTACATTTGACAAACAACAATAACAAACTTGAGGCGCAGGGAGAGAAAAAAAGGAATGATTTAATTAAAAGATAAATAGTCATCACTCGCTGTTGATGTGAAAACAGAAAACTGAGAAGACTTTTGGCTAAAATGATGTGTTTGTTGTCACATCCGGGACCAAGTTTAACATTCTTCAAAAAGAATGTCTAAGAGAAAAATATCAGAATAACGGCTTCAGTGTCTGGGATCAGATGGAACTGAAGAGTCACTGCAGAAACTCAGCAGCTTTGGACTGTCTGACCCTCACATATGAAAAGCATCACTATGAAGACGAGCAGGGACAAACTCTGCTCCAAACAGGAAGAGAGTTCCTTTCAGAGTAAAGGCACAGAGGAGTCTGACAGATGGGCCTCCAGCTTCACTGTTTCTTCACAGATCCGACTGATGCTCCATGTCTGTCTCCTTTAGAGGTGAAAGGTCAGCTTTAGGGGCAGGTTTGTTCAGATGTCTCTCCTGGACTTTCTCAGAGCTGAAGTTCAGGAAATGATGAAGATCTGATTTGAAATGATGAATCTCGTCCCGACTGTCCTTCACTGCAGCTCAGAACTTAAAACTAAAAACTGCTGACAGCTCTTCAATGGAGATGGATTGAGAGAAAGCCTAAACTATTAATGACTATGTTTTTAATCAAAATCAATCATGTTTTCTCTCTTTAATAGTTAGATTCTAGAAATAAGAAATTATTATGAAACTGAGTCAAAATTCTTTTGTGCTAAACTCTTGACAATAGAGTCTTTTCATGTGACGTCACACAAGACAGCGAGTGTGCAGAGTGACTTCTGGTTGAATATTATGTCTATGGTTTCTGATAATAAAGGTAAACATTATACACAAATCATTTGAAAACCTTACACCATAAATTAACCAAAGTTACACCAGCAGGTTAAACATCAAAGTACATGAAAACTAAAATTCTGACCGGTACCTGAAGTACACACGAACAACTACGAAGCGCGTCTAGTTCCTACAGCGCACCGATCAGACAGGAAATGACTGATGGCGGTCATTCTAGCGCTCAAACTCATTTCTTACCTGCTCCCTCTTCTACAGATGGATGATACCTGCACACAGGTAGACATGCTTCACACACGCGTTACCGAGTCTGTATCTGGCTGGTGCTTTTTCCTGAATGAAGTGCGTGTGTCGCCATGAAATGTCCGACACAGCGCGCCCAGTTGATCAACAGTTCCATGTCACGTGACTCAGAGCTCAGAGCAACAGACTCTCCAGATGAAAATATAAGATCGATACTTGGTGAGAACACATCCAGAATCGATCGCAGGACTAAATAGATATAGATAGATAGATAGACAACTTTATTAATCCATTTGGGACATGCCCGCAAATATAACCGTAAATATCACGATATATCGCAATATCGATCTGCTTGTTTCTAAATTTTGATTTCTAATTGTAAGATTTCTTCAGTAAAACATCTTTGCTGCATGTACAGAGGATTTTACTACTTTCTAGTCATTTTCTTCTTAAGATGAGTGTTCTTTTCCCTCCATCCTCCTGACTGAAGAAAAGCAGGACCAGATGCCTCAGAAACTCTGTTTCTCACAGCTCTGTTAGAGGAAAAGCCTCTGAACGCCATCAGCAGCAGCAGCTCCCCCCCTGCCTTCAAATGTTCATGTCACCCAAACACAAAGTTAGAGAGGAGAGATTTAAAAGGTGGACAGGTCAAAGGGGGAGGGGCCCCGAGTTACGACCACCGCTGGGTTTAGGTTACAGCGCTGACATCACTGACCAGGAGGAGCAGAGGGACTGATGTCCACTCAGGAATAAAACCTGAACATTATTTTCTCTGGTGCAGTAAAAACAGAATGAAATCTAGTTTACGCCGGGGTCACACTGGACGCAGGGCGGAGCGACGCAGAGCAGTTCACACCAGACGAGCGTTTGACAGACGCTTCTGCTGGAGCTTTCTTTGTTTTACCATCATGAGTAAAATAATAATCTAAAAATGTTGCCCCATGTTACTGTTAGAAAGAAGCTAGTAGTTAGTTGGCCTACATTTCTATAATGTATCTGTTGTTGATACACAGAGGAAAATGATTTTGTATGTGCGTATGTGCTGTGATTGTGTGTTTATTTTCATCTCTACCGTCTGTATAGACACAAAAACATGATCACATTTGTCAATCTTGGTGTTTTATTGTGAAAAGTTGGTTTTATTTTGATAATAAACCAGATTTTCTCATGTATCTTGATGTAACTTCCTGCTAGAATCGATGTCGATCGCTCACGGCGCTGCACGGCGCGAGCCTTCCGTGGAGACCGCGTGAACACGCCATAGTGCGCCGAATGGAAGCGGCCTCCATTCAGCGGCGCTTCCACATCCAGCGTGAAGCAGACGTTGGATTCTAAACAAATCCAGGTGATGTGGTCCGCCAAAAGCAGGAGTCATGGTTTCACAAACAGGATCGAGGAGGACGGAGTAAGATACGTCTCAATGAAGAAGAAGAGGGATGTGTCAAGGACGAGGCTGACGGTCATATTAGGGATGTCCTGATCAGGCTTTTATGGATATCTCATACTTTTGTAACACATTTAAAACATCAACAAATAGAATAAACAGATTTGTGTTGTCCTTTATTTATATTTCATTAACCTTCTTTTAACATTATAAACTTCAATAGAACACTTCTGTGAAGTAGATTTAATAAACAAGTAGAAATAGAACAAATATAAAGTAGGAAAAAAAACTATTTTCTTGCTATATAAGTGATTATTAGTCATGTGAGAAAGTTTAGCGATGTCAGCTTTTATATCTTTAAATGTGATTCCTGTCCTCATTTAGAATTTTTTTTTAATGAATTATGACTGTTTTAGCATGAATTTGATGAGTGTTCATATTTGTTGTTTTTTTTTTATTTTGGGGGCGGGGGTGTTTGGTTGTTTTTAGATTATGTGATTCATTTTTTTGGAAATGAGACATGACATTTTCAGTTTTAATACCACAGTAGTTAATTTTCTTAACTTTTATTTCTCTGTCAGATAAATAGAACAGGCACATCAAAGAACAGCTCGGGTCTTAAGGAGTTAAATCACGGAGCTAGCATTTAGCTTAGCACAGTTAGCAGCTGCTCTGCAGCACAAAGAACCAAAAACTCTTCTGTTGAAATGTCTCTATAGGTTGTTTACATGAAGACAAACCAATAGAGACGCTTGCTGTCAGTTTAAAGTGTTTTTAAAAGCATTATTGATCCAGAAGTCTGAATCTGTGATCACATTGCTAGCTTGTTTATGTTGGTTTATGTTAGCCTCCAGTTTAAACTGCTGCAGAATTCTGCTGTGTTTTACAGCAACAACATTTTATGATCTGTTCATGACATGCAGATATCTAGGGGAGTATTTATCTGGAATAATAAGATTAAAATATAAAGCGCTGATCAAAACAAGAATAAATGAAATATCTGATATTGATTGGGGAGAAACTCTGATACCGATCAAGTCTTCAACCACGTAATCGGCCCAGACTTCTGATCATGTGATCATATCGGGACATCACTAGTTGCCATGGTTACCTATGCCTCCAAATGATGAACCAGTTGCAGGTGCATTCCTGTGACGAGGCCTGACACTCGCGGCGAAGGCGCATCTGCGCCATCACAGCCAAGCGTTGTGTCACGGTCATGCAGCACACAACACTTTCACACTCATGCAGATGATCCTCGGTTGAGGTGGGGGGCGGGGCTTCATTGACTCTCGTGTCTCATGTTGGTTATTTGTTAAAAACTCTTTGAAGATGGAGGAGCACCCTCACCAAAAAACAGGTGAATTCTGGGAAGGCGTGACAGTGGACAGGATCAGAGATTCAGAGCGCAGCATCGCCACGGACCGTCAGCACCTCCCTTCAGCACCTCCCTTCAGCACCTCCCTTCAGCTGTGTGTGAGGAAGTGCAGGTGTGTGTTTGTTGGTGGGAGCTCCTGCAAACCGGTCAATCACCTCCTGAGAACCGATCACGTTCTCAACGTCACTCTAAAGGTTTGGCGAGCCAAATACCTGTGCCAACCACCAGCAGACACTGCTTCCTGATGCAAATCAGCACCTTTTGTGTTTTAACAAACATTGCGTGGAAAACAGAGATGTCAGAGTTCAGTTATAGAGCAGGAAAGGAATCAGTTTCATTCAGAAAAACATCATCTTTCAACCAAACGCAGGAGGAAGCAGCATCAGCAGAGACATGGAGGAAAATCACAGTTTTAACACACTTTTTGTTCAACACTGCAAAAATTCTTTTTTTTTTTTTGCTAAACTCTTCTCAAAATAACAACAATGTCACTGCTGGACATCATGTCCCAAATTTCCTCTGGATGCAAACAACAAGCGATCAACAAGGCGCTCTCCATCCGCCCTTCTTTTCCTTTTTTGACATCATTTCTAATCGTTCTTCCTTTCCTGCCCCCCCCCCCCCCCACACACACACACACACACAAAGGGGAAGGAAGAGGGAAGGAAACAGGAACAATGCCAGCCGAGGCCACAGAATACGGACTCCTGCCGAGCCAAAGTGCCGGCCGACACGCTGCACATTCAGCCGTCGCTGTAACTGCTGCTGAATAAGGTCAGCGCAGCGGCCAAACGCTTCACTGCCACAATTCTGACAATTTCTGAGAAATGCAGACCTGCACACCAAACGTAGAAGCGTAGAAATAGATACAACACTAAAGCAGACCTGAAGGGTAAAGAATATAAAATAATGACAAACATCTGCTGGATCTGAGGCAGATTCCACTGATGACGAGCATCACAGAACCAACGGGTCCTGACATCATCGGATCACACATTCACTCTTAACTCTGTATACAAAATACCAAAAAAAAAGATAAAAGATGATTAACAAGAAAATAAAAAGAATTCAAAACGCTAACCTGCAGTTATACATCGTTGGTATTTCTGCTTAACCTTAAATAAATGATTAACATTCCTTAGCATTTCTTCTCAAATGTACCAGGATGAAACTCCACTAACAATGACAGCGTTTGTGTCCAGGCAGCATCTCCCGCTCGCTCCACAGACGCAGCTCTGTGACTTCAAAGGTGCAAAAACATCAGCAGCCGCGCTTCACACTCAGCCCAGCAAACAGCACAAACGCTGGCGTGCTATCACTTACTGACGACGGCAGGCCGGGGGGGACCTTTCGCACTTTTTTTGTGTGGATCTCTGCAAGAGAACAAAACAATAAAACAATTCATGAGGCTTTTCCGGGCCAAGAGGCTTTTTTTCTTTCTGTTTGTTTGAGTTTAATGGAGAGGAAGGCCACTTTTCCCACCACCATTAATATCCTCACAAAGAAACAGCAAACAACACAAAAAGGTGCAGAAAAATTCCAGATGGACAAAACAGGACAAGGTTGATTTTTCATGGAAGGAGGGACGTTATTTTTCAGGGTTTCTCCTAAAGGGGGGGAGCAGCGGTCCATTAGTTAGGAGCAGAAAAAATCATTTATTTTTGTATTTTGGGAATTTGCCCGTGTGTGTGTGTGTGTGTGTGTGTGCACTCTCAAGGCTAAAGCTACCAAGGCTGATCTTTGTCCCTTTTTAAAGACTGGCCTGTTTGAAAGCGTGCACACACGCGCGCGCACGCACACACACAGTCCTGCAGCCTGACACAAGCGGTCATACGGCTGGTTTCAGAGGACATCCAGCGGCTGTGAGCGCCGATCAGTCAGTCTGAAGGCGTCACGCTGATGATTCCCTCGTTCTGCTGAGCTCTTTGATGCAGCAGCGATAAAAGAACGTTTTTTTGAGCCCTGCACTTGGAACTAATGATCTCAGAATCACACTGAGTTTGAGCTGTTCATGATTCGACGCTTATGGCTTCAGTTTCAGGTCATTTGACAGAATGGCAGAGAAGAATGCCACCAGCAAATGAACTTGTTTTAAAACTGAACCCTACGCTGCACCGTACAACTGAATCATGGGAAAAAGAGCTCGCTTACATCGCTGCACTGATACAAGAGAAATTAACAAAAGTTCATTTAAAATGATTAGTTTGTTAAAATTAAAATTCTAAACGGATAATTTACTCATCAGAAATGTAAAAACGTACAAAACTTTTGTATATTGATCCAATAATTCACTTTTTTTACATATACCATACCATGAGGCTTTAAGTGTCCAACACAAACATTAAGAATGATTTATATTTATTGTTTTGTTGCCTGACACCAGGCCTATAAGAAGACGAGTATTCACAGTCATCTGCCTATTTTATATTGTTTTGTTTGTTTTTCATTCTTTTAGTTTAAATGTACAACATGATCTATGTAAAGAACAGGAGCAGAATGAAGAAATCTCACCTCATTCTTATTATTTCAAATGACATAAATAGATGACTTCATGAGTGGAGATAATCAAAATAAACACTAAATAAAAATCCATAATAATAACAATAATACAAGCTGGAACATTATATTTACATCATACAAATCAATCATTTTATTTTTACATTTAAACTTAAAACAATCAATCCTCAAACAGGTTTTTATCCCTGGAATTCTATTTTTTGACTCCAGTAAAGTTAAACAGTCATTTGTTGAAGTGTAGTTTTTACTTTAAAGTCATCATTCCTGCTGCTTTCTACTTCATTTATAACAAGATTTTATAAACCACATGGCAACGGAACATTTTTGGCCCTATACGTTATTAGCAAATAAAAAAAAAAAGGTTATCAGATTTTGTTTCTTTGTAGTTTAGAAATCTCACATAACCGAAAATTGAGGTTTGAACCTATAAAAACCTCTAAAGCCTTTAAAAAAACGAGTATTGGTGTATATTACGGGAGATTATCACAAGATTTGGGGTAAAATTCAAAAAGATTTTCAGACAGATAAAAATGATTTTCCTGATCAAGAAATGTACGAGATTCAACGGATTTAACAGATGTCTGACTGAACATGCATGTTTTCTCTCGCATTATAATTTGATTTTTTACATTTATGTTAATTAATAAAGTAGTTTTATACGTTCTCTCTCTCACTCTGACTGTTCCTGTGCTCATCACCTCTGCAGACATGCTAACCTCTCATGCATGAGAACCTGGATAACACTATAAATATACAGAGCCTCATACACTGACAGCTCATAAGCAAATGAAGAATTGATTCTCGTAATGAAAAACTCCTGTTATGAGTCTGGTTACATTTAATAATCTGAGCGTCATCAGGAATAATTCACATTCCAACTGAAAGTGTGAGAATGTGGGAGAGGGGTGGAGTCAGGAACTGAAACAACTCCTGTTTGAGATGCAGCTGGACCGCTCCAACATTTCATGACAGAAACATGTTTAAGGAAATGTTCATTTGTGCATTTACAGGCAAAACTTCCACAAATCCAGCTGTGCAGAAAACCCAGGGGAAATAACCCTAAAAATGATATTTACAGCTTTTAATTATGAAGCAGCACAGAAATTTCAGAACTGGATTTCACAGGAATGTGTTGATGTCTGGATGTGAGGCCGAGCGTCTGCAGCACAGAGGAAACGTTTCACTCATCAGTTAAAGGCCTTTCTCCTCAAACAATCATCCTTTCAAATCAAACTGTCATCTTATCATCTCAAGAAAAGGACAGGGAGGTTATTTGTCATTTGCAGTGAGAATTTCTGATGAAAGGAAACGAGTGTCGACAGGAAATCCCGCCCACGCTCCGTGTGAGGCGCTCAGACTGCTCTACTGCAGCTTCTGTCCAGAAGTTAAATAAATGCATGTTTTCTCTTCACTTCAGTCTTCAGTTCAAATGAATCTCTGGTTTGGATCAATGAAATCAAACTCTCACAATATTATTAACAAACTGATCCTTTTTTTCATAAAATAAGTCAGAACGAATGCTCCGGAAAGGGATGTTTAGATTTCAAATTTCTGCAATTCACGCTAATTATGCAATTAAAAGCATTCAGCATATTCTGGGAATTTGTGCTTGTACTTTTGCGATTGTTAAATTTCACTCAAATTCTGAAATATTTTTTTTATGATTTTATGCAGTTTTCTGTCTTTTTCATTCAATTCCTCACATTTTTGTGCATTTTAAAACCCACACAATCTTGGTATTGAAATATTCAGCATGTTAAGAACATCAATGTTACGGATGTTTTTAATCCTAATTCTGAGCTAAGCTAAGTAACACTTAGTAATATTGTTTTTTACATCTGCTTTTATTCTGTGTTTTACTCTTTGTTTTATTGTGAAGCACTTTGTGATTTTTATCTTGAAAGGTACTATATAAATAAAGATTATTATTATTAACATGCAAACATTTTTGGCTTATTTGACATCTACTGAGGTTTTTGGGCTAAATCTGAGTTTAGAGAATATTTTAGTAACACGCAAACGTTTTTGGATAATTTAGCATTTAATGAGGTTTTTTAGGACAATTCTGCATTGAGCTAGTATTTTAGTATTTTTGGCTAGTTTGGCACCTATGAAGGATTTTTGGAGGTAAATTAACATTTGAGCAAAATTCTCACTTTTTTGGCTAATTTGGCATCTACTTTGCTTTTGGGTTTAATCCGAGTTCATGCCTTTTTGGATTTTAAAATTTTACAAAATTTGATCAATTTTTCAATACATTTTTGTGAACTTAATGCAATTTCTGCAACTTTAAGTCCATTAGCTATTTTAGCAGTGTGCAAAAGCTTTAGCCTTTCCAGCATTAGCAGCATGATAATAATAATTTAATTTCGCTTATTTCCTTCAGAATCTGCTGGAATTATGGTGCTAACGGTTGAAGAGTTACAGTAAACCAAAGAGCACAAACACTGGAGCTCAGGTGTTAAAGACTCATTTTAAAGGCTCCCCCTGTGGTCTCCCTTCTGACCTCTAACAGTTTGTGATTCAGAGGCGGATGCTCACCCATGGTGTCCATGTGTAGCGCTCTCCTCCGCGGGTTGGAGCTGTAGTGCTGGTAATACTGTCCGGCCGGCTTGGTGGGGGACGACGCGCCGGGGCTCCCCAAACCCATCTCGCCCCCCAGTATGGACTGATGAAAGACACAAAGAAAGAGCATTTGGAACAAATCTGATCATCCGTCTGAGACGATCCAGAGACTGTGACGGTGAAGGATGGAGAGAAGTTCCAGTGATCAGAGCGCTGCTGCTGGTTTGGTGCTGATGTGTGGTTGTTGGGCAGCAGACAGGATGCAGAGAACACAGACCTCCACCAAATAACGGAGGCTTCTCTATACAAATGAAGCGGTCCTCTGACAGCAGCAGGAGCGTCACTCACAGACCAAATCTTCAGCCGAGAGCTCAGAAACAGAGTTAAAAGGACGGGTTAACAAACCTGACCCGCGTGGGAACAGTTTAAGATCAACCGCTGTTGTTCTGACTCAAGTTTGTAAAAGTCATAGAAAATCTGCTCTCCAAGGGATTTATAAGAATCAAAGAGGTTAAACTCCAGGAGAAACATTTACACCTAAAGACTCAGTTACAGATCATAATTTCATTTGCTCAGACAGCTTTTAAGTCAAAGTTTTCCTTCAGATTTCTGAACATTCCACAACCATGAATAAATCTGTCCTCAGGCTTCCTGTCTGCCCCGTCATCCTCAGACGGCCCAGAAGAAGCCGCCTTTACCTCATGCTGCTCGGCGGGAAGGCGCCGGCCGGCCGGCCGCTCCGACTCCCGCTCCTCGCCTGCGCTGCTCTGGAGCTCCGGCTCCGCTTAGCACGCCGCTCACACATTGTCCCGCTAATTGAGTTCAATGATTTCAGCAGCAACAAGTGGCATCTGGGCTGATTCAGAATGAAAAGCAGACACTGAGAGCAAGGGGACGGGCAGGAGGCATGAAAAGTTTGTTGTGGAGCCGAGAGGTGAAAAAGAACCTGCCTGCTTAAAAACCCTCCCCCATCTCTTTATTAGAACAGGAATGTCTTTCTGCAGCTTCTAGTTTAGTAATTAGTGCACGCTGCAGAGGAGTGTGTTCAGGGTGTCTGTTTGAGGGGCCTAATCTGAATTCTCATCAACCAGTTTGTCCTCTCTGAGGCTGAAAACAAAAGTTAGCTTGGCACTGCCCGGCCAAGGAGACTTTTCTCATGCTAAACAGGGCCTAAGTAGGCCAATTACAGGGCCAGACTCGGTCTCAGAGCCATTCTGCAGCTTAAAACAAAAGAGCCCTTGTGTTCAATAAAGTCAGTCTCACGCACACTGAGAGCGAGAGGCAGTCAGACACAAAGGCACGCCGTCACACGGCGCTTTAGCCGTCCGCCTCCTCCGTCCCTGCAGGCTGCAGCCTGTGTGTCATCCCAGGCTAAAAGGAGGTTCCCACTAAAACAAAAAGGGTCTCCCTCATTGTGGCTCCTTTTCTTTCCTTTTTAATTCCCGAGCATCAAGCGAGGCCGGACGGTCACCCCGGTAACTAGACAAGCGGGAGGAGCGGGAAAACCAAGAGCTGCCTGTCTCACTGTCTGTTTACCTGTTTGCCTGTCTGCCATCCTTCCCTGCATGTGTTATGACCAGACCGATGCTGAGGATGACTAACTGCAATAATATAGCCAAAAGACAAGAAAAAAGAAACAGAGTCTCTGCTGACGGGCATCAACAAGTATTTAGGAAGATTTCTGACATCTGGGAATGAGATGACTAAAGAGATTTGGACCGGAGGACAGAAGGATGGAGATGTTCTGGGGAGTTCAGCACATTCATGAAAGACCAAAAAATGCAGAAGAATCTGCCACAGAAAAAAAAATATAGCACTCAAAAATTAATCGCTGGAAGTCCCTCCCTCTGCTGGAGCTGGACACAAAAAAAAAAAAAAACATCATTTGCACCTGAAATCATTGGCTGTAGGGCTGGGTTATTAATCAATTGAAGCTTAATAAATCTATAATCGATTCACAAAAGATTGAAATCGATTTAGCACACAAAGCTAAAATCTGCTAGCTTGATGCTAACATTAAATAGAATTTCTCATAGTACGGCTAATGCTAACATTCGGTTGACCAAAAACATAAATTGCCGACTAAATAAACATCTTAATTTACCTACAGGCATTCATTTTCCAAACTCTTTAAAGAAAATCATTTTAAAGTAACTATTTGAGGTCTAAAACTTTGTTTTTTCCCTCATACTGTTGTCCTCTTACTGGATCAGACATACTTCTATAGCGTGATCGCCACCTAGTGTCCAAACGGTCCAAACTGAAACATCCTCCAGGAGAAGCAGAACAATGTTTACATGTTAATGATCTGAACATTTCTGTTAGAATTTCTCCTTTAGAGAATCCATGGAACACTGGATGATATTAACAATCTCAGTATTTCACTGATACATTTACAGTCTGAACTGGATCAGATTCATATCAATATATTTAAATTAAATAGTATATTTTTAATGTATTTCTAAACAAATGTGTATAAATTCGTAAACGTAAATGATGATTCAACATGGCAGTGTTCGTATCATGAAAAACTGAATTGATTTCATGGAAGGAAACCATTTTCTATGCAAGACGTCGCACTCACT
This sequence comes from Oryzias javanicus, assembly GCA_003999625.1. Taxonomy (NCBI): domain Eukaryota; kingdom Metazoa; phylum Chordata; class Actinopteri; order Beloniformes; family Adrianichthyidae; genus Oryzias; species Oryzias javanicus. The sequence goes on from CM012448.1 coordinate 2,189,944, forward strand.
CAGTCCAGTTCTCTTATACAGTCAATGGGAAAGTCTACTGAAAATATTGATGATAAATAACTAAAAGTAAGTAAAGTATTTGAAAATAAAGAACACTGAATGCTTAAATAAAAAACAGAGAAGCATGAAAATAAATCAACAGAAGAAGCACTGATGTGGTGTCAATCCTTGCTCTCCAAAACGATTAGAGTCTCCGTGTCGGGCAGATCTCAGTGAATGATGGAGACCCAGTGTGAAGTTGTTACAACATCACAGGAAACATGAATGACAGCTTCAGCGCAGAGCCATCTTCATCAGCAGGTTCCCACTTTTTAGTTCAGTCAAGTTTTCCTGTGAATGAAAAGAACCTCATTGGTGAGGAGAGGGGGGGGGCGGTTTGATCAACCTGGGTTCTCTTGTCATGTGACCACACAGTGTAGTAAAGGTTTGGTAGACGCTTCCCTGACAACCTCCATTCACCCACAATGCCCTGGGATGAGAGGATCCACCAGGATTTATGAAAATCCTTATTGTGTTATCATTCCATCCAGGCAATCTTGCCATAATCATCCTTTGCCTCTGCTCTACTTATTGTGTTTTCTCTCTGTCATTATCTTTTTGCGTGTGTGCACATCTGTTTCTGTCTCGTGCACACACAGAGGCTTGCTCCTCGCAGAGCTGAGTGGGCTCCGGTACCCAGCTGCTCGCAGAGACGATATTAACTAAGATAGATTACCAGAAAGAGATGGAGAGGGAGGGAGAGATGCATAGACACGTACGGAAGAAGAGAAGAGAGGAAAATGCAGAGCAGGAAAAGCAGGAGAGGGACGGAGAGAGGGAGCGCTCTACGAAAATAGACGGCGAGGAGAAGAAGGTGGAGAGACGCAGAGAGCAGGCAGACGTGAATAGAGTCACTTCCATGATAGATGGCTGACTTGGTTCAACAAAACCAACATTTCCTAAGTGATCCCGTCTCCCTTCCTCTCCCTCCCTCCTCCGTCTCTTCTCTTCCACTCGACCCTCCATCCTCGTGTGACGGAAAAAGCAAATGCTCACATGTCATCAATTTGCACCATCGCAACCACGAGAGACAGAGAAAGAGGGAGGCAGGAAGAAGTCATTAATTACCAGGAAGTGCTGGCGAGGCAGCGGCGCACCTGTACGCCACACACACACACACACACACAGGAACACACACTCCTGAGGGAGTCAGGCTCTGAGGCTGCAACCACCGAAACCGGCAGCCGAGCCGGACAGAGACGGAGCGCGGCGAGCGCGGCGAGCTGTTCGCTGCCAGCTCACCGTCTTCCTCTGGAGGAAAGGCGTGTCACATCCTGCTCCTGACGCCACCATCTTCCCATTAACAAGCTGCACCTTTCCCAGCCTGGATATTTGAGGGACATGTACTGAGATGTTCTGACATTCTCAGAGTTTGAAAACACGCAGGACGTTCATGTCACAGGTTATGTCAACTCCCTGAAGGCTGGACGGCCAAAGCGCTTTATGTCTTTGTGAATGAAGATTTTTCTTCTCAGGAAAACTTTTACGTCTAGCTTTACTTCAGAAATCTGAAATGTTCTTCAGTTCAGAATGTACATATTTATCTTATTTTCAATCAAAATGAGAAAAAAGTTTTAGTTTATCGTAGGGCTGCGTATCCATAATAATGGTTCACCAGACTCTGGATGAAATCAGATATTTTTCTATTATTTTGATCTTCTCTATTCAATGTAATTCAATTTAGAGTTTGTTAAGAAATACATTAATAATCTAATATATTATTTGAATCTATTTATATTAATCTGATCCAGTCCATACTGTAAATGTATCAGTTAAATACTGAGATTGTTAATATCATCCAGTGTTCCATGGATTCTCTAAAGGAGAAGTTCTAACTAAAATGTTCAGATCATTAACATTGGAAACATTGTTCTGCTTCTCCTGGAGGAGAATTATGCTGAGGACCTCTCTGACCTCCAGATCCAACGACAACAGAAAATACAAGATATGTCTTAGTAGACATTGAACTTTCATATTCAGGTGGAGGCTGTAAAATATTGACTTGGGGAAACTGCGCGATGGCGGAAATGGCCACCAGTTTGAGATCCCTGCATTAAACGTTAGCATCAAGCTAGCAGACTTTAGCTTTATGTGCTAAATTGATCTCTATTTTATGGATGGATTATTGATCTGTTAAGCTTAAATTGATTCAAATGGATTGAGCAATTTTCTTAACCCAGTGTAAGTTAATAGTAAATGCAACAGAATAAGGTAACTGTGTCAAAGAAAGTTCAGAAAGTGTCAGGAGATTGAAGGTTTGATTCCCTGTGTGAGCTGTAAAAGTTCAGGTTTGATCCTGTGTTTGGAGGAGACCTTAAGAGAAGCATCGAGTCTGGACTGAGAAAATACTCAGAGTGGGAGATCATGGTCTGTGGTCATCGTGTTTAGAAGAGAATGAAGTAAATAAAGGCTTTCAGGGCTGAGCTGTGTTACTGATGTCCTCCTCTGAGAGTGGACGACTTCCCGACTCGACCAAACCGCTTCAGAAAAGGGTTTACTTCAAACAGACTTTGGTGCGGTTCACTTTAGTCTGAATGCAAACAGACCATTCAAACAACAGAATCAAGAGCAAATCATGTAACCTGGATGAGCAGAGATCAAGGAAGAGTTGGGAAATATCTTACGTAAACGAGGAGAGAAATTCAGAGGAGTTACTGCTTCTTTTCTTCAGGCGTTTTTTCTCATCCCGCTTAAGTTCTTTTAGACAATATCGCCCCTAAATGAGTAACTGACAGAACTGCACTGAGGAAATGTTAGAATGAAGAGAGATCCTTAAAACTGTTGTAGGATTGTAATCCAGGAGCATAATGTTATTAAATCAAGGGTTTGGTTATCTCTTCAAAAAGTAAAAGTAAGTCATTAAAATGAGTAACTGGGAGGTCAAAAAAGGTCTGAGCAATGATGAACATTTAATGAAAGAACAAAACTTTTTCCATTTTATTAACAGGGTGAATGTGGACAAATGTAGGCTTTAGCACAAATGCATGAATGACTGCACAAAGAAACAGATCAATTGATGCAATTAATCCTCTTCAACACACGATCAGTTGTAACTGAGCCAGATTAAATTCAGCATTTGAAGCATTTTATTTTTCTGGCACTCCGTGGCGTCTAAAGCGAGCGTATCTGAGCTGCTGCGTGTTTGTACAAGAGAAAAGGCCCATCTCAGCACAGAAGGCGAAAGCGTCACATTAATCCCTGACATTACCACAAAAGCAGGACTTCCCTTACGGCGAGCTGAAGCCGCCTGGAATATTCCCTCCAGCAAACCTCTTTCTTCGTTCACAAGAGCATCAAGTTTAGACCAACTTCCTGCAGTGAAGCACAAAGAAGCTGAAGCAGATCAGCTGTCTGGGTAGAGCTGTTCATTTCTGATCTGTTCTTACTCACAGCTCATTTAAAGCCTGTGTTTCATGCTGAATGTTGTACACTTTAGATTATCTCTGGGTCAAAATCCACAGAAGAAGAACCTGATGTGACTCAAATCCCAGATTCAAAGGTCTTCTTTACTCTTCATTCCTGTTATTTCCACACATTTGGCACCATAAAGTTCTCCCTGGTGGAATCTTGTGTCCCTTTTCAGCTTGGATGTTTGACCCTGCCTAAACAGTTTCAGAGTTCAAGTCAATTGATTTATTGGAACTTTCCAACCGTTAACAGGATCAATGTAATTCCAGTAAATGCTGGATCTACTTCAGAATCCACTGGAATTACATTGATCCTGATAACGGCTGAAAAAGTTCCCGTATGTTAAAGATTTTGTGTTTAAACGTCACTGGCGACGCCTCAGGTGTTCAAGGGTTAACTACCAGGACAAACATCCTCTCAATAAAACATGACAGCAGACTGTAAACTGAGTTCAACCAAAAGTTACCGATGTCATCAGGTTTTAATCTGTATGAAACAGAATCTGATATTCTGAACTGAACTACATTTATTTAATAAACAAATGATTTTAAGAGCTGGGATGAAAGTCATTTGGGGTGGTTTTACTTTTTTATACCATTCTCTTGAGGTCAAATCAAACTGGAAAAAAAAACAAAACTTTTACCAATAAAAAGATATATGTTTATTTTTACTTTCAACTTTTCCTTGTTTCGTTTCTCCCTCTTTGCTTTTAGAGTTTTCTAGTTTTTGCTGCTGAGTGGATCCTAAGTTTACATGGGGGCGGGGCTTTGAGCTGATTGGCTTTTTATTTCATTTATTTATTTTAATTGGGTTTTTAGACTTACAACACAAAAACAAGACAAACACGTACAGGGTCAGACTCTGAGCAAGTCGACCACACGCTTTGAAAGAAAAACAAAGCTAAATGAATAAATAAAACGACATGACAACCCAGATCAGAAAAGCCCTCTTAACAGAATGGTACTATTTCAGGTTCTACAAATCTAAAATAAAGACTCCAAGTAGAAATAAAATGTCATGTTTGAGCTCATTGGCTACCGGGACATGTTTCCCATGATCCCCTCAGAGGTAATGTGACGTCTTTCTGCTGCAGAAGGTTGTCTGTTTATGTCTCCGCCTGCGTCGTCCCGCTCTGGTCAAACCTACTGAGAGCAGGATCACTACTGTACAGTTTACCCTCACTAATATCACGGTGCACCTTTCACCGTCTCAGAGTTTGGTGGATTTTGATCTTGTCAATCAATCTCTTTGCTGTTTTTCACATGCAGCTTGGCAGGATTACACACATCTTCATCGAGATTAGATCCTTGTTTTTATTCTAAAGCTTGACTTATTTCTTAGTGAAAGTTTGAACAGTGAGAAAAAAAGAGAAAAGTGTGAAAATATTCATGTGTGTCTGAGAAAGGTGTAGAGAATGTGTAGTGAGGAGTCCTCTCTGTCATGTCCCGGTAGCCAATGAGCTCTGAGCCCCGCCCCCATGTAGAATTAGGATCAGCTCAACAGAGAAAACTCAAAAATCTGAATTCAAACTGAAAACAGAGAACTGAAAGCAAAGAGAGAGAAATAAAAAGGAGACGTTGAAAGTACAAATAAACATTTATTTTTGATTGTTAACAGTTTTATTATTTATTTATTTTACAAGTTTCAATTTTATATATATATTTTTTATAAATTTTCAATATTTTAATATCATATTAATTATGAATTTAAAATCTTATCTTTTCACATATTTAATAGTTCCTTCAACTTTTCTATATGTATTTTCAAGTTTAAAACTGCTTTTAAATTTTCAATCTTGCTTTTCATTCACTTTAAGCTGAACCTGATTTGACTCTATGCAGCTCTGCTTTAGTAAATAAACTCTGAGATTTAACTTGTTGAATTCAATTGATTGTGAGACAAAGAATTCTCAACATTGAGTCAGGAAATCTTTGGTTATTGGCACATATGCTCATTCCAGATTCAGAGAAGAACTTCACTGACAACAATGAGATGCAGTTGGAGCTAAAGTTCCTGTAAGATGATCCATCCTGGATGTTTCCATTTCTACTGTGAAAGCAGGAACTTTTTTATTTGTTACAACTGAACATAGAAATGTGAGATAAAGTGTGATTCCTCAAATGAAGGAAAACAAACACAGAATCCCCTCACCTCACACACACATGCACCATTCATGCAGTTCAAAGCTTTTCTCCTTAATTAACGTTCAACGCTTGGCTTGACAAAAAAATAGCGATCATTTAAGAACACTTAGGGAAGAATCAAACAGCGCATAACACCTCACAGTATCTGGCAGCTTCCTAAACCCAATTAAAGGACAGAGAAGCAAAGAGGGAAAGTAGAGAAAGTCTGCAGGTAAACCCAAATTAACAACTGTTCAGGAAAAGAACACACTCAGAGGAAGACGAGAACTGTCAGAGACAGAGGGGAATGCAAAGGTGGTGAAGGAATGTGAAGAGGGAGGAGGAAAAAACAGGAAAGATACAGAAAAACAAAAGAAAAAAAAAAGTCCAGAGAAAAAAAGATAAAATAAAATGAGAAGAAAGTAAAAGACAAGAGAAACAAAAGCAAAGAACAAATGAAGAAATAATAAAGGAACAGATCCAGTATGGATGATGCAGCGTTTCTATTTACAGATGAAAATACAGATGAAAGAGCCGTGAAAAATCGTCCCGCCGCCCGCCGCCCGCCCGCGGTGCCATCTCCAGCCGATCGCTCCCATCGTACCTTCACTTGCAGATATGCACAAAGACAGGAGCCGGGAAACCAACACAGTTCTCAGACTAAAGCTTCCTGTCAAATCATCCGGATCAACAGGGTGTTGTGAATCAGCAATATGAATAAAACATCAGAGAAAATATTCAGTCAAGACAAAAGCTTTGTTATCTGCAGTTTGGCTAAAGTCCACAAATACAGTCTGAGGAAACCCGGGGTCAAAATAATTTCTACATCCATCACTGATATGAATGGATCGAAAAAACAAGAGTTTACATTTATATTCCAGAATAAAATGCTGGAAAATCCCACAAGCATTAAGATAAAGACTGACTGCTGATTCAAACATACAGCTCTTCTATCTTGATGTCTGTATTTATTTTAATAACTTGAGAGAAATAAACATGAAACGTCTTTACTGTAGAGATAACTCACTGTACTATAGACCATCATGCACTGCAGCCACAGCTGAGGCAGCATGCAGACGTTCTCATAGTGGTACTGACATGGAAGAGTGCATTTAAAACTGCATCAGCGTCTCCTCTCTGTCTGAGCAGCAAATCTGAAGCTAACTTCGGTGCAGACTCAAACAAGTAGCATGTGTTGTAATGTAGGTCACTGCCGGTGTGTCTGTCAAGACAGAATTATGATGAAATAAAGCTTTCAAGGAGCGGGAGAAATTCATCAGCAGCTGGCTGTCTCTATCCAGCACCGAGTCCAGCTCCTGATGAACGCCACAACCAAACATCAGCAGCAACAGAAAGCAGCAGGAGGCTTCCACAGCACAGAGGAGGTGAAGCTAGAAGAGATGGGGGGGTGCAGGAGACACGAGACAGAAAGACTAGTTTAATTTCAGAACAGTCGTATTGACTAGCTTTATATTCATCATCTAGTGGTGCTCATAAAAAACTCATTTCCATTGGAATTCTACAAAATGTGACGCAAGCATCAGAATGGACCATTTGAAAATCCAAGATGGCAGACATGTTTCAACATGGCTCCTGTGCCTTCCTGTGCTCTGGTGTGGGGGACCTCTGAGGGCGGGCCCGCGGGCCCTGGTCGGGGTGTTTGGCAGGATTGCCCGACGGGCGTGGGAATGACCGGGTGCTCCTCCCCTTTGAACATTCCATCATCCTCCACCTTAACATAACCACTCACCTGAGCACAGGTGTCAGCTGACCTTTGCACTAATAGTATGTGTGACAGAATGAAAGACTTTACACGTGTGTGTTTATATGCAGAAGTGTGTGTGTGAGCTGCAGTTGTTTTGTGAACATTTAGAATAGTTAAAATGTGAAGTTTATTTTATCCAACAGGTATGTTTGTAACTACAGTGTGTGTGTAGACAGGCCCCGCCCATTCCAGATACTTACTGAGACCTGTTTTTTTGTGATGTTACTTTTCTCTGTTACCATCTTCTACTTCCTCTAAACCTCCTCTTTGACCTTTCTCAGTTAAGGAAGTGCCAGCGCGTGAGGTTCAGGTCAAAACGGTGCGTAGACAGCACGGGACTTGAAGGACACTGGATGATCCATGGATCTGCTAAGAATATACAGTATCCAACTCTGCACCCGGCTTGAAGCCCAAAGAATATGGATGGTATCAAGTTCTTCAGGAGTAGCGAGTTTCCACAGTTCTGACATGAGTAAAAAGGACCTGTGCTGTCCAGACGTGCCTGATTCATGGTCACATACAGACGGTCATCACCAAACATGATACCAAACCTTCACAGAAACATTCATTTTGCTTCACTTGAAAAAAAACGAGCATGAGACCAAAACAAAAACTGTCTTTGATTGATTGAACTGAAGTCAAAGTTAAACATCAGCCATCAGAAATGACATCGAGCTCTTGAAGTCCAAACGTGTTTCACATCATTTTGCTGACAGAACCAAACGGTGCTGTAACTCATCTGAAGGATTCCAGACTTTAAGTGAGATAAAACATTTTTCTGTTGCTATTTTTTCTCTTTTGAAGACTAAAGTAAATTTTTTGACCAACATCCGGTCTGGGTTTCATTTCCTCCTCATTTAAAGGAGATGAAAGCGGCGGGATTCAGGAAGTTGTTGCTTCATCTGCTTCCGATAAGAATCCAAAGGAAGAACTGAGCCTCCATGAAGAGACCACACATGAAAAATATCAGCTGACTTTCCACATCTCATGGATCAATCCAGGATTGCACATGCCTGTGTGTAAGAGTTAATGCATTTCCTTTTGTGTGCCTATCTTAATATAAGAGTGTGTTGCTGTGTGTCATCTCTGTAGTGTGCATGTGACAGCTCAGCTTTGCTCTGTGTCTGTTACCAGCTGTTGTGGCTCACCCACAATTTCAGCGTCTGTGTGTGTGTGTGTGTGACAGCACACTGTTTGAAGTTTGACACATCAGAGAGGAGAGAGGGTTAACTCCGCTGACAGAGATAGACAGTCGCTTGCTGCTGCTGCTGCTGCTGCTGCTGCTGCTGCTGCGCCTTCATGATGTCTGACAAAGGCTGCTAAATAAACAGTGTTGCCTCCTGCTTTAGTCAGTCCGATAATTTGACCTTTTTCACAGCGGGGTGAACACTTCCACTCCAGCACCGACCCGGGTCTCCTCTCACTGCTCTATATTCTTCAGCAATGAAAAGAAAGGGATTAAGACCGCTGATCTCTGTGTAGCGTCCTGTGTAAGAGTCTTGTTCTGCGTTCAAATCCCTCTTCTTCTCAAGGCTGGAATAAACATTTAGGAAGAGAAAAATAATTGATCATATATATCAAATAATAACAAGTCTTTTTCAGCAGACTCCTGGCCTGTTCAAAAACTTCCAGACATAAGACGCAGATTTAAGCAAATCCATCTTCATACTGAGTGTTATTCATGAAACTGAGGACAGGATTGGAGTACAGACTCCTGGTTTTTCTGGTTTGATGATCAAAGTTTCTTTGTCTGTTTCCTCACTTCAAGAAACTTTCAAAAAAAACTTTTTTTTTTCTAATTTTGCTGTCTATAGAGTTTACAACTTAGTGGTCGATACAGCCACTTCAGTGAATAGCGGCTAGAATATGGATTTGACATGCGTCAAGAATGAATCACATGTGGAGGAGAGAATCCATTCGTTTTCTAACATAAAAGTTCCCCATGAATCCGATTTTAAAATGAAAGATAAGGGTTGGTCTTGTGTGCAGGACGTTGGTCGGTCCAACTGCTTAATGAACTGGTACCGGTCTGCAGACCAGATATCTGAGACCAATACTCCAGAAGACACATGCCAAAATCACAGAACACTCTCAATCCAGAGAAGGTTAGGGGGAGGCAGTTGTTGCAAAATCATATTCTATGAGACAGAAAATTAAAGCTATAACATCAATAATGCATGGGGTCAAATGTCACACTTTATAGCCACAATGCAACAGAAAATGCAGCTCAAAGTTTGTGAGCCTCAATCTACTAGCGTTTGTAAAACTCGTCTGAGCGACACAATAGATGTAACAGAAATATTTCGTCTTCAGTCAAATGAACAAAACTGTGTTCCTCGGGTACTGCGCTGCCTCTGGGTGGCCCTGTCACTCAGACTGTTCATATAATAGATCACAAATGCCACTGTCAGCAGACGCAGACACGTCTTACCTCACAAAGAGAGTAAATCACTGCAGAATCTGAGTGTGTTTGTGTGGGAAAGTGTGATCGATAGTAAAAATCAAGTGAAGTGTCCATCTGGGCGGCCGGCAGATGAAACTAAAAGACGGCTGAGAGTCTCTTGAGAGCAGCGAGCAGCTGGATCATTGTGCGTTTGTGTGTCCGTGTGTGCGTAGATCTGGGGAACATCTGCAAAGGCAGGATCTCGCCACACAAAGGATGAACGGATGAAGAAGGTTCACTTCTAGAGCATGGATTCCCACTGACTGCCTCCGTCTTTGACCTGTGACTGTGTTCGTTTCTTCAAATATTGTTTTTATAAAGATTCGGAGCACACATTGTCCAAACACACACAAAAAACTAGATTATCCAAAGGAGTTTTTGGTCTGAAGCGGGTAAAGATTCTCAGCAGAAACACTTTTTCTCTCCTTTTAAGTGACAGCCAGGGTCGTGTGTTTGAGCCAAACTCTGGCCCACGCTGCTTTAGTCCAATCCTACCTCATGCAACAGTCTTTGAACTGTCCTTGTTTTTTCTTGGGGGACCAGCTGTTAGGGGCTTGCACTTCCTTTCAGTCTGCCATTGGTCAGAAAACAGCCAATCGAGACAAACGTGGAGGACAGTGTGAAAGCAGGGGTGAATACAAACAAACACACACATACACACTCTACTGTACATTCCACTGCAAACCCAACGCACAACAAGTGAGTAGATGAACACATAGACACACACGACTCCATCCTGACAAACGGAGACAAGAAAATGATGGAGAAAAAGGTAACTATTTGACATTTGATTTTATCAGTGTTGATTATTTGTATCAGTTCACACTGCAGACAGAGGGACTGCAGAACAGAGGCTGCTTCTAACACTCCGCGGTCCTCCGCGGTCCTCCGCGGTCCTCCGCAGTCCTCCGCGGCCGGCTCCCACAATGCAGCGATCGGTTCATCGTTTGGTCTATTTTATGCACGAGCCGCGAGTGATCCGCGTCAATACTGGCAGGAAGTTACATCCAGACACATGAGAAAATCCAGTTTATTTTCAAAACATAAATGTTTATTCACAATAAAACACAGCGATTGACAAATGTGATCATATTTTGTATCTGAACAGTAGGGCTGGGAATCACTGGGTACCTCACGATACGATACGATACGATACGCGATACATGGCTCACGATATCGATAATATCGCGATACTGCGATGTTTAGTAAAAATCCTCTCTAATAACTAATATTATATAGAAGAACACTTTTTTGGGGGGGAAATATATCCCCATTTTATTTTATTTTAACTTAAACACAATCATAATAAACAACTTATGTCTTATTTTGTGCAACAAATTATAGACACTTTTGTTTAACGTTGCTTAACATCACTAATACTATAACTTACCACCAATTGAATTGGAATTATTTGTAAAATTCAATATTAACAATAATAAACATGATCAACAGTGCCACAGAATTACTGTTAGCAACAGAACAAAAGTTAAATTATTCAAATTGTTGACAGCTATCTACCTCCAAAGGAACGTCACACCAAAGGATGAGGAATATAACATTTTACAGCCTCTGTTAAGTGTTACATATTTTTTTGTGCACTTTTCCCACATTTGAAAAGGACTAAGCATTCAAAATTGAAGGCTGATTTACTCAGACTGTCACTTGAGATTATTTCTCTAATCTTTATTTATTTTCTATTTGGTCAGTCATTTGTCAGGTAAAAAGGTAAAACACTCATAATAATGGCAATAAATATTTAAAAATTGGAATCCTATTACAAATTAGCAATAAACAACTTTAATCTATAATAATTTATACAATTTTAAGTTCTTCAATAAACTAGCAACATCCTTATTTTACCGTGATTTCATGTACTTTATTTTAATTACATCAAATCTGCATTTTTTTTTTAATCTAAGAATGACTTTAAATTAACATTAGCAAAAGGTTATTACGTTCATTTGAAAACCTTACACCATAAATTTGACAAAGTTACACCGTACACCAGCAGGGTAAATATCAGTGCATGAAAGCGAAAATTCCGACTGGTCCCTGAAGTACACAGAAACAACTGGCCGAACATTGAAAAACTATTAGTTGGACTGACTTAAAGCGTCAACACGCGACGCGGAGGCGGTTCCTGAGTCAATATGTGACGAGTTAAGAGTGAGAACATGTTGTAATGACAGATGCTTTCAGAAACTACTTCCATGTCTAGGTACGTTCACATCAGTGGCGTCGACTCATGTTCAAGTGGCCACTTTCAATGAAAAACTCTACAAAAACACAAAGAAACACAAATTTCAGGCGCTGCATCCGGTGCTTACATATTTGAGCTTCGCTACTCAAGGCTTTGAGTCCAATCGTGGGCCGGCGTACACACGGACGTTCAGTGATTGCACACAAAGCTTTGTGCTTATTAAAAATAAATGGTGGCAAACATGAAATATTAAGATTACTACATTCAAAAAGAGTATTGTCCAACTTTACTTAAACAACAGACATTCTTGACCATAATGATGGAACTAAAAGCTAACAAAAGAAAAGGCTGCAGAGCTTCAATCAAACTGTGAGTCTTCCTTGTGCCGCTTGTGTCTGACTGAAGGGTTTAAGCTCTGCACCACTGTCAGTGAGGTGACCTGCACTGACGGGCTGGTATTGGTCGAGCTGCACACAGAATAGCATAGCTTGGCTTTTCCTAATGATTGGCAGGTGATTCAAATGTGTAAGACAGATGTTTCGATGCGTTGCCTTGGTTAAACCGGTTCACAGTTGAGCTATAAATAATACAAATTAGATTAGGTTTAAATCTCTCACATCTGTTTTCTTCCCATTTGGGAAACAGATTTTACAGAAATTCTGCAAATGGAGCTGTAAAAAATCTGTTAGGGGTCAAATATACTAAAGTTTACATCTTGTTTGGGGTATCACCAGGATAACGTGTCAGGAAAAGACCCAAATATTTCAAAAAATTGAAGTTAAAAATTGTCCTCTGTACATAAAAACAGCTGTTTGTGTTGCATGCTGCAGACTTTCATTCAATCAAAAGTTCAGGACCGATACTGAAAACACATTAAAGAAGTCATTTAGGAGAATGTTGACCTAAACCAGCATCAAACCAACACGCTGAGCCTGTTTACATGCCCACAGAAATTAGAGATGTATTGATGATAGAATTATCATCCCATCTTTTAATGATCTAGCTTGGTTTCCACTCTTTCTGTCCATGTGTCCAAATGTCTAAAGAAAACACACTGAAACCCATATTGTTCCTGTTTGTCAGGTTGGCACCAGAGTGAAACTACTTTTCACACAGATTCCCCACATCGGGCCATTTCCATTTCAATGTTAAGACTGGTTGTCGAGTGATAGTGGACAGAAGACAATCAGAGGACCTGCAGTGAGATTTGGGCATCGCGACGCAGATAGTCCAAATATCTGAACTTTGGCAAAAAAGACGCACTGCAGCAACCAATCAGGAACTCAGTGTTGAATGTTTAAAAGATTCACTTTTAAACCTTTGAAATGACTGAAAATTCAAGACTTTGTACAAACTTTCATGGGTTTGCTTCTGAAATCATTTACTGCCAAGATCTGCTCTCTCTCTTTTAAAGAGCTTTTAAGGATCAAAATAGTTTGTAACTTTAAACATATGTTTTTTAATCATGTCATATTAGTCAGTATTCATTTAATTATTTATCAGAATTCAACATTATTATTTATAGCTCATGAATCTTAGAAGTGACACCTTGTGAAATGAGTTCACAGTTTATCGTCACCATAGTAACCTAAAAATATGTCTAATTAACCCCTTTTAATAAACAGCTCCAGTATGAAACTCCAATTTCTGCAGAAACTGTCAGCATAACATCAATGCTGAAAGCTGTTCCCCAGATCTTTTCCTGTTTTTCCCGTAAAAACCTGCTTCTTTCATGCTGTAAACCACACGCTGGAGCTAACAGAAACAGAAAGTTAAGGATTGCAAAGCAGACAGTTCACACGTAGAAAAATAAATCGCTTTTCAAGCAGACCGTAAACAACCAAATGACCGAAAAATGAATTGGGGAAAATTTCCACGTTCCAAGAAAAGGTCAAATGATGTATAATAATGTAAAAAAAAAGACATTTTGCTCCCATGATTGTTGAGGGGTCTCACGTTTGCTAGTCCACTTCACTAAATCATCATTTTAATTTTTAGACTTTATTCCAGGCAACACAAACAATTATTCAAAAAGATAATACTTCTATTATTAAAATAAACTACAGTTTTTATTTTAATAATGTTAGATTGAATTCTTTTTATATTCTCAAAGCACTTACAATGAGTATCCGTTATTCATTCCCTCTTCATTCATACTGTGTAAACTACTGATTAAGCCAGTAGGGGGGTGCCAAAATATCAATATTGTGCTATATCGCGATATTTAGTCCTGCCATTGATTCTCACTGGTTTTCCACCAAGTAGTGCTTGACCATATGACGATATATACTGTATCGTGTAGGCAATAGAAAAGTGTCTATCGTGGCATTTTTCCTTGATTGTTTATATCATCTCTAAGCTAATATGATCAATTATTACGCCAAATATGTCATTAAATAACCCGACACAATTGTGCAGGTGTTGCCTCATCAGTGTGTACACAAAAATGTATAAAAGTGAAAATAAAGACAAATTAAAAATATAGTTTTCATAAAGAAACTCTGTAGAAAGGCTTTAGGCTACTTAACACGAGCGCAGAGCGATGGACACGCAACAGCTGGAAGTAGAAACAGACAGACAGCGATACAGGCAGCCCAAGGAGAAGCTCTTTCAGCAAAAGAGAGGTACGTCTGTGATTTGGTCGCATTTTGGATTCAAGATGATGAGCAGAAGCCGGCAGTAAACAAGCTAGGAGGCAAAAGAAGAAAAAAAAACAAGCTAGGAGGCTATTCCCGCGCTGATGCTAACACAACAAACCTTCTATCACTCAAAGAAAGTCAACGAAAATGAACATATGAGATTACAAAAATAAGAGAGAAACCAAAGTTGTGGAATAGAGCTGAAACAAGTATCCAAACACTCGGATTCTTGTGATCTGCTCCTGAAAATTTGAAATTGGCGACGTTCAAATCGCTGATTCATGATCTTTGTAAATATAATAGAGTGTCATAAAATATTTATTTCTCTGGAATACAGAATAATGTTGGATTTTAAAGTTAAATTAAAGTAAAATGTTGGTAAAACTAGCAAGTACTTTTATGTCTGTTCAAAAAATTGAGGCAGAAATTCTGCTCACTGACTTAAGTTCTGAGAAAAAAAAATAGCTTCAACATCTGAGTTTTATCTCCAGTGTTTGTATTGTTTTGGTTACTCTTCAACAGTTGATGCGATTGACGTAATTCTAGCAGAATTTTTAGAAAAAAATGTGTTTTTCTATTCAGAAACATGAAGCTATTGTGCAATTCAAAACATGTTTTTCTTAAAAAGTATAAATATATTTCTTCTTAATTCAGTGTAAATACTTTTTTTTTTTTTAACAAATGTGAAATCTGCTGCATATCTGTTCTCATTTGATTTATTTTCAACACTAATATTTGTTTCTCAATTGTGACTATTCAGTTATTCAGTTTCAGAGTGAACTATATACATATATATGATTAAAAACAAATTATTTATGAAATATTAGTTATATTTCGATAGAGTTTTCATACCCAGAAGTAAGCGGCTCTTTTCCTGAAGCTCTCCCTGCCTCTGCGTCTTGGTGCTGTCTACTTCATGATGTCATCCTACAGTTTGTGGTAGTATCTTTGTATTTCTCCCATGAAAATTCTTTAAAGATGAATACACGTATGATATATCTATCTTTAGTGGGCTTGGCCATGCTAAACTCCTTCACAACATACACCCAGCTCCTAAACACTGCGCTGGATTGCGTTTTTGCAAAGTGTTTTTGCTGATAATCACTGGCTTAGTGGATACATTGAGGGTCATGTTAGTCTGGGGGCAGATCTGTCAGAACAGCTGATGTCAGCACGATTGACACTCGCCAGTAGAGGTGGGACAAAATATCTATATGGTGAACTATTTTGATATTTCAACTCACGAACAATTATCGGTCCTCTCTTTCCCTGAATCGGTTTCCTAAAATGACACCAAAAAAGTCCACCAGGGGGCGCTTTGAGTGAGCGTGACAGTGAAATGCAAGGATGCCGTCGAGACATGGTCATGATTTTTACTGGTTTTACAAATAAGATTAGCCCAAATGCCTAAAAACAGGTACAGCGCGGACACATGCAGTGGGGAGGGGCGGGGCTTACCACCTGCTCCACTGACGGATGAAAACTCACGAGAGGCAGAGCGGCAGCGAGGAGAAAGGTCTGAGCTGTGTCTGGATTTTTCTAAAGTAGACGCAGACGGTGCGCCGTTTTTAATGTAACATGAATAACATGGATTTGTTCTGGTGGTAACAGCAGAAACCTGTCCCAACACCGCGCTAAAATTAGCATGATGCTAATGCTAGCTAGCTGCTCCATGTGTAGCCTGTATGTAAACACAGGCCAGTTTACAGTCGAATAAATGTGATGTGGTGGATAATTACAACAAAATGAATTTGTAGGACATAAGGATAAAAAACCTTTTTTCATATATAAATATAATGACAGAACTGAATCGACTGTATATTAACAGTTGGAGTTACACAAAAACTACAAAGATAACCCCTCCTCCTTCTGTCATGAGAGCACTCCAGATATGATAGAGTATATAACAACAATAGTTTAAATCTTTGCTTTTAGATTATTTTTTGTTATGATTTAATATAAACGTAATCACTTGGAGGCAGAATCAGGAAATCTCTGATAAATCTCTCAATTTTTTCTCAGCGTTTACAGTTAGATGACAACAGAAACATGTTCATACCAAAGGTGTTTCTGTGTAAAATGTTGTTATAATTTTGTGTTTGTTCTGTAAAGCCTGAAAACATTTTAATTTATTTGTAGAATTGATGGTTTGTTTTTCAATGGAACTGAACATCTACTTTAGTGGTCTATTTGTGTTCTCTTTTCTCACTTTAGTTCATATATATAGATATATCTATATCTATCTATATCTATATCTATATCTATATCTCTCTCTATATATATATACATATATAGATATAGATATAGATATAGATATAGATATATCTATATCTATCTATATCTACATCTATATCTATATATATACATATATATATATAGATATAGATATAGATATAGATATAGATATAGATAGATATAGATATATCTATATCTATCTATATCTATATCTATATCTATATCTATATCTATATCTATATATATACATATATATATATAGATATAGATATAGATATAGATATAGATATTTATACCTTTTCTTGGTAAACTGATTAAACAGATTTTCTGTGCAATTGTTATGAAAATATGATAGAAAATGACTCTTTAAATCTAAGTGATTCGCTGATGATTGCACATTTCTTTTCTTTGAGCATTAAAATGTGACAAATATATTTCGTGATATAAATCGTTGTCGCCTGATATGAAAAAACTATATTGAGATAAAAAATTCCGTATTGCCCGGCCCTTGACCGAGTCTACAGTTTTTTTGAGAGTGTTGTATGTGAAAGCAAACAAACCAAACGTTAGTTTCCCAGTCATTAGAACAAAATCCCAAAACTGTGGAAGCAACCTTCCTTCAGCTTTTAGTGTTCAGTGAAGTCACGGAGCTGCTGTGAAACATGTCCGCTCCATCCGGAAGGCTGCAGGAATCAGCTCAGGGACATTTTCAACAACGCAGACATAAATGATTGCAAAGTCAAGAGTAAAAAGTGTAAATTATAAATTTCCATTATCAAGCTGAGCCAAGGTTTGGGAGGAGCTTAAATGAACTGGGATCGCTGAGATCTTTCTGTTTACGGTGTGAGCGCGCGCTCTCCTTTTCTCTCAATCTTTCACTAACAGCCAAGGATGTTGGACTTCAGCCCAGCATGTAAATTAATCTGCCATTTCCAACAATTTCCATCAGGAGCCATTCAGACTGTGTAGCAGGATAATTTGACAGCAGCCCAGTAGGAAAATGGCCAGTGATGCAGTAATGTTTGATTTATTTCATATTTTTGTCCTCTATGGTTTGCCATTTCCTTGTACAAAGACTCCAGCTGGAGATGAAGAAGTGGTTATAAATAAAACATGAGTGAGATGGTGTTAAGAATATTAATTGGCAGAATTGTGTGGATCTGTGTGTGTCTTGAAGCAACCCCTCCCCCTAAAGACTGAAGCTGCTGGAATGTCTTTGTGCTGGCCCACATGGGCTGAGGATTTGTGATCTCGGACACAGGAAGTCCCACCTCTGACACAGGAAGTCCTTCCTGTCCCAGGAAAAGTATAAAGGCGTTGGCCTGGGAGGAGTTTGCTGAGAACTCTCACTGACGTGACTCGGTTCGGTTCGGTTCTGTCTGTGAGATTTTTCCCTTTTGCAAAAGTGTAATAAACAACTGTGATCGATGAGACCTGGTCCTTGGATTTTTCTTAAGAACATTTTGAGTAATTTTTAGTAGACAGAAAAAGTCATTCTTAACAGTTGGTGCCGAAACCCGGGAGGCAACATCCCGTCGAAGACTGCGCGGGAGGTGAGCCGAATTCCACGTGGGCGGACACCGGTATCGGGATCCGTAACAAAGACCTCGGACACGACGTTTGAGCCCGAGGCCGGCGCTAGGGATCCTCCTGCGGCAGCCCTCCGAGGCGGTGACGTCTCCTGAGGGCCATCGGACCAGGTCAGTCATTGATTCAGTCTAATTAAAGGTTTTAAAAGGCATAAGGTAAACGTGAATAAGAAAAAAGTTTAAATCCTAGGGGGGTTGTCGAATACAATCGCCGGGTCCGTTCTCCGCTCGCGGCACAGGAGCATTTTGGTTGGTAATATTTTCAGCGGTTGCCAATGTACATGGTAATATTTTTAGCGGCTGCTAAGGTACATTGTACGTAATCGTCGATTAGAAATCGATCAGGTCCGCAGGAATGCGCGTGGGAAAAAGCATTCATTGGCAGAAGTAATTTTAAATCAACTCTATCGCCAGCAGGGCACCAATGAAAAGTTGTACGTGTTTGTCGACAATAGGTTGGTTAGACGGAATAAAAGGTTTTGTGGAGAAAAAAAGGTCTTTGTCGGGAAAATAAGAAGTGATTTAAGAGTGAAATAGTGAATATGGTAAAGCGCTCGTTAAAGAGGTTTTATTTTCATTTAAAAAGGGAAAAACACCGTGGGGGGAGCTGACTGTGGAAGAAGAACAAAGAACTGGGCCGAGCTAACGCTAGTAGGCCATGTGCAGATGCTAAGCTAACTGGCATGAACAAAAGAGGGATCCACGTGGAGACGCTAACAGAAGGCCTCGTGGAGCTGCTAAGCTAACTGAATAGACACGTGGAAAAACGCTAGCTAACAGACAAAAGACCATGTGGTTCAGCTAAGCTAAGCTACTAGACAAAGGATTAACGTGGTTGAGCTAGCTAAGCTAATTGTAGTGGCCGCAGGACAGGAGGAAGGTTGCTTGCAGGGACGTTCAGAAGGGGGCTTAAAGGACTTGACGGTGGAGACTTATTGTTTTAGCTGTGAAATTTAAGGTTTGTGGATAATGAGCTCATAAAATTGCATAGAAGAAAACTGGATATTGGGTAAATAGTAATAATTCGTACGAAAAATTGAATGTGTTTGGCCATAAATAGTGTGAGTGCATGCAGCATTGTCTTTGTCTAAGGGTGTGGCTGTATGTGCATGGAACTTGTCTCAGTGTGTGTGGTGCGTGTTTAATGTCTGTGTATTTCCTGAACTGCTATTCTAGCATTTAAATCTCCCTTTTCAATTAAAGATAAATAAACAAATAAATGAAATAAGATAACTAAATAAATAATTATTAAATAAATAAAAATAAATCTTATTTTTACATTCTCTCTTGAATATTTCTCTGAAATTCATTTATCATACTTTTTATTTCCCTTACGTTTCACTTAAATATTCCATTTCAATTTTTATAAGATTTTTTTTTAATTTTGTCCCTTAAGGCTTTTAAGCATTTTAAAATCGAAATAGCATAGAGATTTGAAGGAATAATTAACTGAATAAAAGAAACAAATATATACAATAAATAAATACGTAAATACATAAAAAAAACTAGGCGTACGTCGCATAAACAATATTTTCAGTTTCATAAAATAAATATTTCATAAAATAGTGGATAAAAGTAAACAATGGGTAAAATCAGAGTAAATTAGAATTAAAAGGGGATTTAAATTTATGGATCAAAGAGTCCCGGAAGTGGTCATATTGCGAAATGGAACAAGAAGCCTATTATTTCAAAGGCAACCTCTCCGTCCCAGCCTGCACAACCGCGAATAAGATTCTGGTGGACATTAAAAGGAAAAGGAGAGAAGAGAGGGTGACCAGAACTGCAAGCTGTTCTTGCATGGCTGATCAAGCGGAGAAGAGGAAGGAGGACAGAGATAAGATGAGGCGGAGTGTAACTGTTGCAGCTGCGGTGATCCACCCACAAGACGAAATCAAGTGGAAGAAGTCACCAGATTGTGACCAACTATCCAACAGCTTCATCCACAGGCTGATGGTGGTGCTGCAGCCCTATTCCACCACTCCACAGCACCACGCACAGGCTGTTGTTGGTGCTACAGCCAACATTCCTCAAGAGGAAGACGACAGCATGGCACCTCCCCTTACCCCTTACCCACATGACCGCTTAGCTGACACTGTAGCAGGCGATTGAAGGTTCGCAAGCAACAAGAATCGAACATGCGAATAAAGCGGGCCAAGAAGGACAAGCAACAATCAACTTCAAAATCAAAGTTTGAATTCTGATAAAGGCATTTATCCTTCTGCCATGAACTTGACCAACTTCACAGGGATCTCCTCGGACTCTCAATCAAGGATTTACCCTCACCACCTGATGAATCACAAATGGCCAACACATTTCCCATGGTTCAGGTGGCGAACCCTCACCATGACCCCACGTACAAGGCTCCAGTCCCATCATGAACGGTCTACCGCCGCATGGACCGAGCAGGAATGCACTGATGGTGTTGGATAGGAGACCCACTGTGGACCCTCGACAGTGGGTGGAGAATCATAAACTCCTTATGGCATCCTCTACGTCCTAAATGGATGGGAAACTGAAAAAACCCTGAAGAAGAGTCTGAAACACAACCTCACGAGAGTCAGAGGAGACTTCACTGGGAAGGATGGAAACGACGCCTGGCTGCTGGGGTGATATCTACATTAGCTACGCAGCTGGATCATTATATGGCCAGGGTTGAACGAACTTGGAGGAGAACTACTAATTCATCAGATCGGGCTAACAAACAGAAGGACGACGACCCCAGTGGACGAGTATTTCGGGCGCTGGAAGAAGTCTTCAGAGCCTACAGTGGACTGGAGGAGGACCCACAACCTAACTCGGCATACCAGCAACAGCTCAAAACTGCCCTCCTGAATGGCTTCATCCCGATGATGCTCTTGAATTTATAAAGAAATACAACGTTAATCATACCACTGATGGCCCGTCGAAATTATGAATTATGCCAGACATGCTGAAACCATACAGAAAAGAAGAAACACACTAAGGCTCAACCTGATACGGCCGTCTTTCTGGCCGTCACGGAAGCTGGTTCGCTCATCGATGATTTGGAAGAAGAGGAGAACGCCATCTACTACCACCAACATGGGCCCCTCGTGGACATTGGCACAATAACAACAATTATGGAGGGAACTTCAGAGGAAGAGGACATCACCTGAGGTCCCAAGCCCAATACCGGACAAAGGAACTGTTACAACACCTGTAACGGGCCCGGACATCTGTCCAGAGAGTGCCCGGATAACTGGGGCCCGCATCAGCAATTCCAAGGTGGTTTCAACAATGGCGAAACTACGACTACAGTAACCTACCACAACAGAGTCACCAGAACCAGCACTACCAGCCTTACCCTCAAGGTGGACAATGCCCTGTCTACTAATGTCTTCATTGATATGCAAAGTAACTCCCTGATAAAGAAAAACCTTTTCAAAATGGCAGCAGTGATGAGCCATGGGTCTTAACCATGTCTCTACAGGGGATGAATGGACATTTTGGACATTTTGAAGAGACATTTCCACATTGAAAAATTTTTAACTGTTAATGTAGCTGCTCAGGTCAAGAATTTCAAAAGTTTTTTTAATTTTCTCTTCTTTTCTCTTTTAATTTTCTCTTAAGTTTTAACTTGAATGTTCCTTTAAAGCTTTATTAATCCTTTGTGTAAACTTAGACTAACAGAACTTCTAAGTCCTCTTTGTGTCTTGTTATTTCTCACCTGGTGTTCACATTTTTTTGTGCCTGCAGTCAAGAGACAACTCCCACACACTCACTCAGAATCTTCATCCACGCATGCAAACAAAAACACCTGCACATCACATTGTTGATCAACCAACTAACCACAGAAACAGCAGAATGGATGAGAGAATTGTTGCAAAGTGAAGAAGTGTCGAGAACAAATAATCTGCCAGATGTTCCTTGTTCCCCACAGGTGGAGCTGTTGCAGCCAGGTGACCAGATCCTGATCAAGGTGATCAAAAGAAAAACCTGGGCTGCACCCCGCTGTGGGAGATCCTTTCACTGTCCAGCTGACCACCTCCACTGCTGTGAAGATTGCTGAGAGAGCCACTTGGATCCACCAGAGCCATTGCAAGAAGCTGGTACCTCTGAAGATGGTAGGAGTGGAAGACGCCGGTACAAAACCTTTGGGTGCCGAAGAAGCCAACTGATCTCCTACCCCAGCTCTAGTCCTTACAGCAGGTCACAAAACCAGAGCAATGACGATTTCTGTGACAATTACCAGAACCAACTCAAGATTCTATGGTTGTCCCTCAGCGACAGGGGAACACAACAGGACAGATTCACCAAAGCCTCAGTAACTGGACCCAACCTGGGTTCGAAGCTGTCAAGAACAATTAGTGGCAAACCGCCACCGATGGAAGCCTGACTCGTGCAGTAGGAGGACTGCGTAATCTGAGCAATAAAATGAAGGCACATTCAGGTGTTGATACATCCATGTGGGACGGTTGGTTAAATATGTTTGGGGCGTACAAGACCCTTATTCCTTCTATTTTGATTTCACTTACAGTCAAGTTATGGTACATCTTTTGCAGGCTGATGACGATGATGATTCTGATGATGACGATGATAAATGTATTTTTTAAAGTATGTTTTTGAAGTACATTTTTATAGTCCCTGCTTTTCTTAGCTACCCGTGGCTTTTGAAGTGTTCGCACCTTAAGTGGGACGAGGGGGAATTTTCCCCACTGGGTTTTCGCCCTCCACGGGCTTGGAACAGAAAAATCTGTTAATGATGTTTTAGGTTAAAACTGTTCATGCAGGAGACTTGAGACTGATGTTTTCAGGATTGCTGTTGTGAGCTCGTGTGCTTCAAGACCCACAACAGGGCCGAACTGTTAAGAATATTAATTGGCAGAATTGTGTGGATCTGTGTGTGTCTTGAAGCAACCCCTCCCCCTAAAGACTGAAGCTGCTGGAATGTCTTTGTGCTGGCCCACATGGGCTGAGGATTTGTGATCTTCAGGAAGTCCCACCTCTGGACACAGGAAGTCCTTCCTGGTCCCAGGAAAAGAATAAAGGCGTTGGCCTGGGAGGAGTTTGCTGGAGAACTCTCACTGACGTGACTCGGTTCGGTTCGGTTCTGTCTGTGAGATTTTTCCCTTTTGCAAAAGTGTAATAAACAACTGTGATCGATGAGACCTGGTCCTTGGATTTTTCTTAAGAACATTTTGAGTAATTTTTAGTAGACAGAAAAAGTCATTCTTAACAGATGGAAAGGTGGATGGATGGACGGAAGACAAAAAAAGACAGATTTATGAACAGAAAAATGTAACAAATGCAGTAATAAAAAATCAATAACCAGAAAAAATGTTTGGAGGTTTGGTGCAGGTCCTGCAGCTCATCTGTGTTTGTAAGGTCTTCATTAATGATATTATTCAGGGGTGGGCAAACTACGGCCCGGGGGCCACATGCGGCCCCTTAAGCTACTTAATGCGGCCCTCCAAATTAAAATACATTGAATCAAAAATCCTAATTATTGTTTCATTTTCATTGTATTTCTGGTTTCTTCTCATGAATGGTGTTGTTTCTCTGACGTTCGTGTGTGTTCCTTTCTGAGTCAGATGGTGATCTTTCAGATTATTCCTACACCACATAAATGCAGCATTTCTTTGAGTTCACATTTTCCTCTGAAGAACATCAACCCATTGGATCACCCAAAAGAGAACAAAAATCAAAATTTAGAAATTAAAACTCCCAAATTTTCTGTTTTTAAATTAATATATGTGAATTATAATCCAAATTAAAGCATGTTTTTCTCTAAATTCCATATTATTTTTTTAGTTTATGAGGTTGATTACCAAATCTCTCCTTCCATCTGCTCCTTGTCCGGCCCTTATGCCAAATTTTAGAACCCTTTGTGGCCCACGAGTCAAAACAATTGCCCACCCCTGATATTATTGTTCACACACTTACATGTAAAACCTGTTT
Source organism: Oryzias javanicus (assembly GCA_003999625.1). Lineage (NCBI taxonomy): Eukaryota > Metazoa > Chordata > Actinopteri > Beloniformes > Adrianichthyidae > Oryzias > Oryzias javanicus. The sequence goes on from CM012448.1 coordinate 2,214,301, forward strand.
CATTTCTAATCTCATTCTGAAACCTTCTGGAGCTAAAGTTAGAGGAGATTTAAAGTGTTGGTTGTTTAAATGCAAACATTAAACAAGGGAAGCCAAGCTTTGAATGAGAGTTTCTTTGGAATTATTGAATGATTATTTTCATAGGCAGAGCAGGTCAGAGGAAACTCCATCCTCCAGCATCCACCAGCTGCATGTTGCATCAACCAACCTGGTGTTTTCTGAAACCAGTGCTCTGCTATTTCCAGCTCTATGAGGACCCCCACTCTATGATGAAACTTCACTCATTTAAAAACAGCAGAATAAAGTTTTGCCTTTGATAAACAGACTGTGGATCTGGTATTTCTCAATCACGAATCTTCTTCTAAAGCAAAGCTTCAACCTCATCTGGTTTTAATAACGTCTAAAATGAAGGGACTCTTAACTCCACTGTGTGAGCAGAATGTTACAACTACAGAGAAAAAGTTCCCCTAAGGTTGAAAATGAAGATTTCCTCTTCAGTAGGACAGGTGGATCACACCTGCAGCCTTTGCTGTCTCCATGAAATGATTCATTTCTCCACAAAAAAATCACAACTACTGTCATAAAAATTGATTCATGCAGCAAACTTTCTCATGGAAAGATTAAAAACAAACAAATAAATATATATGTTTTGTTTGGAAAAAGAAACATCTAATAAATACAAGAACTTATTTTTTTTCTATTAAAATAACAAAAATGTAAAAACAAAAAAATCCGTACATGCATCTAAAACTTTAGAAATAGAAATATATCTCTTTAAAGTTATTTCATTATCAACGGTAAAACAAATATTACATTATTTATCTTATCTATCTTTTTTTTATTTTATTTCACAAGAAAATTGAGTCCAGAGTGTATAGAAAGTTTATATTTTGTGCTATTTTATCATAAAAATATGATGTCAAAGGTCTGTATTTAAAAGACCTATTTTTTAATCCTTGATATTCCTTCATTCTGAAAATCACAACCTCACACTCGTTCAGATGAAATGAATAAAGAAAATTATATGGGAAAAACTATATACATGAGTGTATGGATGGGTGAATAATCTGTTTTAAGGAGATTAACGCATTTATTGATTAATTACTGCTGATTAAGAAAATATATCCAAGTTCAAATGTATCTAAAAATCCCAAAGCGGGGATCTGAAATAAATATAGAAGAAAATATTTCCTTTCATGGCTGAAACAGAGTCTGGAGACTGCATGAACAATGTTGTAGTCAGTCCTCCTCTTCATCAAAATGTTTAAAACTTGCTGACAAACGTCTTAACTCTTTAACACCCGAGGCGTCGCCGCTGACGCTTAAACAAAATCTTTAACGTACTGTAACTTTACATCTATTAACACGATCAGCAAAATGATGATAATAATCATCATAATTCTAGTAGATTCTGAAGGAATCTTCCACAGAATCTACTAGAATTAAGATGATAATGCTAACAATTAAAACATTACAGTAAATCATAGAACATAAACACTGGAGCTCTGGAGTTAAGAGACTCAATGGAACCAGCAGTTATTTCTAATCCAGCAGCATGTAACCTCCAGAGGCAATGCTTGACACGAGTGTGACGCTTCGTGTTTCTGTGGGCATGTGTGCGTGGTCATGCAGCTGTCATAGCAGAAGACTGTCCTCCTGACAGGAGAGAACATCACAAGATCCTTCCAAACCATCAAAGAAGGGAACAAGGCTTTTGGTGACAACTCATCCAAACACTCAGGACTCTGACGCCTGGTTCACACCTGGTGGACACAGAGGCGCCGCAGAGCGGAGAGTGCGCAGCATCCGCGGAGCATCTGCGCAGTATCCACACTGCATCCGCGCTGCATCCGCGCTGCATCCGCGCTGCATCCGCGCTGCATCCGCGCTGCATCCGCACAGCCTCCGCGCTGCATCCGCGCAGCCTCTGCGCAGCATCCGCGCTACATCCGCGCAGCATCCGCGCAGCCTCCACGCTGCATCCGCGCAGCATCCGCGCAGCATCCGCGCAGCATCCGCGCAGCATCCGCGCAGCATCCGCGCTGCATCCGCGCAGCCTCCGCGCTGCATCCGCGCAGCCTCTGCGCAGCATCCGCGCAGCATCCGCACAGCATCCGCGCAGCCTCTGCGCAGCATCCGCGCAGCATCCGCACAGCATCCGCACAGCCTCTGCGCTGCATCCGCGCAGCATCCGCGCAGCATCCGCGCAGCATCCGCGCAGCATCCGCGCAGTATCTGGACGGGGATCGCTCACTACTGGCGGTATTTCATTACAACAAATGCTGTAACTTCTGGTTTTCAAACATAGTTGCAATATTATTTCAAATATTTTTATTTATTTATTTATTTTTTTTTTGCAATTTTATTATGAGAGCACAATTTTGAGCTAATATGTTGAATAAAAGTATTTGACCTGCTGTTTGTAAATTACAATTCTTCCAGATGTATTGAATTTTTTGTACTTTTTTGTATTAAAGTTCACATTACAGTTAAAAGTGTCTGCATAGCTCAGTTGACTGGTGTAAGATCTGGGTTCAGCTCCAGGACAGCAATGAGCTAAAATCCAGAGATGATCCTTAGATAAGATCCTTCATTCTGCTGCATAACTTGATCTCTGTACCTTCAAATCCAGGATTGTATCAGGAAGATCATCCAGAGTTAAACTCTCTGTATAACCACCTGTGTGAATCAGTGGAAGATGATTGACTGAGATGATCTCTGATAGGATGAGAGGAAAGGTGAACATCAACAGAGTTCACATTATAGTTGGTGATGGTACAGTTGTTAGGGAGAACATTTAGAATCGGATCTTCAGGTCATAAACGTTGCTGATCTAACATCTCTAACATCTTCTCCTGATAGTTGTTCATAGATTTTCACATTGATTCTGGTTCAAGTTGTGTTTTCTGTGCTCAACATTCTGACTAAACTTTTAAAGTTATCAGTGCAAAAAAAATCATGTTGAGTGAGAAAACTGTTCAACAAACACTGCACAGATCCCAGATCTAACCACAGTTCACCACCTATTCACACTTGAAGGTTTCATTTGGGGATCAGTATTCTGCTCATGGGCACTGAGCCTGTCAAATCTGGGATTTGAACCCCCAACATCAGCTGACTGCTCAGCCCAGAGAGCTTCAGCCCATTGGTTTTATTCTGTTTAGGTCATAAAATCTGCAAAATCTCTTGGATCACGAGCACATCCTCCAACACGAGCGGCTCTCTGCTCCAAAGTGAGGATGATCAGACGTTCTCTCCATCCATGTGAGCATGCTGGAGGATCAGGTCTCTGCTTTTCTCCTCATACAAACTGGGTGATGAGGCTTAACACTTTAACACCTGAGGCGTACTTCTTCAGAATCTGCTGGAATTATCATGTTAACGGTTGAAAAGTTACAGTAAATCAAAGAGCATAAAGACTGGAGCTCTGCTGTTAAAGGGTTAAAACACAAGTGAGTCCATGAATGAACAAACAGAAAAACCAGGCTGGCGGCCCACGCCAAACAGAGAGCATGTCAGTCCTGAGAGTCAGACGATTCTCCTGGTAACAAGCTCTACAGGTGAAGCACACACCTGCTGCTCTTCATTTCAAGAGGAAAGTGTCATCAGACTGACCTGGTGGCAGTGGGGGTTGGATTCCCTGCTGTACGAATACGAGCTCCTCTCCGTTTTACCTGGATGGGACAAAAGAAGAGACCGTTAGCACTGATGGCTCAGGCGGGAAAAGGCGGGAAAAGGCCAGAGCACACCAGAATATGTGAGTTAATCATTCTATGATTCTACTCTACACAACATTCAAATGATGGACTGACAGAAATATTCATGTTTGGATTGGATTAAATCATTGAATAAATCACCATAAAATGAACTCCAGCTCAGCGGCTATTGACATTATGACAGGGTGCGGGCCCGCGGGCCGGATCCGGACCTTCTCCACATTTGGCCCGGTCCCCTAAATACTATCAGACGCATTATTTATTTTTTCTTCTTTTCTTAATCTGGCTGATCAAGAACCACAAAGAACGAGCTTTTCATTCCACCCTTCAGCCGTCTGAACTATGAAGGACGGAGAGAATATTTATTGCTTTAGTATTATTTTTCCTGTGAAGATTACAGTAATGAATGATTTTAAAGATGGTTCATATGTGGCGTTCTGTGTGGTTGTTACACCTGTTCTATTAGCCTACAAAGCGACGCCAGCCCCACACCAGAGAAGCAGACAGGTAAGTGACCCAGCTTTATAGCACCTATTGTTTCATGAAAGCTAAGAAAATCTAGATGTATTTCCAACAGAGAAAGCTTTCCTTTCTGACGTCTCTCGGCGCGGTTGTGTTTCTGACGTACGTGTATCATACGTCTGCATCGTCGGGTCTGCCTCAAATCTTTCTAAATGACAGCCACGAGGGGGTGAGGTCTCTTTCGCAGGCATACCCAGGTGTTTCTCCCTGTGATAAATATCTGGTGAGCGCCAAACAACGCCATGCCTGCTGCTGCGAGGAGACAACAAAGCTCCCGCTCGGGTTCTCTCCGCCTTCCATGACTATTTTTACCACTCAGACCTTCCTTTGTGGATCGAAGCTTAAATCTCCAGCCAATCTAAATATCAAACTACAGCTAGAGTGTAATTACATTGTGCTGTGGGTGCAGCCGTACCAGATGAGATGGAGGGCTTTTAGAACAAGAGTGTGTGGAGAAAAATGAAGCGTGGACGTGGTGCAGAGCTGGAATGGGGCCTGCATGGACCGCCGCTGAATACATGCCAGCATGGTAGTCGATGCAGAAGAGGTTGATAATTACAGGCGTACAGAATAAAAATGTGGTCGACTGTGTGTGTGTGTGTGTGTGCGATGTAGCGGCCTCGGCTTCAGCTACAACCGATGCCAGCTGGACCGGTTTGGCACACGTACAAAGACACCCCCACACACACACAAAGTACAGGAAATTAGTGGTGAAGATGCACGCGCGCACGCGCACGTGAAGATATGTTCCATCTACAGACACATTTATGGATGCTACCATCACTGCACTCCAAAATAAACCACAGAGCAGATGTGCTTTGGAGCAAATACATCCATGCAGAACATACACACACATGCATTCAAGAATAGTATTTTTATCACACGTCTTTAAGCGTCAAAAATCTCTTGACCACAGGAAAAACGCTCAATTTATCAGGAGAAATGTCATCGTGGACGAGTTCAGACTACAGGCCTTTGAAGGCTTCAGACATATGAAATTCTACAAAACTGTCATAAAATCAGAAATAGAAAATAAAGCTCAGATAGATTATTTCATTACAAATTTTGACTTTTATTTTAACATCATGAAGCAGTGAAAAGAGTTATCTGTAAATTCAGCATCATTTTATTCTCACTGTTATTTTGTATTAAAGGCTGCAAAAAACTCCAGATGCAAAATAAACATGTAATAAATAATCACATTTTAAATATTTTTGGTTATAATGAAATAACCAAAAATCAACAAAAAGGCCATATTGTGGCGTTTGCGCGCGCTGATCGAATCCGCCCGTCACATGATGTCTGTCTGGTTGCGGGAGTTTAAAATGGAGGAGGGCCAGCGTTGGCACGAGTTTCATGCCTTCTGGCACAGCAGCCGTAAATAAAATACCCAGTCGAGCAGCTCTCCATTTACGCGGATAAATACCTGGAGTGTTTTATACATTCGGAGGCGCCCGTAGGAGAATATGTAAGACTTCCATTTAAGGATGCAATAACAAAATCCTGGTGTTTTTTATTTCCTCCTAATGAAGCAGCTGCAAAAAGCCCTCTCCTCTCCATCTAAATTCAAAAAGACAGACTGAGAAAAACAGGTAGGTTTTATTCTTTGAATATTTAAATTTTATTTGACAAAAAAAACTGCTTTTTCTCCTGCTTCGGTCTGGCCTTTGTTTCAAGAATCTACAATTAGATTTAGTCATTTAAATCGTTTCTATTTACTATTTTATTATACAATTAATTAATTTAAGTCTGAATTTAAAAACACCCCAAATCGGGCAGAATGTTTCTGTTCATGGATATCTTTTTTCTACACTGTGTCATAAGTGTGAGTGCAGCAGCCCACCATGTGTGAAACCGATTTGGAATGTTTTTTTAGCATCTCTCGGCTAAAGCGATGACCTCGATGCAGAAATACCTGCAAATCTGACACAGCCACTGTGAATGGAGGCTTTACCCGCCTCTTTTGTTTTTGCCCCAACACGGTGGCCTCTTGCCCTCCACCATCTCTGCAGGCTCAGCTCATGTTTTACACACACAAACAAAAATCCCTGCTATTTTAATTTGTCTCTTCAAGAAAGAGCAGCGATGGGAGGGAGCAAAGCACGATGGGAAGGGTCAGCCAGGAGGACACACACCCTGTCAACGGATGCTGTGCGTGCAGCTGAACGCACGCACACACACACACACACGCTCGCTCACACGGGCACGCATTTCATTTCAAAGCCTCAAACCAAAGGAAGCATTTTGAGCCAAGAGCCTATTAATGATAAAAGCAATATGGTTATTGATTAAAGCAGATAAATGAACAAAAAGCATGTCAATTTAATGCTTCCATTTATGTCTGAAAAAGCATCCTTTGAAAAATAAATTGTATAACATTTCTCCTCAATTATGACCATGTAATTGAAGTTTCTATTTTGTAGGAGAAAAATAAAATATTTGATGACTGGTTTGTAAAAGAAGCACAAAAAAATATTGAAACATTTACAAAATCCTTTTTTAAAATTTTATTATTTTTCAACCTTTAAATCAGACATAAAGCCGAAGAAAGTAAAATTAAAAAAATAATAAATGAATTTTTAATAAAAAATTCATTTTGAAGAAAATTACTAAATGAATTTTGACAGTAAAAATCTTGCTTTCTGGGGTAAAAACAGTTACATTTTTTAAGAAAGGAAAAAGGGGAAAAAAATAATTTAACATTCGCACGTTGTGTGTCTAACAGAGTCTACATTTAGCTGTTAGACACACATTTAAATCCAAGAAACACAGAAACTATCAGTAACTATTTTTACTATTAAACCTCATCTTTATGTTTTAGATTGTTGGTCTGATGAGTTTGTTTGTTGCAGCCAAACGTGATGGAAGAAGGAGATGAGCGAGGACTAAATCTAAAAAGATCATCATGCTCTGAATGTTACATTTTTTCAAACAATTCCAAAAGACTTTCTGTCAACAGAACGGTGCTTCTCTGATCTGTCAAACAAAAGCAGCGTCTCGCTGTTCTCTATTATCCATCAAGATCAAAAACACAAGTGACTCTGAAAAGACTAACACTTTAGGCCAAACGGATGAAGAGGAATCTTCTCTAAAAGGTTTATTCCTGTAGACGTTGCTGTGGCTGATAATCGAACAGCTGATGGGTCATAAAACTCTTGGCCTGAGTTTACTAAACACTCGGGAAGCAACCACAACAGGATTCTTATTTTTCTAATTTCAGTATTTTTGCAAACACAGCAGAAAAGAAAGAATTCTCCGTCTCGTGTGTTTCATCTGCAGCAGTCCAAAGACCTCGGAGCTGAAAAGCAGACCAGAACACTCCTGCTATGATGTGCTGAAGCACATTTCTCTCCCAAACAGCCCTGTTGGCGTTGGGGAGGAGCCTGAGCGGCCCCCTCGGTCGGTGCGCCGACAGCCGAGAAGCAGAACACGGAGGAGGGGTCTTAGTTCAGCCCACTCTGCTGAATAAAGGCCATTGAGAAGCTGGTGAGCCAGGAGCAGCAAATCCCTGCTGATCCGCCGCACAGACTCTGACACAAACACAATCAGCTCCGTTACAGGCTGAGAGCCAGCAGGAAGCAGGAAGCTGTCCGCTCGACCATGTGGGACTACTTCCTGTTCCTCCAGGTACATTCACTGTCGAAAAATCAATTCTGACCAAAATTATCCAAATAAAGAAGCAAAGGAAAATAATAATAAAAAGACTTTGACACTATTTAATAAATGTAATTAACAGAAAAAGAGCTCAAAGTTTTTGTCAGCTGAGGATTTTAACCCTTCACTATCAGAGCTCCAGTGTTGAAGTTCTTTGATTTTTTGTAATTTTTCAACCGTTAACACGATACTTCCAGTAGGTTGGAATACTAGAATTATTGTGTTAACGGCTGAAAGGTTAGAGTATGATAAAGATCTGGTGCTTAAGCTTCACTGCTGACACCTCAGGTGTTAAAGGGTTAACAGAACTATGATTATTCCCTTTTCATCATAAAAAAGATAAAACAATTTATGACACTAAGATCAAATTTGAAGAAAAAAAAAAAATTCCAAATGATTTAAAAATAATGAATTTTAATTCCATAAGTCCTGAGCTAAAAACAGAATTAATTTATATAAAATAATTTGTAGATGTGAAGAAAAAGAAACCTGACGTCATGAGTGTTTGACACGCCACCATACACCTTTACCTGTATATATAAGTTAAGGCCCTGTTCCACGCTTCTTTGCTGCTGCGTGCTGGCCAGCAGGAAGTCATCCCGTGCAGACCGTCTGCTTCTCCCTCAGGTATCTGATGCGTGCGCGCTCGCAGCGTGTCATGTGTGCTCGCGGGGGCTCCGTGTCTCTGCTCACGCAGAAACTTTCTGAGCACAAGTGGAAAATGACTTTTGACAAATGTGGGCGGAGCAAGAGGACCGCGTTGGCTTTCTTCTAATTGCATGGCGTTATTCATGAGTCAAAAGGCGTTTCCATTTCTGGCGGTCACCTTTTTCATGCCTAATTTGCAGACGGCCTCATGGATATTAAAGGGGTCTCCGTGTTCATTCACTTGGAACCCAAAGTTCTCCCAAACTGTGGAAGTTGTTCTTTTGGTGCACAACTCTCCATCTTTCTTCTCGTGCGTCTGTCTCACTTCTGAGCTGTAACATGCCGATATCACGTGTTGAGGATGCTCCCCAATAGATGATTGATCCAAATGTTTGTTAGAAGAGAAAGTTGAAACCACAAGAAGTGCTACTGAACGTACAATCAGCTTTAGGGATTCAAATCATTCTATTTATTTATTTATTTTTAGAAAAAATCATATCTTTAATAAGTCAGTAATGACTATATTGAAAATGATGCAGTGTCTATTTTTAGACATCGACCGTGTACAGGATTATAAGTCTAGTGTACAGTGGATTTTGCAGATGCTTCCATAGAAGAACCCTCAAATCAAGGTCAGCTCGTGCCTCCTTTCAGTTTACATCTTCAAGACTGGTTTGTCTGAACACCTGCGTCTCCAAATTGCTGCTGTCTTTTAAAAATGTTCTTGTTTTTACTTCAACTTTGTGTGATAAAGAAGTCAAAAGTAAGGAGCAGGTGTTTCAGGAGCTCCTCTGTCTTTGATTTGTGGTGGATTGACAACCATTTTTTGGCGATCACTTCCCGGTTTCATTGCAGATTTGTTTGACAGCAAAAAACAAGAAAAGAACCAGATGATTTTGTTGAAGTGGTCGCTCAGCATCTGCACGCCACTGAGGTTGAGACGAAGCAAACGATTCCCCACGACGGAGACGAAACAAGTCCGGTTTCATCCAACGTTTGACTGACAATAGTCGAGGTGAAGAAGTGATCCGGAAAAGGGGAGAAAGATGGATAAAGGAGGGTTAAATCTCTCCTGCTCGGCGCTGTGTGTGTTGTGTGTGATGGGGGAGGGTTGGAGCGTGCAGTCATGAATCATTCTGAGAGATTCGAGCGTTTCCATGACACCACTGGGCACCGGTCCAAAAGTTTCTACAAAGTCGGAGAGGTAGCCACACACACACACACACACACACACTGCCAGACGTCGAAACCTTGCTCTGTTTTCAAATTTGAAGTAATGTATTTCTTCCTAGTCTTCCGTCTAACATTTGTAGGATGAATTTCACAGACGATGGTCGATGATGAACCCTCGGCTGACAGACAACCTCCCACTCCACGCGTCCCACCACCACGACCCCCTGCCGTCCCAGCAGGCGCTGATTCCCTGGCACCGGGGCGAGCGAATACATCAAACAACAGATGAATGTATACGAGCGTTGAGAACAAGTTGAGAGACGTGGCGTGCAGCTCACATCTGCCACCTTCCATGCTCAGCTGAGAAGCCTTTCACAGCACACCTCCTCTGGATGAATATTCAATTGAATGTGCAGAAAAAATACACACAAAAAAAACACACATTTATAGGAAAAAACTATTGTCTCTTTAAGTAACAGATTAGCTTTTTGTATTTTATTCCCTCAAAGTTTAGTTTGAATTTTAGGGGAACAACGTTTATAATCCGACCGTAGATTACACTGTTAAACTGAATGGTGGGGAAAGAACACCACTATGTCTACATTTAAAGAGTCAAATATCTATTGTTATAGGGATTTACCATATACTTTTATTATATGACAACAGGCTTTTCTACACTGTCAGTTTCAAAAAATAATAAAAAAAAAGATTTTTCAGATTTTTTGTTTTTAAAATATAAAAATACGTAAATCAATTCTAAACCAAACGTTTTCAAAAATCAAGGTTGGAACTGAATCGTGGTGAAAGTGACTGGTGAAGCGTGTGTAATCTGCATCCTGAACACTTTCAGGTTTTTCTCCTCTGCAGTACGTCCCTCTGGGAGCCTGCAACTGTACTACCAAATACATAAATCGGATCCATTTCTTCACAATTAAATGAGGAAAGATGATCAATAAAAACTCTCCTCTCTAGTGTTATTTTTGACAAATTATAATAATTTACCTTTAATTATTAGTTATAACTATTTTTTTATATAATTAATTATTTTGACATAAGAATAAATTACATTTTTCAATAAAAAAAAATATATATATATATTTAATTTCATTTGTTTAAAAAAATTCAACACTAGAAAAAAATTGGAAGAGATTGGAATTGATTTAATTCAGACACTCAAAACTAGAACATACTGGCTCATGCTACTGATGAATATAAGACAGCAAACCTATATGAACTCACTCCTGTTTTCCTTTTTATTTATTCTTATAATGTGCCACAGCGTTAGTGTAAAAATGTAAATGATCAACAGCACATCAGCTGTTCATTTTTCTGTCAGGACTTTTATTTGGACATGCTATTTTAAATAAACTATTTATTTTTTTATAATACATTTTTTTTCTTCCACAGAGGTTTTAAAACAATAAAAATAATCTAACATTGATAGTTCTGTTGCAGAATAGACACGGCGTTCCAGCTACAAACATTAACACAGTGAAACTCCTGCAGTTCCTCCATCAGGAACACATTTCAAATTGTAGGTAAACCGTTATGGAGATGGAGAATGAACCTTACTTCACCTGCATTTTTCTACAACAATTCCTGCTAAAGCTGACCTGGGTGTGATTGTCTGCTGGACGCTCTGAGCGGATAGAATCTTCCTGGTGAAGCGGCCCGCTCCCTGCCTGCTCCCTACGCAGTACTAATAGTAGCTGGCTCCCCGCTGAGCGGTACGTTGAGATTCCTGGCACTGATGAATCATCAGAGCTTTTGGCTAACAGGGGCAGCGTCACAAACTGCCTCGGTGTTAAAACCGACTCACATGGTCCTGGAGCGCTCCCGGGAATTATCACCAGTGCATCGAGACACTCAAATTAAAAGATGGGGGGTTGAAAACACTCCAAATAAAAGGCGTTTGCAATCATGAGGTATTGTTTGAAAGCACAAAGAGGATGGAGGTGGAGGAGAGGTACACGAGGGTTCTGTTAGTTAAGGAAGAAGAACTTTTTACCAGTGTGTGTGATGCTGAGACCCCCCCCATTACCAAACAGACTTCATTACGGCAGGAACCCTAAAAACCACCCGGCTTACGCTCCTTCACCCCTCCTCCATCCTGGCATCAACACACCAACAAAACAAACAACGGTGAGGCGACAAACCGGGCCGGCCCACTGCAGACCGATACGGACGCCACGGCCAAACCGCGGGGTGAACGTTCTGGAAGCAGCTCGCCCCCGAATCGCAGACAGATATCTTGGTTTGACTCTGCAGACGTAGTTTTCATGCGAAGCTCGGATTCGGTGGCGGCAGAGCATCCGCGGTCGGTGTGTGTTTTCGTACGTGTGTGTGTGTGTGTGTTGGGCTGCTGAAATGCGGCAGGCACTGCAGATTTTTGTTGGCTCGGTGACAGCGCTGCACCCGTGCCAAGCCCCGACGGCAGAAACGACTAAAAGACGCATAAGGCTGGCATTAGAGCCCCAAATCTCCTCTCCCCCCGTCCGTCCCTCCTTCTTTTCCCCTTTTCTCCCTCCGTTCACTTTGGTCGGGGTTTGTCTCGATTTGGCAACTTTGCCATCCGTGAATTCATCAATCTGTTTTTATTTTGCTCTCATCTGGAGTCGGAAACATGGCACCTGAAACACAGTGGGTGGCGGAGCGACGCTTTGATGCTGTTTTCACTTTCACATATCCACCCATTTCTGCTTGAAAATCCCCGCTTTGTTCCATAAGTGATGCCGAACAGCAGTTCTAGATGATTTGATTCTTCTCAGGGTTTAGAGTTTCCCCAGCATATCTGCAGTCTTTGTCTCGGGGATTTCGAGCGGCACTTCCGCAAATACCTTGGACGAAAAAGCATCTGGAGTTACATCCATGAGGCACTCAGCCCATGTTCCTCCTAAAACCTAAAACAAATGAAGAAAACAGCACACTCCAATTATGCTCCCAAGACAATAAAGCACAACAGAACGAGGGGGAAAATATGTAAAACATTCAGGATTACCTACAACTAAAAGCCTGACTCTTTGTTTGGAGTCCATTATGGACGGGACAATGTTTAGCTGTGTGTAAACAAAGGATGCTCCAGTTGTAGCTGTAAATTGGGTTTGAGTATTGTTGTGGAGACAGATGACGACTGCTAATGTTGAAGTGAAAAGGTTCTTAGAGGTGGATTTAACACGTTTCTCTCGTCTTTGGGGTTGAGGCGGAATGATGCGCCAAGACAAAGAGTGACGTGGCAACGGCAGAAACCGTGTGAAATTCTGCATTAGCCGCACAATATACAAGTATTAAAGTGCAGAACAATGAGAGCCACACTGTGGAGTGTTGTTCTCTCGTTCTGACTGAATAGACATGCAACATGGAGGAGAACAATGTTCTCTGCATCCAAACAGGGGGAGGCCTTCAAATGCTAGATTAACCCTCAAACGTTAAATATCAGTCCTGATGAAAAAACTCTCCCACGGAGTCAGTTCTCCACATGATGTAGAAAGACTGTCCAACAGTGAGACCTCCACGTTCCTGGAGGCTCTGCATGAACCTGGAATCTGTTTATGGAGACAGCTCTGACCGTTTCACAGGTGAATACAAATGTTCTGCTGGTTTAACACAATGCGTGGCTTAGCAGTGACATTTCATAAGAAAGGGTAGATTGATTTTTTTGTTTTGCTTCAGATGTTTGGTTGAACTGTTCTGATTCAGTTTCATCAGGATTATCCTCATTAAAATCTGTTCTTTCTTGCAGTAAGTTAAAGGAAAGTTATCAAACCAGTGTTCAAATAAAATGTAAACACTTAGAGGAAAAACACAGATTCAGATATGCTGATGGTTTCTGTGCAAATACTGCACTCATCTCTGTGTCCCGATCTTTTCCTCATGTTAGAAACTGTTACTATCTACAGTTACACACAGTCTGGATGCAGGAGTAGAGCAGAGCGGAGTGAAGGTGGCGTCCGCGCTCTCCTGCAGCTCACACCAGACGCGCTGTTTTCCTGGACGTCGACAGACGCTTCTGCTAAGGATAAAATAATAATCTGAAAATATGACCCCATGTTTCTGCTAAAAAGAACCAAGTAGTCAGTAGGCCTGCACTTCCTTAATTTACCCCCCGCTCCAGAGTCAGCCCACTATGTTGACCCCTGTGTGTGTGTGTGTGTTGTGATTGTTTGTTTATTTTCATCTCTACAGTTTGTTTAGATGCAAAACGTGTCGATCGTGGTGTTTTATTGTGAAAAAATTGGTCTCGATGTGAAAATAAACTGGATTTTCTCATGTGTCTTGATGTAACCTCCTATTAGGATTGACGGCGAAACGATCGTCTGCACGATGCGAGCCTTGTGTGGAGGATGGCGGCGCTCGCCGTCTGATGTGGACCACACCATAGGCTAACAATGGCGCCGAATGGAAGAGGTTTCTGTTCCGCGGCGCTTCCACATTTCGTGTAAACCAGCGGCACCGTGTCTGGTGAACCACTTATAACCTTCTGTTTTCCCAATGTCCCTTTGGGTGCTCTGAACCAATAGAATGAAAGGATGTGATTCATTCTATCTATAGTATATCTGTAACAGTGTGTACATGAGTGTAGTGTAGGAGTGTAATGTTCAATATGGTGTTCCATCCTTTATTGTGGGAGTTACGTTCTTAAAATAACCTGTGATAGGTCAGAGCCACGCAGGAATATAGATGTTTAAGGCTGTAAATCTCCTCACTGCATATTTTATAGACTTTTCTCTAACAGACTTTATCATTTTCACACTTTTCTCTTATGTTGAAACTCTCAAAGTTCAAACTTTCATAGAATAAAACAAATTAATTATATTTATTTTGAAAATATTTTAAATTATTTCTAAAAACAATGAGATCTGATTGTTATGAAAAACGTGTAGATTTATTAAACTGAACGCATTCTGGACATAAAACATGACACGAAGGACAGTGATTGATAAGGTCAACAGCCAATCAGGACGCAGAATACTGCACACCAAAAGAGTGAGACACTAAAGGTGTAGATCTCTCTAAACGCATTCATGTTTGTTTATGTTTAAATTTAGAGGATTAAAACAAGAATAAAATGACAAATGAATTGATTATATTTTCAGAATCTTTGGTTTTAGCAGTCTGTTCAGCAGAAAACACTTTGTTATCTTAGTAAGTTTTGTTTTTCTAATATTTAAACCCATTTGACCGCAGATCTATGAATAACTACATTCTCTGTGAAAAGCATCCACACTGTTTGACAGCCAGACAGTATTTAGAACAGCTGAGCTGCATCACAGACCCGCTGAAAAACACAAATTCAGTTTACAGCACGCGAGAAAAACAGCAAATATGTCTCACGTATCAAAAATGAAGGGAGGCTGTCATCTGTCATCGGTCCATCTCATGACCACAGAAACACAGGAGAGCATGCAGGCTCTGTCTGCAGACTCAAACCTCTCTTGGTCCTAAGTCTGCGGCTGCTTCAGGTCCAGATTTGTTCTCAGCGAGTACAGACCTGAACGCTCCTCAGAGAGGAGAGGAGAGGAGGAGCAGGAGGGTAACCCTGCAGAGGTGAACGGTGGGTCAGGTGCTGTCAGACTGGAGAGGTCACAGGGTTCAGCACTACACTGTCCTGCTGTCTGATCATCTCTCCTGTCACCTCCTCCAGCACAGTCGGGCTATTTTTGCTCTTCATGGTTTTCCTGCTTCAGTTTCTCATCTGCTCTGCTTCATTTCTTTAAACTCACTTTCCCTCAGCATTTCCTTAAGCAATGACTGAGTAAAGAACGCTCTTATCGTTTTCTGAAGCTTTGATATTTTTACAAATGATGATTTATTATCATCTAAACTAAAATCTGAATGCTTGGAAGAAAACTTCAGTCCTTGAATTGGCCTGAATAGAACCACAGTCGTGTTCTTCAGCGCTCACTTCTTCCTAATCCTCTGTCACTTGGTCCAGATTGTTGCCTCATTGAGGTTTTCCCGTGTTGAGTGGATCACATTAACCCTTTAACAGCTGGTGATGCATTAACACTAAATCTTTAACATGCTGTAACTTTTCACCTGTTAACATGATCATTCCAGCAGATTCTGAAGGAGGAAAGAAGCTCGACGAATTATGACAATTATTGGAATTATCATGTTGACGGTTGATAAAGTTACAGTAAATCAAAGCACATAAACACTGGAGGCTGGGTGTTAAAGGGTTGATGGAAGTTTAGTTTTTCTTAATCAACTTAGATTCCAAACTTTTACTCTAAGCCCTCGTCTTCCTCCTGTGTTCTCCCCCTCCTGTCATCAGTGATGCACCTTTCCATCCTCTTCCTCCACTCTGACTCCTACCCTAATCCCTGTGTTTAGACAAATGTGACAGCCCCCGAACACCTGGACAGCTGTAATATGAGCGCTAGCCTATAGCGGCGCGTGTGGGAGCCGCATCACAGCGCCGATGTGTTCGCTGTGATTCCAGCGCAGCCACCTGGCTGCTAAATAATGACATATCTGCTCCCACACAGCGCGGAGGAGCGCCGATCAGAGCGGCGCCGTCGCAGCGGGGCAGACCCCACCTGACACCGCACGGCGAGGGAAGGGAGGGGACGGATGGACAGCGGGAGGAGAGGGAGGCCTCCATCAAACTCCGACTACACTCACCTGTGAGATGCAGATAAACAAGAAGCTTTTTTTACCCGATGACCGCATCCATATACAAAACAGCAGCAGAAACAACAATTATAAAGCCGCCATGAAAGGCTCTCTGAAGACAGGGCTGTCAAACTCAATCACACAAAATAAAAACCAATCAAATCCAAAACACACCTTAGGTTGGAGGATGAACACGATAAACAGTTTTAAAACTTCAAAAACACAACTTTTTCCCATAAATATAGGAATTCAAGGATCAAGGATTGCTAAATAAAACAGTATTAAAGATAAGTTGCAATAGAAAATTCTAAAGGAAAACAAAACGCTCAAAAAGCTCCAGATCTACTAAGATGGAGTTGGAGAAAACTGTGAATGCCATCATCATTCTCTAGATCCTCTTTCTCTAGATTTGCTTCTCAGTCTGAGAATAAATAAGCTGCTGTGATTTTATCAGGCTGAGTTTGTGAAAGTCTCTCTCCTCAGGTTTCCTCAGTCAAACCTGTGACTAAATCTTTAGCAGGACTCCTTCAGAATTTCACCTTCATTTTTTGGACTCTCTCTATTTTGTGGCTTTTTTCTAGTTGATCTTAAAATCTTGTGAAATTAAAAGTTCCTTCAAGAGATAAATCAGAAGAACCAGTTTCTTTTTTAGTTCTGAAAGCATTTGCAGGTCTTCAAAGAGAGCCATCAAACAAAAAGAGATGATTTGTTGTGGAGAAGAACGCCTTCATTCTGACAGCTGAAGCAGGACCCCGAAATATTCTGAGGATCTATAGGAAATGCAGCTATGCTTTCAAACCGATCATCAACACATCAAGCTGCAACATGGAGGCGGTCCAGGAACTTTGTCAGTGTCTGCAGAGTTTTCTGAATGAAATCAAACTCCTCACGACACACTTTGCAGACTTTTCTCAGAACTTCAAACCCTCATAGAAAATCCGTTCAGTTTGTTGGAATGAAAACAAACATCTGATCGAGATCAGAAATGTGTCTGGCTTTGGGAAACGGTATTCTGTCCAGGAGATTGACTGGATCAACACCCAATCAGGATGCAGAATACAGTGTTCTGTTAAAAAGATAAAAAGAGAATGCAAAACTGCACCGAAAACATGCGAGAAACAGCCAGACTGTGAAAATGGGAACCGCAATGTAGGGAGGGAAACTGACCCCTAAATGTTTGACCTGAATGTGTTTTTGGAGACATTTTCACATTCAAGATTCCAAAATAGAAGCAGCCACTTTTTGATGTGATTAAAAATAAACCCCCAATATAAAAGTTCTGTTGGTTTGTTCTGTCTCCACCTCTTTGTTAGAGTCAATCTTCAGCTGGTCAGCAGTGAACCTTTTCTGAGCAGCGTCCCGCCCAGCCAGACCGCTCTGCTTCACAGCACGGCCTCTTCCTGCTTCTGCACCGCTTAAAGGAAGCCCTGATCGGGCAGCACACGGATCTGAACCGGGCCTGCGCTCGCCTCCTGGGGTGTAGTGGAGGAGGAGCAGAGGTGGAGGAGCAGCAGAAGAGCAGCAGCAGAGGAGGAGCAGCGGAGGAGCAGCGGAGGAGCAGTGGAGGAGGAGGAGCAGAGAGAGCAGCGGAGGAGGAGGAGCAGAGGAGCAGCGGAGGAGCAGTGGAGGAGGAGGAGCAGAGGAGCAGCGGAGGAGGAGGAGCAGAGGAGCAGCGGAGGAGCAGTGGAGGAGGAGGAGCAGAGGAGGAGCAGAGGAGGAGGAGGAGCAGCGGAGGAGGAGCAGCAGAGGAGGAGCAGCAGAGGAGGAGCAGCGGAGGAGCAGTGGAGGAGCAGTGGAGGAGGAGGAGCAGAGGAGCAGCAGAGGAGCAGTGGAGGAGCAGTGGAGGAGGAGCAGCAGAGGAGCAGAGAGGAGGAGGAGCAGAGGAGGAGCAGAGGAGGAGGAGGAGCAGCGGAGGAGGAGCAGCAGAGGAGGAGCAGTGGAGGAGGAGCAGAGGAGCAGCGGAGGAGCAGTGGAGGAGCAGCGGAGGAGCAGAGGAGGAGGAGGAGCAGCGGAGGAGGAGCAGCAGAGGAGGAGCAGCAGAGGAGGAGCAGCAGAGGAGGAGCAGCGGAGGAGCAGTGGAGGAGCAGTGGAGGAGGAGGAGGAGCAGAGGAGCAGCAGAGGAGCAGTGGAGGAGCAGTGGAGGAGGAGCAGCAGAGGAGCAGAGGAGGAGGAGGAGCAGAGGAGGAGCAGAGGAGGAAGGGGAGCAGCGGAGGAGGAGCAGCAGAGGAGGAGCAGTGGAGGAGGAGCAGAGGAGCAGCGGAGGAGCAGTGGAGGAGCAGCGGAGGAGCAGCGGAGGAGGAGCAGTGGAGGAGGAGCAGAGGACGAGCAGTGGAGGAGCAGTGGAGGAGGAGGAGCAGAGGAGGAGCAGTGGAGGAGGAGGAGCAGGAGCTGTCGGGCCGCTCTGGAGGCTTCACAACCGTCTTTCACTGTCAGTTTGGAGGATGCTGGCTTCTTTCCAGCTGCTGTTCTGCTCAGAACACTTTCTGATCTTTTACATTTCAGCCTAAATATCAGCATCTTTTTGCTGTAGAACAGGATTTTTATCAAAAACTGAATGTGCAGAAACATGAAAGGAGAAGCCATCCTCGCTGATCAATCACCTCTCTTTGCCTTATTGATGCGCCCCTGTCCCCTTTTCTCATGTGCTCTAATGGATCTCCAGCCAGCGTCCCTCCTCCCATAATTATACCGTCTGTAAACGTGTGTGTGTGGCTGAGAGAGCGGGAATGGCTGGCAACAGCTGGAGAGAAGGGGAGCACAGCTGCATGAGGAAGAGAGGGGAGATCATCATCATCATCATCATCCCTGACTTCAGTGTCACTGAAGTCTGCGTATGTCAAACACTCATCACAGCTGATCCGATCAGCCTTTAATACTCACGTTAACATCAGCTCCACATGAATATCATTTACAGACCAGGATAAACCGCAGAGCAGAGAACAAAGTGATCCTCCACCATGACAGTGTGATCCAGATGATAGGATGCATGTCTTCACTCATCACATGCAGACAGGTTCATTTAAAAAGGTTAAAACATTTCATCTGTGTTTGCAGTTTTTATCTCTAAACACCTGAAAACCATGAATAATTGGAATTAAATCAAATATTCCCACACAGAATGACGACTAAACATAGATGTGAACATAAATAGAATACATATTTATGTCTATAAGTTCTTATATTTCTGCCAAAAAACAGAAAATCTAAACATATAAACAACAAAGCATCTAAGAAGAGGTGGATTATAACTTGTCTTTTATCCTTCTTGTGACCAATAAAAAGTTTTATAAAACCAAGAAATATTTAGACTTTTATCCCTCATTGATCAAAACATTTCAACAGACAATACCAAATGTGCATTTAAACATGTTCTATTATATCCAGATGAAAGGCTTCAGGCTATGTAAGCACACTCCCACAAATAAATACATACATGTATTAATTAATTGTCAAAACATACATAAATAAAAGCACTCATTAAGGCTGATATATTAAATAAATGAATTTATAAAAAAATAAATAATGAATAATTAATTTATATAAAATATATTTTATATTAAAAAAAATGAATAAAATACTTTGTTATATGTATATGTGTGTTAGTGTACATAAATGTACAACATTGTTATTTTGATGTTCTTTTCAACAATTGATTTTGCTTTGTGTTCATATTACTCTATAAATTGAGAGATATTTGTATCTACAATATGTGTTAAATAAGAAAGGAGTGGTTTGGACTTGACAAGCTTTTAGCTTTTTTGAACCCTAAACAATCTTGTTACATTCAGGATCAGGATTATTTGTGGGATAATTCACATTGTTTCTTTATTTGCTTGTTTTTTTTCTTGTTTGTTTTTTGTTGTTCTTGATCAAAAATAAAAAAATGAAATTGAATTATTACAGCTTTAAAAGTCTTGAGCATGAAACTCTACAGCTTTGAGCATGACATCTTTCAGTTTAATGACAACAGAACATTGGATCCATTTAAATGGATCATTTGAAATGCTGACATGTTGATCAAATGAATATTTTAGTTTCAGCTGCTCTCTTCAGGGATCGTCATAAAAAATGATCAGGTGATCATTTCAAATATGTTTATGAATAAGTATGAGTCTTGATTACATGACATTTTTGTTCTACTATTTATACAAAATATGAGATTTTGATAAGAAAAACTGATTAAAAAACAGAGAAAAAAGACGGTCCTCTTGAAGTTTATTATTTAACACTGAAAAAACACTGAAAAAACAGTTCTGGTGTAAGT
Source organism: Oryzias javanicus (assembly GCA_003999625.1). Lineage (NCBI taxonomy): Eukaryota > Metazoa > Chordata > Actinopteri > Beloniformes > Adrianichthyidae > Oryzias > Oryzias javanicus. The sequence goes on from CM012448.1 coordinate 2,234,893, forward strand.
TCTTTTAAAAAAATAAAAATAGTTGCACAGCATTTTTTTCTTTATCCTCAATTTTATTAGAGCAAAACTATGTTGTTCTGGTTTATATGAAATGTTTTTCTTGCTACAGCTGGATCTACAGTAGCATGCCAAAGGTCAACCTCCTTCTGGAGTTAAACTCTGAGTGTCCTCATCCCAAACATTGACAATGCTCTATTCTCTGGATCTGTTTTCCATCCTGTCTGCATGGATGTGAGTTCCACAGACAGAGGATTTCTATGACTTTGATGCAGCATCTCCCAAAAGTCTGAGTGTGTGTTCAGTATTTTTAACTGTTGTTAGAGGTGGACGGTCCTGTGACGTCCACACAGGTATATTTGGTCTTTGTTTGGATCTCTGTTGTAAACCAAGCGAGGAGTCCAGAGGTGAAAAGGTGCTTTACCATCATACAGTTACCCCGTCCTGGTTTACACTTGTTTTGGGTAAAAGTACCCTTAAATGAGCATCGGCGGAAGACTCTAAGGTCCGCTTCAGTTCGTGGTTCGATCTTTAGACTTCAGTGTGCAAACCAAACAAACCCTTGTGAAGGTGTGAGATCTGTAGGAATCAGTCAGTGGGACCATCCCAGAATGGAATCAACTCCTCTGTTTCAAAACCTGTTTCTTTCTAACTCGTTCTGCCTTTGCAGCTCTCACAGGCTCTTAGCAGCGAGTCTGACGGCAGGTAGAGGCGCTGAGCTCAAAGCAGCTTCCTCTGCAGTCTAGAGTGACAGCGTGAGAGCAGTAAGACTGAACTGAAGCTGGGAAGTTAATGCAGAACTGAGAGTAATTAGGAATCTGTGTAAAGCAGACGTGAGTGGCTGATGCAGGTGTTAGGTCTCTGTGGGTTCATCTCTATATGAGACCCCTCTCTGATTTTCAGCACTTAAACGTATCGATGATAGTCTCTTTAGATGTTTTGCATTTAAATGCAGCGCTCTAAACGCTCAGATGGTTTGAAAATTGCTGAAATTCTCCTGCAATTATTTTGGTAACATTGTTGTTGTTGCTTCATGAGGTCCTCATCACAGATTGACAACAACAGTTGTACAAATTGTGCTGCCAAATCAGGTCGCTGGAATGACAGTGTTCACACGTTTCCACGGCGTCGACCAGGAGCAGCAGTGCATGTGTGTGTGTGTGTGTGTGTGTGTGAACGTTAAGGCTGATTTTACTTCATGATCCCTCATCCCACGGCCGAAAGCATCGGCAGCGATCATCCAACACACACACACACACACACACACACGTGCACGTTGAGACAGCAAGCAGCAAGCTAGCGCTTAAAGCAAAACTGGGCTTCCATGGTCATCCATTATCACTGACAAGCTAAATGTACCATGGTACACCATATGGTACAGAGAAAGACAGAAAGACAGAGAGAGAGGCTGAGCCAAGCAGAGAGAGATAGAGAGAGAACAAGTCCTGCCTAGAAGAAAGGAGAGATGGAAAAAGAGAATGTAGAGCATCACAGCCCAGGTCTTTCATTCCTCCTGCATCGCGCTTTGTTCCACATGTAAACAATAACCTGCACAGACGAATGCATGGAGCCTTAGCAGGGATTTCTCAAGACAAAATATTTATTTAGGTTTTTGTACAGAGTTCCATTTGTGCCAAAAATGCATTTTCGCATCCAGTGTCCATTGTCTATGTCCACTGAACAAGTTTATTGAGCATTTGTTTATGTCTATGTGCTACTACAATCCAATCCAAATTCTTCTCCTCTTCCTTCATTTATCCCTACAAAAAGAGAGCGATGAAAAAAATGGTGTCTCATATTTCAGATGTGACTTTCGTTCAATGATGTCATCAATAATCGCCGGTCCGCTAGCGTTAGCTTCGAACGCTTAGATATATAACAACAGTGAATTTATAACTTTAAGAAGATCATGCTACAACAAAAAGTCTTGACTTGCATTTAAATGTAAACTTCTGTGCTTCAGAGAGCACCACGTGAAGGAAAGAGCTCATCAGCGTGATGCGGTTTCCTCACAATGGTGGACTTCAGATCCCTCTGTTTGGAGGCTCAAATGTAAAAAATTATAATCCAGACACGACTTCAACTGCCTCCAGAAGGGAAGAATTCGGATTGGGCCAAAGAAATACCTTCTGCACTTCTGTAATGATCGCTCTGTGATGTTTCAGCTTTCTGCTTAAAATCTTTCATTTGCTACAGTCGTTGGATCTGGTCGTCAGAAAAGTCTTTAGCAACAGTTGCTAGCGTCGTTAGCTCCTGTTGTTTCCCCATTTCATCAGAAAAAGTCCTTGACAAAGTAAAGGATAAATGTTAACGGCCATACGAAGGATCTAACAACGCCAAGAACTGTTGCTACAAACATTTCTGATGACACAGTGAGACAACAGGAGAAATTGAAGCCCGCAACTGTTGGACTTTGGATTTTCTGACATGTAGAAACGACAGGAGCTAACGATGCTAGCAACTGTTGTCAACTAACCTTCATGCAACCAGATCCAACAACAATAGCAAATGCAAAGTTTTAAACATAAAGCAAGCTGGAACATCAGAGAGCAAATACAAAGCTATCGTCAAAGAAGCGTGGACATACAGAAGATATTGCTCAGTGATACATAGACATGAACATAGGTTCTATAAACTTGTTCAGTAGACATAGACAATGGATGCAAATGCATATTTTTGGCAGAAATGGAACCCCATCCTTTAGGACATTTTTTTTTTCAAAAGAAAAGAAAGTTTACATCCATGTTGATATCTCTGGATTTGTATCATGTCTGTTGTGTTTTATTTTTGCTTCTAGTTTAGTTAAATTCCACTAGAAAGAGGATCATATAACAAATCAGAGCATTCCCTCTTTTTGGGACCCTAATTATTAGGGATGTATCGATTCAGGGATATATCGCGGTATTTCGTTTGGCGATAATTGAATCGATTTTAAATGTTGACATGGTGAATTTTAGAACATGAATGAATCTTTGTAGCAGTGTTCGCCCGTCCCTTTCATAAACGGCACCATCAGTTTGGGAGTTACAATTTAACACAAACACCCTTTTTAAATTCTTACAGTTGGTTGAGTCCACCAAAGTGCAATTCCACCAAAATGTCCAGGCCGGACAGAGAAGCAGCGGCGGGCCAGACGGATGATTAGCGAGTTAAAATGGGTAAGAAGCAATAGTGGTTTTAGAAACGGGCGGGACGGGTGGCTGCGTGGGGCGGCATTTCAAAGGAGCCGTCAACTCAGAGCTTCATGGTGAAAAAAAAGAATATTCACCACAAATGTGTTTCTATTATCTGTTCTATCACAGTGTTTGGAACTGCTTAAAACCAACGAATTAGCGCTCCCTGTAGGTGCACGCGCTCAGCCGACAGGAGCTCTTTCAAGCATGGGGAGGGGAGGGGCTCCTCCACCTGCTCCGCAGGTAAACACCAGGATGGCAGCAGGGCCGCAAGCGAGCAGCTCTAAGCTGTTTGAGGAGGGTGTACCTGCAGGCTCAGAGACACAACAGCACTCTCAGCACCCAGGAGTTTTAAACACAGCGCCTCCTACAGGGTGGAGTTTGTTTTGTTACTTTCTGAAGACTTTACGTGACACAATGCACACGGGAGTGGTAAGAGTAAAAACATAATCTAAATGCTGGTAAAAGATAAACAACTAGGTAATTTATCATATGTATCTTAAAATATATTTAAAAAAAAATTGAAACTCTCCAACTTAAAAAAAATAAATAGTAACTGTTTTAAACATTTCTAACAACAAAATATTTGTTTTAGTAAAGTAGATGAATTTGACAGAAGATTGGTATAGAATTGAAAATGCAGTGATCCTTCCCAAGTAGAAAATATTTTGTAAATCTCATGTTTAATTTGAAAAATTGTTCTAATATATTTTTCCTTTCCTGTATACAGCTGTTAGGTGGTTAAAAGTATTGTTTTTGTCTTTTTAAGCCTAATGTAATGTCTAATAAATGTAAGTTACTCTGTTTAATGTAACTCCTAATTAAAATTATTCTTCCCACCTAAACAGATCCTGTTTAATTTTCCAGATGTTTTTGGTTTGGTTTATATTTGATTTTATGGCACGTTTTAATTTATTATATTTCATTTTTATTTAATTGTGAAATAAATGTGTTTCTCATTGAGAATGTGTTAAACTAGTGCGACATAATTAAGACAAAATGTAAAGACGAATCTTTATTATCTCTTCAGATCCACATATTCTCAACTTTAGTTGAGAATATGTTTAGTTTTAGGTGGTTGGAATATCAGACTCAACTTTATTCGCAGTTAGATAAAACAATAAAGAGAAATCAGTTTGGATTCTCGAACAAAAGGTTTCAAGAATCTATATGTACTGAATTATATTTCCACTGAAAAACCCTGGTGCCTAAAGAGTTAAAAATAAATGTATCATTCATCGATAAGAAAAAACATTAGAAATATTGAGTCATAACCGACATTAGTAACATTTATTTGAAGAAAAAAAAAAGATAAATGGCACATGTCAGCAAGGAGTCGCTGTCTCACAAAACGAGTCCTTAAATCGTCCTGAGGGTGCTGTTAGTCCTCCGGCCAATGGGGGCGCTGTCTCAAAAAGACCAGGGTCCTGAGACCGCGACCCTGAGAGCGTTGCTGGGTCTCTGGGCCTGCAGGTTTATATTACTGAGCTGTGTCTTTATCTCTCTAAGTAGATGCAGACAGTGAGTTGTTTCTACTGTAACAAAAACATAGTTTGTGAGCGCAGTGAGAGCAGTAACCTGTTAAAACACATCAAATTCTAGCAGAGAGGTGCGCCGCGTCTGACCGTTCAAATGAGACGTCTGTCGGTGTTATTGATCCAGCAGGTGAGTATGCTAGCGGAGTGGAGCACGTGACTAAAGTGTTGATTATCTAAGAAAAGTGCAGGAAGTTTGAATAAAAGGATGGGAAATTAATTTGGATTCTAGGATTGTAAAAAACGATAATCCTATCATCAACAGGCTGAAAGTTGACATGTTGCCTCAATAATAATTGATCTGACATAAAATGTCAAATTAATTCAAAGTAATTTGAATTTGAACAAATGAGAATTTTTTATTTCTACATTTATCACTGTTAGAAAAGCCATTTGATATTCTCTGCAGTTTTGGTTCTTAAATGGAGCTTTGGTTTTTAGTTACCTTAAAATGTTTGTTATTATTGTAAAGACACATTAGTATTTATTGATTATTTTATTTTAATGTTGGAAAGGGCGTTAAATTAACATATTATGTTTTAAATTGTTCTAAAAAATATATTTTTTAGGAAAGTAAAAAGATATATTTGTTTTTTAAAAAATAGTTACTATAGTTGTGTTTTTTTTTATGTAAAAAACAGTTAAATTAAGCCTTTCATTCACATTTTCATGCAGGGAAATATTTCTGTTAAATTGTAAGTTTTTATTAAAATTATTAATTTGTTTTTATTTATTATTTTTCCAGAATTTGAATAAAACATTTATATTACATTCTAAATGCTTGCCTTATTTTTAATGTGGCGAGAGACGGGCCGGTCTTGATCATTTAACTCCCGAGCTAAAAAGTTGTCCCACTCTGCCCTGGTTATGAGACTTATACTGCTTAGATTAGACTTGGAATGGGAACTGAACCGAAACTCTGTCCACGTTGCTGCCAGTATCGTCTGAAGACGTGGATTGTGGAGCTTCATGGCTGCTCAGATGAGAACGAGTGAAGCTGTGGAGCTGCAGCAGGTCATGCATGAAGCCTCCATCAAAATGATGTCAGCAAAGTGAGCAGAAGTTCTGCTGAACTTCACAGCAATAGATTCTGGTTCAGAGACCTGATGGATCAGAGGGATGTGTACAACTCTGAAAGAAGGACAATGTAGCAGAGAGATGCACTGCTTTTGAGAAAGCTTGAGCTGCAGCTCTGACTGTCATGTAAATAAAACATCTCATCCACATTCATCATGTTTCTGGAAAGAATCGTCTTGTTTTGCTTCACTTTTAAATTACTCCTTAAGGTTAATGAACTGTTTAAATGTTAGATTTAGCAATCTTACACTTTTAGAAATGTATTAGTTAAGGCACATTCATTCTATTTTTTCTTATTTTGTTGTGGAAATCAGACAATATTGACTGATCTCTTAAAAACAAATATTTTGTAATATACCAAGAGAAAACAAGCATGAATTTTTGGGTAAAAGCAACTTATAAATGAGATATAGTCACTGTGCTTAATGCTGTGATCATAAAATAAAATTAATTTGACCATTTTATTACAAGACAGAAAGACATTAAAATTCAGGTAAATTCAATTTAAGTCATGCTCTTAAAAAAAGTGAAAAATTGTTCTAGTTCAGTCTTGGGATATATCGCGATACATATCGTATCGTGAGACACGAATCAGGTTACATATCTTATTGCCAGGTCTAGCCAATACACACCCCCACTAATTATGTGTTTTTGGTTCAAATGATCATTGCTGGTATGAAATAAATGCAGGTATGCTCGTCTGGTTTGGTGTATTAACCATAAATCCTCCTTCATTCGTTCGTCCTCATTCAGAGACAAACATGAATAAAGCTGTTCAGCTCTGTTATCATGGAGATGATTTCTGAGTCCAGACGACTGAACTCCACGGACACGCACCCAGACAGTCACTCAACAGAAACTATGTTTTAAATATTGCAGCCCACAGAGTATCTGTGAAGACAGAGGGAACTGAAGCTCTTTGTCTCCAAACACAGACGTATAGATGAAGAGCGCTGGTGAGGCGGTTACCTAAACGCTTGCCACAGGAAACATCTGTTCACACAGACACGTTCAGTTTACACAAAACCACAAAGAGAACATCTCTATACAAACTCTGACACCTTTATCAAACTTTTTTCATCCTGATGTCATGAATTATGTGTATTCTTACGTATGTTTTCAGACAGTCGTGACACATCATTAAGGCACAGAAAGGCTGATTTTTGTCATCTTTTCTGCTTCTATCTGATGTAAGTCAGGCTAAAGATAAGATATCAAATGGGATAATATTCAAATGAAATCCCTAAAACAAAAGTATGAACACAAGCAAAGCAGATTTTCTGATTAGAAATGACTGCTTTGCCGTTTCTATCTTCCTCTGTTGGTTCTTCTTGGATTCCTCTCTGAGCAACAAACACACATCCATGTGAGAACACACAACAACACACATCACAACCACGCCAGCTTTCACAACAAAGACGGAGACTGTGCCATGCTGCTGCAGAGGGGGCAGTGCCACGTTGGCAAAGCCCAGGGGGCAACTGCTATCTCGTGCCAACACTTCACACACACACACACGCGCACACACACACACACGCACACACCCCACACACACACAGAAGCACATCAGTATTCCAGCGCCGTTGCAGAGTTCACTCCTCCGTAAGCTTTGTGTGGTTTCACGCTCGCCACACAACACACTTTCACTCCACTTTTTACCCAACTGGAGCCGTTTCTGCTCGACACACGCCGCGAGTTCCAACAGAAACCGGCGCCGAGGTCCAAACTACAGTCTTAGTATGTCAGTGAAGCAGAAGCCGTTGTGACCTATTTCAGAATAAGTTAGCGGACATGGCGTTCCTGTAATGTTGCTTCACACTAAGTCCTCATTCCAAAGAGTAAGGATTTAATGGAGACATCACTCAGCATTTCATATTAGAGGTATTTTTGACTATTCATTTCACTTGAACAGACATTATGAGAAGGTCAAAGCTTACATAAAACAGCACTTAACTGAGATAATCCTGCTTTAACCTGAGCAAAATCATCTAATCTGTAGTTTTACTCTTCCTGTGGATTAACAAGCACTATCCTTGTCTTTTGGCTCTCTGTACAGCGACCCGCCGGTCTCCACGCTGACTGGATTGAACCCAGACCACAGAATACACGACAGTTTCAAGAACTTTGAATTTTTCAGGGATTATTTTAGATTTTAGCCTTAATGTTGCACACAAGAATCACTGAAATCCAACCGTTTCTTCCTGTTCAACCGAAGTATTTGTGTGAATAACAGCACTTCTATGTACAGTACTGAAGAATACTCGCATCCCACGATGAAAGACCTGTTATCCCACCTGATGGAAGCAGAGTGACCTCCTTACATAAAGCTGAGTGGAGAGAAACCCCTCCAAAACCATATTTCAAAGTGAGTTCAACTAAACTGACACATTATTTATTAGGAATGGGACGATTTTTCCTGGCCGATACCGATAACCGATATTTCCCAAGAAACTGTGGCCAATAACTGATATTTGCTGATATCAATATTTAAGTGTCTACAATAACACAACATTTAGATTTGCTTTTTGTTTCTTTATTTAAAATGCAGAATTTTTCTTTAACTATGCAACCACATTGTACTTGATCTCACAGGAACAAGAATCACTTTAAAACCTTGAACATATATCTGAAAACATTCAGACCATTCACAGACCATTAGATATAACTGTAAATAATCAGCTCTCCATTGCTGGGGATCCATTAAGAACAACATGTAACCCGATCAAATACATAATATAGTCAGAAAAATGACTGACTATGACTGTAACATACCAGGGCCACGGCTCTATTAGGAACAAGTATCCGTGTCAAACAGAAAGTCTATCTGAAAACAGTCAACAATATCGGTGGATTTTTTTGCATTGGTCTGATAACGATTAGTCCTGCCACAAACGATTATTTCAATAGTCGAATAATTACCAATTATTTTTTCTAATTAGTCAACTGATAGGGTCATGTGTAAACTGGATGTAAAACACACATCTTTACCATCATTAGCTTTAAACTAACTAAGAATTACATATATAGCTGTAAGCTGAATTTGGCCACTGAAGATGCTGACAGCTGAAAACACTGAAGCTGATAGCCAGTTAAATATTAGTTAAATCCCAAATTAACCTAAAAAACTGAAAAAAACCTAAATTAAGTAAAATAGCTAGCACACAGCTAAAATATTAGCTAAACTCCAAAATAGCCTAAAAATCATCTGAGTACTGACTGCACTCAATCTCCCATCAACCCCAGTGCACAATGTTTGATTTTTAGGACATCTGCTGACCACACTCATTGTGCATGTGTCTTTCTGCCAGCACACAGAGCGTTTAACTCTGATCTGATCACCTGTTACTTTGTTCTGGATTCTGTCTCCTTGCCACCTGCCCCGACCCATCAGTCCTCTGAAGCACACCTGCCTGTAACAAGCTTTAGCCGCCGCCTCTGCTGGGTCTGCTTAGCTTAAAGACCAGCTGACTCAGCATCAGAGCATTGTCCAGTACCATGAAGGAACCTCAGCTGACTGAACCTCTGCAGCTCTGTTTCCACTTCACTCTGAATCAGCAATAGCCAGGCGGTTTGTTGTGACGACGTGAGAAAAGCTTCCAAACAACCTCTAGCTTCTGCAAATGGAAACGTCATAAAACACTGCTAAACGAAGAGCTCCTCTTAATGTGACAGAAAGGGCAGGAAGGAGACCCGCCGTTCCTCGTCTTCAGCGGTGGAGTTTGCAGAAATGCGCTGATGTGCACAGGAGCCTGAAAGGAGAGCAGCAGATCAAACTGACATCTTGTTGAATATTACGACTGCAGAGGAAAGACAGAAACAATCTGCCGCTTCACTGATGAAAAACATATTACTATTAACTGTCTTCAGCTGACAAGCCACAGACATCACTATCTGTCAGGATCTCTCACACACACACTGTGAGTGAGAAGCTCCTGGTGAGCCTCCAATGTGGTTTCACAGGTGTACACCCCCTCACACACACACCACACTGGCTGCCTCGCACACGCAAATCCCCATCTTCAAGTCAATTAAGTAAACTGACTTCCAACCCTCCAAAAGAAGAGTCAGAGAGTCGATGCTCCAGTCAGAGCGAAGGCTGTGGAGGACGCTGAGCTGCTGCCTCCTTCTTCTTCTTCTGTCTTCAACACCTGCCAAGCTGGCACAGCATTAGTGAGTGTGCTGCTGCCACCCACTGTTCCAGACTTCCACTCAAAGACACAAACACACACCGACCAGACCGGTGTGAATGTGGAAAGAAGCAGGAGCAACTGTGAGGTAATAAGGGGAAAATGATCACAAATCCACTGTGATTACAGGGTGGACAAGATTGAACCCGGTGGAAACAGATGTACAGGAAGAAATGGATATCAGAAAATTCCCAAATATAAAAGCAGTAAATGCAGTTATTTTCTTAAAATCAAAGTATTGTGTTTAAGCACAGGAGAAACAAATAACACTCATATAAATAGGTAAAAACAAAAAACATTTAAAAGGAAAACCTAAATAAATAAACTTGGCGAGCTCAGATTGAACAGTTCATTCACTAAATTCAAGCTTCATAAGCAATAAGATCACAAATACATAGAGGAATAAATTAAAGTTCCACTTCTAGAGAACCTCTCAGTTTAAAACGATATTTAAAAAATTAGGGTTAACGCGTTACCGAACGCAACAGAATTACTGTGTTTATCAGCTGTGACATCAGCATAATGAAACTGTCTGAAATAAACTTAAACTTTTTTATACTCTGTGATTGAGATTATATCAAATTAAAGATATAATATAAAATGGATTTGTAGTTTTTGTACAAAAGCGATCTTTCATTTTAATAGATAAGGCGGAAGTTGGTTATCAACCCAAAAGATCTGCGGTGGTGGACGGAGCTTAATGGAGCTGATTTCTATTAGAAAAGACGGCATCTCATAAGAAAACAAAAGAAACAGCATATGAACAAGCTAAAATGAGTTATTTAAAACTGAACAACATAAAGCTACAAGAGATCACTTGCTTCTTCTAAAAATGAAGGAAATAAGGGATAATCTAGATAAAAAATTAATAGAACATGTGGAAAAAAAGACTAGATTTTTACAATGATGTGGGCCGCGGGCAAGCAAATTACTGGCAAAGAAATTAAAAAAACAGCAAGTTGACTGAACAATTCATAAGATAAAACGCCCAGATACAAATCAGTTTATTAAAGGTCCTGAGGAGATTGAAAACAAATTTATAAACTACTACAGACAATTGTATAATAAGTCAAATTCTGCTGATAGACATCAAATGAAAGCATTTCTTGAAAATCTAGATTTACCAACAATTGGGAGAATAAAAAATGACATTTTAACTTCACCAAGTACTAAACTGGAAATTGAAAGAGCGATGCAGAGACTCAAATCCAACAAACCCCCCGGCAGCGATGGTCAACCATCAGAATGGAACAAATATTTAGTGAACATCTTATACCACTTATTGAAAAGTCATTTAATTACACCCTGAAGCATGGAGAAATACCTCCATCTTGGATAGAAGTGATAACAGGATCTCCAAAAAATGAGAATCGAAGTTGTTCAGATTATCACCCTATATCTTTTGCCGATGATGTTATATGTTTTTTAGAAAAACCAGAAACAGGAATTCCTACTTTATTAAACAACTGGAGACTTTTGGCCTCTGTTCTGGTTATCAGCTTAACTTGACAAAAAACACAAATTCTTACATTCAATTTTTTACCATCTAGAGAAATACAACTAACTAACAATCTGAACTGGAAAAGAACTAATATGAAATACCTTGGGGTGACACTAACAAAGACTCTTTTCAGTCAAGCAGAACACCTGAAATCCAGCTGGATCAAACTTCTACCAAAAACTTTTTAATTATTTTTCTCTAACAAAATACGTAAAATTTATGAGAGAAAATAAAAAGCAGAGAAAAACAGAATTCCAGGAAAAAAACTCTCTTAGGAGAGAAAGTCTTATTTTTGGGCTGCCTGGAAGCTGAAGCCACACAGGCAGACTGAAGAACTATTACTGTCTGTATAACAACATATGGAAGATCACATGATGGAGCTGTGAGGTCTGACATGTTCCTCCATCAACAGAAACTTCATATGTGACCCAAAGGAATCTAGGAATTTCTCCTGGAATTTTTATCACATTTTGTCCCTATGTTTATGTCTATTGTATGAATACAATGAGAAAAATGACAAAATAAATGTAGTGTCACAAAGAAGAGATTGTGTTGATTAAGATGTTAACAGATAAGCAGCAGGTGGTCTTTACATACAGAGGTAAATTCATTCATTCATTCATTCATTTTCCATACCGCTTTATCCCTTTCGGGGTCGCGGGAATGCCGGAGCCTATCCCGGCGGCTAATGGGCGAAGGCAGGGTTTACCCTGGACAGTTCGCCAGTCTGTCACAGGGCCACATTCGTGCACACAGTCACTCACACATTCATACCTAGGGGCAATTTAGAGTAACCAATGAACCTATGAAGCATGTTTTTGGACGGTGGGAGGAAGCCGGAGTCCCCGGTGAGAACCCACGCATGCGCGGGGAGAACATGCAAACTCCACACAGAAAGGTCCCAGTTGGTGTTTTTCATCCCCCAGCCGGGATTTGAACCGGGGCCTTCTTGCTGTGAGGCAAGAGCGCTAACCACTGCGCCACCGTGCAGCCAAGGGTAAATTCAAATATAGACAAATACTAAGTTTTAGGCCCGAGGTTCCAAAGGGTTACAAATAAATGTTTTACATGTACAGTTTTGATTTTAGATTCTGATTATTTGCAGATCTTAAGTGGATGGTAAATACTGTGAATAAAAAAAAAATAATCGTAATTTTCACAATCAATTTTTTTCCAGCTTGTGATTAATTAGTTCATTTTTTTAATCAATTCCCAGCCCTAATACAAATATGTTGAATATATTTCTACATAAATATCCAGTGTCAGGCGTCACACCGAGGTCTGCTCCTCTCTCAGGCCTGTGTTCATGCAGCTCCTGCATGTTGGGCTGCAGCTCTGCATCTATCCTGGGCTTTGTTTATTTCCTCATCCCTCTCCCTCTCGCTGCCATCTGCCTTCCTCCATCTCCATTTTCCTCTCTCTCCTTCCTCCCCGTGTACCCCCCCTCCCCCCGCCCCTCCCGTTAGTCCCTCTAAAAACTTGGCAGTGATCCCCGTCATCCCCCCCACTCCTCGTTTGGGGGATAGCGAATGAATGCGATCCAATCTAGACCTGAGCTAAGAGACATGAATTTTCATTAATTACAACCTTGTCAGCAAAAGCATTATGGGAGCTGAATATGAAAATGCTAATGAGTGGAGCTCATTTGCATATTTTTTTTGTTGGAATGTCATTAATTATTACGTTTTATGATGATGAATGCAGCTGTCGATGGCTAGCCCTCCATGCCTAATTAGCAATCAGAAAATCCTCCGATCAAAAAAGCGAAGGGATAGCAAACTTTACTTTTCATGCAGCACCTCTGTCTTTGTCAACCTTTCACCTGCTACTAACCAGTCCTGTTCTGTGGCACTTTAGTTTCCTTCCTTTGATTCTTTCCTCCTCTCAGATCAAACATTCTCTTTATTAATATTTATTATTGTACAGACAGTCTAACTGTTCTTTAATCGTGAATGTTTGCTTTGTTTGGATTAAATTTTATATAATAATTTAATTTTTAATGAAGATTTTTCAAATTTGTGGTACTCTTAGATAACACTGCAATAAACTGGATCATCAGTGTAAACTGCATTTGAAAATATTGTGGGTTTGATGATTTATTCGTTCAATAATCGAACTGTTTTATCCATCAATAATAATCGTGGTTGGACAGACGGTTACCGAGCAAAATCAAAGCCAGCACTTTTCTACAAGCAGCTGTTTTAACTCTTCTGTCATAGAAATCCTGATAAATTAAATGAACTTCAGTCATTTGTTGTCAACAACAACCATATATTATCAATTCAGTTTTCTACGGAATAAGTTTGTGGATTCTTAGTTTATAACTTTGATTTCAGTTGATTTTTACCGTCCAGCACATTAACTGTTGGATCCCATGATCATCAGTAATTATAAAAGTATAAAAATACATTTTCAATGCAGTTGTTTGTCATTCAGTTCATACAGACCTTTGCTGGTTCTCTCAACAAAGTTGTTTGCTTGCAGTTCAAGGTGACTTTATACATTCAAACACTGATAGAGACTTCCAAAAGAAACATTAGAAGAGCAAGCATTAAAATGAAGGTTTTAAAGAGAGTTACACTGAAAGTGTGTTTGTAGGTTGAATGAGAAGTCAGCCACAGACAGTGACAGCACATACTGTCTAACCAAACACCAGCCGCATCACTCTGATTCACATCATTCGGCAGGTAAACAGACTATTTCCCCAAAAGTTATTTACTAAGTCAAGAGAGTGGACAGCATTATGGATTATTTGACAGATTTATGTCTAGACTGAAAACCCAAACCAGAGGAAGAAGACTGGCATCAATGCCGAGTGACCTGTCAGGTGACCTGTCATGATCTAAAACCAGCTTCCTGAGACCACAGAAGCTCAGATCCATGATGTCACTGCAGTATAATCAGATCACATGACCTTCAACATTGAAGGAGAGTGCTGGAAAATCGGAAAATCCTAAAACTATATTTTCCTCGTAACTTTGTCTGTTTTCTTCACACTTTTCCTTCATGTAAACTAAGCTCAACTGACTTTCAGATTTCCGGTGTGAATCATTTTGTCAAACTTTCACAGAGGCTAAGTCCTTCACTGCCTGTTCACAACTTTTTTATTTTCATCCATCGTTCTTTATTGTACCAAAAGAGTAACAATGAAGACTTTACAAATCCCCCCCTTCCTAAAAGCTACTAACGAAGCCCCCCCACCCCCACTCTGCTTAATGAATGCCAGGCTTAATTAGAGCACCATGATGTCACAGGCATTAATTATCAGTTGGCTTGGTTTCAGGAAAAGGAGCATTCTTTTCTGTCTTCCTCTCTTGTCGTCTGTCTTTCTGCTTCACTTTCTCCCTGCATCTGCTTTTTCTCTTTGTGTGGCTGTTGTTTTCCGTGAACCCCGGCTCTTTAACTGCCATCGTTCTCCCACAGAAGGAGGCAGAAAATGCACCACTTATTGTTTTTTATTTTGTTTTTTTGCATTAAAGTGACCTTAACGGCCTCTAGGGTTAAACATCTGACGGAGAATAAACATCTGATGGAGAATATGAATAGAACCAACAGTTAGTTACACTGTATGAAATCATAAACAGAAAAGAGCCTGTGCAACAGATTAAAGGTGTTAAAGTTTTAGTTTTTCATCTAGAATGACACAAAAATTCAAACTCCTGAATATTTAGGAAACTTTCAGTAAGTTTGAAGTGTTATTACCATGTCTTCCACACTATAGGGAGCACCAGATTATAGAGTGCACTGTTGAGTTTTGAACTTGTGTGCTATAGACCTGTAAGGTGCATAAGCAAGACAGAAGAGTCATTGATGAGTCAGCCATCCAGTTAGACTTACAGTGCCTTACAGTTAGCCACGCTAGCAGCGTTAGCCACGCTAGCGTAATCATGGTACCTGTATCTAACAACCTTGTTAGCAACATGTTAATAAAAATAAAACAAAGTCCAACCGCTACACATTAGCCACGTTAGCATTTTCACAATAGCACTAAACCTAGTTTGTACAAGTGAACAAATGATGATACTTCTAAAATAAATACTGCAACTATGCTAACTCTCGACCTTGTCTATCGGCTAACATGTAAAATAACCCACAGTCCTACACCACTACATGTTAGCTGCATTAGCATATTCACAATAATACACAACCAAACATTTTGAGCGAGCCAGTGTCCTTCTCAGAATCGCTTCATCATCAGCAGGAACAACCAGAATGTTTGTCAGGTGCTGCACATTATGGGATGCATTGGTGCTTTTCAAAATGGACTGGCAGTAAATTAGCGTTCGATTCCCAGAGTATTACATTCAGCTTAATCCAGTGTGGATTCTTGAGCAAAACCCTTTACGCTGCTGCTTATCTTTGCCACAAGGGGGCCTAGGTCTGGGACTCCCTGTGCCAGTCCCCAGCCCGGAGAAAATACAGGGTCATGTCAGGAAGGGCATCAAGGGCGTAAAAACGGCGACCCCTGAAGGAAAAGGTCAAAAGGTGAGCAACAACAACTGTAATGATTCATTTTAACAAACACTATTAAGGCATTGCACCACCCTGTATGGCCCAACATATTCTCATCCCAAACTCCTCATATATTGACGTTTGGTTAAGCCCCCTTCCGCGTCACTTTTTGATGTTTTGGATGTCCCCAACTTTTTTTGCCGTGCTGGCTGTTCATAAAATCAAAGGTCCCCAACTCTCGGGACGCAGTACAAGAAGCAGCACCTGATGTAGTATTCAATGCACACTGGTCCTCGGGACACGTCCAGTACTGGTACCCGAACCCAGTACTGACACCGTAATCCAGCAAATAGTAAATGGCGTATACTTGTATAGCACTTTACTATCTTCCTCGAGTCCTTCAGAGTCAAAGACCCATTCACACACTGATGGTGGCTCCGCTTCCAAACACTGGCACCAACCTTCCACCAGAGGAAATGTGGAATTAAATGTCTTGCCCAAGGACACTTGGACACGAGTGGGCAAGGCAGGAATCAAACCTGCAATCTTCTGATCACGAGTCGACCGCCCGCATCTGGTACCATTTCGGGTACCGCATCTGGTCCAGTGTCAGGTTGGGGTTAGGGTACTGGTACCAGGTTTGGGTACCAGTGTTCTATGCGTCGCGATACATGACTGGTTCTGGCTTGAGGTTGGGGAACCGGGACATAATGGGAACAGCCAGCACATCAAAAACGACAAGTTGGGGACAGCTAAAACATCAAAAAGTGACGCGGAGGGGGTCCTGGACCAAACATCAACATGTGACGAGTCGGGGGGGAGAATGTGTTGTTTGGTCATGTGACTTAAACTCATGTGTTTCCACACATTGAACTGGAATGATGGTTGATCAGTTTTTGCTGGATCATATGTGTGTTGTTTTTATATTACAGTAAAATAAACCTACTATACCTCAATCCAAATAGTATCTTCCAAGATTGATAATAATCAATTGATTCCTGATTGAAGGATTTTATATTACTATAAGTCGTTCTGATTACCAGCTTGCCTCAGATAGATCGATCTGGTTGGATCGTAGAAGAATAAATCTATCAATGGATTAAGTTGATTCATCACTACGTCCCTCTTGAAAACTCTTCATTTGAGCTCCTGCAGTTGGGACCTCTCAGGTTCAACCTTAGCTCTTTGGTGACAGTGCTTGTGGGGCTCATATTTTTAGACAATTGTGTGTAATTAATCATTTGAATCTAGACAGAGTTTTCCCAAACTGTTCTTTCCAAAGCTCTCTAAATACAGCAATCCTAAGAATAGCTTGTGAAAATGGAGCATGCTTCAGCTCTCGTGGAAGCAAAGTTCTAGAAGAGGGAAGTTCTCCGGCAGGACGAGGAGCGTGGCCGCCGCTCCTCTCAGATGATAGAATACAGATCATCTCTGGCCTCTGGGAGTCACACTTATAACTAAGAGCTCATTCTCTCTCTGCCTCTTTCACAATAAACATACTGTTTAATGCTGCACATCTCTATCACTCTCTCTCACCTCTCACACACAAACAAGCCCCCTCTCTCTGCCATACAAACACACACGTGCAAACACACACACTAACACATCATAGCGTGGCTGGCCAGATGGGACTCTTCCACATGACCAAGCCGATCAATCAACACTGAAGGGCCCAGGTGCTACTACGCACCATTTCACAGTCTGTCACACACACACACACACACACACACACACACGAGTTGAACAAACACACATAGCAGCAGAGTTGTGCAGTGATAGAAAGATAAAGGACACACACAGTCGCTCCGACACTCACACTTGAAGAAAACAGTCACACACACAAACACAGTAGCAACACGAGTGACCCGAGCGCGGTCTCTGGGGGACTCATCTGGATGGATGACAGCCGATGGAGAGGACAGAGAAATAGTTAGAGACAGAAAATAGCCACACAGTGATAGGTAAGTGTCCAGCAGAATCTGCACCGACAGATAGATCAGAGAGCGCTGGCTGCTGATCGCCCTGTACTTACCGTCTCTGCCCCACAGTCAGAAATCAGGCACACCGTTCTCCTTAAATAAACAGAACTAAACCCTATGGTAGCTATTGATAGTCATCTGGTCACATCTAGAGGATTCTTGTCTGTACCAGCTCCATCAGCCTTTTGGACTCCATGTTCCTTTCTTAGACCACTTCCTGTCCTGACAACCTTCTCTGTTTGCACCAAACAGTTGAATGATCACCTGAACTGGTTACAGTAAACTTCTACTTGATGCCCAAGTGAAGCAGCAACAACTCCCCATCCGACCTTCATTCACTCTCACTTGATATTCCTCCCTACATTTGAACCATCACTTCTAACATAAAAAGGGGGAACGAGGCAAAAATGAAACATAAAAACAGGTGGAACACTGTTATTTAGAATTATTCAATAAAGATTGTTTTTCAAGTGTGTACTTACAGATTGAAGTTGCAATTAAATGGTATTTTTTTGTACCTAGTGTGTACTCAAGTTGTACTTAGTGCGTATTTATGTGATACTAAGTAGTTTATACTTATCTGGTACCCATTTAGCACATGTGTGAAAGTCAAGGCCCGGGGGCCGGATCCGGCCCTCCAGATCATTTTATTTATTGTTATTAATGACCCTATTTCAAACTTGTATAATTTTAACAATATATATTTACTGGAGAGTCAAATATTTGAAAGTTATTTAAGGTTTAAGTTGATTTATTCTGGATTAATATTCCTGCCTGTTTTTATTTATAGTTAAGTTAAAGAGTTACTTTTTAAACTTTTACAAATGTAGTTTTGTTCAATAAATGTTTCTCCTGTTCAGCCGCGATCTAAGGTGTGTTTTGGATTTTGACTCCGTGTTATGAGTTTGACCCCCCTGCTATACAGTATTTATGGTGTAGCCATTGGGTTTTGCATTGTTCACACTAAGGATGCTGAAATTATCTGATTGAAATCAAACCATACAGAAGTGGTGCCCAAACCGAGGACCGCACACAGTAAAAAAGAAACTTCAATTTTTTCAGTTTTCTGATCTTGAACAAAGTTTTATTGTAAAAACAGATTCTAGATTCTCCTCACGTCTGTCTTGTAAAGTAACTTAATGGTGGAAACCTGCATGGCTAACCGGATTTCTAAGATTGTAGCTTAAAGCTAAATACAGAAACTAAACAATAAAACGTATTTGGCACATTTATTCAACGAGGAAACCAAAGAAGAGCTTTTGAACTTCAGAGAACAATAAAGCTGCTGTTTACAGTGTTTTCCTTGACATGGACTAGTTGTTTTCATGTAGCATGTAGTTGTTTTCATGTAGCATGTGGTTGTTTTCATGTAGCATGTAGTTGTTTTCATGTAGCATGTAGTTATTTTCATGTAGCATGTAGTTGTTTTCATGTAGCATGTAGTTGTTTTCATGTAGCATGTAGTTGTTTTCATGTAGCATGTAGTTGTTTTCATGTAGTATGTAGTTGTTTTCTTGTACCATGTAGTTGTTTTCATGTAGTATGTAGTTGTTTTCATGTAGCATGTAGTTGTTTTCATGTAGTATGTAGTTGTTTTCATTAGGGATGTCCCGATCAGGTTTTTTTGGCCCCGATCCGATTGCGAGTCACTAGATTTAAAGATCTGCCGATACCGAGTCCCGATCCGATTTTTTTATAACACATTTTTAAAAAGTGAACAGATGTAAAATAAAAGATGCATGTTGTTCAGTTTAATTTTATATACCTTTATTTTGTTATTTAACATTAAAGCAGTGTATTTCTCTTAGAGGTGGCTTGAACACTCAAGTAATAGTGCAACACTATAACAGAAAACTCCTGTTAAGTATCTTGTATGAACATTCAAGTATTAACATTTCAACAAAAACTGTTCACCATTTACTAGTGAAAATACTGAAAATAGATAAAACATGTAACATAAGTTTAAATTAAATTAAAGCAGCTGAACTTAAATTGCCCATTCGGCATGTAAACAAATTGGCAAAAAGTGCAACAGTGTCATAAAGCCCTTTGTGGCTTAAAGGATAAAGTTTATGTTTTTTTTAATGAAAACCAACATTTCAACATTTTCTGATTTGAGCCTGTTCCGATTCTCATCAAGAACATTGGAAACAGAACTGAAGAGCCTTTCACTCTGTACAGAGCTGCAAGGGGCAGAGAGATACTGGGCTGCAAGTGCAGCCATGGAAGGGAACTGAAGAGCACGTTCTTTCCAATAGCGAAGTGGGTCATCTCTTTTAGGGATGGTTTGCTCAGAGAGGTATGTGCAGACCTGCACTTCTGCTGACGTACTACTCACGGACCGGGACACAGATTGTCTTTCTTGCAAGATCTCCTGAAATGTACTGTCCAAGGTGCTGCATGCCTCAAGCCGTGGTGCTTTGGTGTCAGGGCCGGCAGCTGCCTCTGAAACAACAGCCCTGGCTTTTTCCTCTTTGTTCACCAGCTCCTGGATGAGATGTTCCTTTGCCAGGGTCAGGTTAGCTGACTTTGTGAAGAAGCTAAAAAATTAAAATACAAATATATAGATGTTTTAGAACATGCCACATGTTACAGCCTTATAATTGCTTTGACTATATGCACTTAAAAAACCCAATCATTAATCAAAATACAAAGTAGAAATAAATTAAAAGTATCTACTTGGTTAAAACTATCTGAAAATGACTTTACTGTGCATGAACATTTTTATAGTCTACCATATTTCACTGTACTTACCAATCTTTGTATCTGGGATCAAGTAAAGTGGCAATGTAGAAGAGGGGCTCAGTTTCAATGCTAGCAAAGCGCTTCTCCACTGCTTCCAAGAGGGTTTTCTTCATGCTTTTAATTCCCTGGTCATCTTCCTCATCACCAGTTAAAATACGTCTGAGGACTAAAAAATAAATGAATTATGGTGTGACCGTTTGTTTTAAACAATATAATAGAAATACGATTACCTGTTATGGCAGGGATCACATCCGCTACAGTTGCGTCCTCTCTGCTCACCTCCCTTGTGAGCTCCTCAAAGGGGGAGAGCACATCTGCAACTTTCTTCATCAGATCCCACTGGTAAGCTGTCAGAACAGCTGGTAGTGTGCGTTCAGTGGAATAAACGCTGAGAGGCCGTTTTTGTTCCATTAGGCTCTGTAGCATGTAGAGGCTACTGTTCCATCTAGTCTGCACAAGATGTAATAAACACAAGTTTTGTGTAAACAGCAAGACATGTTTAAACAATAACAACAAAAATAGTCAAATCTGTTGCAGAGATTAATCTTACCTGGACATCTTGTTGCAGGCGCTTAATATCCATGTTTAACTCTGTCTGGATGTCTTCAAGCCGTGAGTATGCCAGAGGGGAATGTTTAAAGTGACCCACTATCTTCCTCGCAATGGCCAGGGTGTCTGTGACGCTACGTTGAGCAAGTACACCTTCGTGCACGCAAAGTTGACATAAGTGCGCGACACAACCTGCACTTCGTACTCCCATCTCACTCATGGCTCTTTTCATGTTTGCTGCATTGTCCCGCAAAATTACATGGACTCGTTGTTTGTCAATGCCCCAGTTCGTGAGCATTTTCTCCACAGCCTCTTTGATTCGTTCAGCTGTGTGGGATCCTCGAAACTCCTGTGCGTGCAGGGTCGCATGGCGCAAAACAAAAGCAGAATCCACCCACTGAGCGGTGAGGCTTAACAGCGACATTGGAGCAACAGACGAACTCCAAATGTCTGTGGTGAACGAAATAAAAGGCACGTCCTTTAGCAAGCCCAGAAGTTTGTCCTTAACTTTCTTTTGGAGCGCTGGCAGAGCTTTCTCCGTGAAATAGTGACGAGACGGCATCTCAAAACGGGGCTCCAAGAAGTCCAGTAGCATGATGAGCCCCGGGTTGTCTACGAAGGCGAATGGTTGGTCACTTATCGCAATCATCTGGGAAATCTTGGATATTATGGCTTGAGCCTTCTCACCATCGCGTGGCATTTTCTCTTTTTTCTTAAGTGTCTGAAGTAGCGTAGGTTGTGTTGTTCTGGGTGGCTGTGATGACTTAGCGAACTCCGTGTAACGTTGCGGATGTTTGTTTTTTAGATGTCGGATTAGATTTGTCGTGTTAAAAGCAGCCTTTTCCTTACCCCCCCTCGAAACTTTCATCTTGCACGTGTTGCAGTTTGCAATTGCGGTATCATTGTCGTCAATGGTGAAAAAAGTCCATACAGCCGACATCTTTTTTGCACATGTTACCCCTTCGAACTGTTATTGCCGTATTCCGATGCATTTTACGACAGTAAAACGTCGTGACGTGTACGTCTGTGGTCACGTGACCACTCTTAAATGGTCGTCTTTGGTCATTCAAACCGGAAGAATTTTAAAAAGTTGCATTCTTAAAATATAACACTTTTTCAGTATGATGAAAACAAAATATCGGGCCGCTGATCGGCATGTGACAGCCGATTCCGATCGAGTCCTAAATTACGTAATCGGGGCCGATTTCCGATCACGTGATCGGATCGGGACATCCCTAGTTTTCATGTAGTATGTAGTTGTTTTCATGTACCATGTAGTTGTTTTCATGTAGTATGTAGTTGTTTTCTTGTACCATGTAGTTGTTTTCATGTAGTATGTAGTTGTTTTCATGTATCATGTAGTTGTTTTCATGTAGTATGTAGTTGTTTTCATGTAGTATGTAGTTGTTTTCATGTAGCATGTAGTTGTTTTCATGTAGCATGTAGTTGTTTTCATGTAGTATGTAGTTGTTTTCATGTACCATGTAGTTGTTTTCATGTAGTATGTAGTTGTTTTCATGTAGCATGTAGTTGTTTTCATGTAGTATGTAGTTGTTTTCATGTATCATGTAGTTGTTTTCATGTAGTATGTAGTTGTTTTCATGTAGTATGTAGTTGTTTTCATGTACCATGTAGTTGTTTTCATGTAGTATGTAGTTGTTTTCATGTAGTATGTAGTTGTTTTCATGTAGCATGTAGTTGTTTTCATGTACCATGTAGTTGTTTTCATGTAGCATGTAGTTGGTTTCATGTACCATGTAGTTGTTTTCATGTAGCATGTAGTTGTTTTCATGTAGCAGGTAGTTGTTTTCATGTAGTATGTAGTTGTTTTCATGTAGCATGTAGTTGTTTTCATGTAGCATGTAGTTGTTTTCATGTAGCAGGTAGTTGTTTTCATGTAGTATGTAGTTGTTTTCATGTAGCATGTAGTTGTTTTCATGTAGCAGGTAGTTGTTTTCATGTAGTATGTAGTTGTTTTCATGTAGCATGTAGTTGTTTTCATGTAGCAGGTAGTTGTTTTCATGTACCATGTAGTTGTTTTCATGTACCATGTAGTTGTTTTCATGTAGCATGTAGTTGTTTTCATGTAGTATGTAGTTGTTTTCATGTAGTATGTAGTTGTTTTCATGTAGTATGTAGTTGTTTTCATGTACCATGTAGTTGTTTTCATGTAGTATGTAGTTGTTTTCATGTAGTATGTAGTTGTTTTCATGTAGCATGTAGTTGTTTTCATGTACCATGTAGTTGTTTTCATGTAGTATGTAGTTGTTTTCATGTAGCATGTAGTTGTTTTCATGTAGTATGTAGTTGTTTTCATGTAGTATGTAGTTGTTTTCATGTAGCATGTAGTTGTTTTCATGTAGTATGTAGTTGTTTTCATGTAGCATGTAGTTGTTTTCATGTAGTATGTAGTTGTTTTCATGTAGCATGTAGTTGTTTTCATGTAGCATGTAGTTGTTTTCATGTACCATGTAGTTGTTTTCATGTAGCATGTAGTTGTTTTCATGTACCATGTAGTTGTTTTCATGTAGCATGTAGTTGTTTTCATGTACCATGTAGTTGTTTTCATGTAGTATGTAGTTGTTTTCATGTACCATGTAGTTGTTTTCATGTAGTATGTAGTTGTTTTCATGTACCATGTAGTTGTTTTCATGTAGTATGTAGTTGTTTTCATGTACCATGTAGTTGTTTTCATGTAGTATGTAGTTGTTTTCATGTAGCATGTAGTTGTTTTCATGTAGCATGTAGTTGTTTTCATGTAGTATGTAGTTGTTTTCATGTAGCATGTAGTTGTTTTCATGTAGTATGTAGTTGTTTTCATGTACCATGTAGTTGTTTTCATGTAGTATGTAGTTGTTTTCATGTAGCATGTAGTTGTTTTCATGTAGTATGTAGTTGTTTTCATGTACCATGTAGTTGTTTTCATGTAGCATGTAGTTGTTTTCATGTAGCATGTAGTTGTTTTCATGTAGTATGTAGTTGTTTTCATGTAGCATGTAGTTGTTTTCATGTAGCATGTAGTTGTTTTCATGTACCATGTAGTTGTTTTCATGTAGTATGTAGTTGTTTTCATGTAGCATGTAGTTGTTTTCATGTAGCATGTAGTTGTTTTCATGTAGTATGTAGTTGTTTTCATGTAGTATGTAGTTGTTTTCATGTACCATGTAGTTGTTTTCATGTAGTATGTAGTTGTTTTCTTGTACCATGTAGTTGTTTTCATGTAGTATGTAGTTGTTTTCATGTACCATGTAGTTGTTTTCATGTAGTATGTAGTTGTTTTCATGTAGCATGTAGTTGTTTTCATGTAGCATGTAGTTGTTTTCATGTACCATGTAGTTGTTTTCATGTAGCATGTAGTTGTTTTCATGTACCATGTAGTTGTTTTCATGTAGTATGTAGTTGTTTTCATGTAGCATGTAGTTGTTTTCATGTACCATGTAGTTGTTTTCATGTAGTATGTAGTTGTTTTCATGTAGCATGTAGTTGTTTTCATGTAGTATGTAGTTGTTTTCATGTACCATGTAGTTGTTTTCATGTAGCATGTAGTTGGTTTCATGTACCATGTAGTTGTTTTCATGTAGCATGTAGTTGTTTTCATGTACCATGTAGTTGTTTTCATGTAGTATGTAGTTGTTTTCATGTACCATGTAGTTGTTTTCATGTAGTATGTAGTTGTTTTCATGTACCATGTAGTTGTTTTCATGTAGTATGTAGTTGTTTTCATGTACCATGTAGTTGTTTCATGTAGTATGTAGTTGTTTTCATGTAGCATGTAGTTGTTTTCATGTAGTATGTAGTTGTTTTCATGTAGCATGTAGTTGTTTTCATGTAGCATGTAGTTGTTTTCATGTAGCATGTAGTTGTTTTCATGTAGTATGTAGTTGTTTTCATGTAGTATGTAGTTGTTTTCATGTAGCATGTAGTTGTTTTCATGTAGCATGTAGTTGTTTTCATGTAGTATGTAGTTGTTTTCATGTAGCATGTAGTTGTTTTCATGTAGCATGTAGTTGTTTTCATGTAGTATGTAGTTGTTTTCATGTACCATGTAGTTGTTTTCATGTAGTATGTAGTTGTTTTCATGTAGCATGTAGTTGTTTTCATGTAGTATGTAGTTGTTTTCATGTAGCATGTAGTTGTTTTCATGTAGCATGTAGTTGTTTTCATGTAGCATGTAGTTGTTTTCATGTAGTATGTAAAAAATAACTACTGATATTTATAGACTTTTTTCAAGCAAATGTTTTTGTAGTATTTTATTCTATTTTATTTTATTTTTTTGGCTTAACCAGAAGCTTAAAAATGCCAACTTCAGCCCCGTTCAGAAATATCTGTGGTAATATTGTATTATTTAAACGGGTCCATGGCTTTAAAAAGCCAGAGTGAATTGTTGCATTCTACTTACACTGAAAGTGTCAAACATAATTTTTTTTTCCTTCCATCAGGCTTTGTTTGTGTCAACTGAAAGTATTTTCTTTGTTACTTCTTGCTCTCTAGCAACATGAGTAATAGATTTTTTAAAATGCTTAGTTTTTGTTGTTTTGGAATGTACTAATGAACATAAACGAGACCACCAACCAAAAATTCAGGTTTGGACCGAACTGTGGGGATAACAAATAATTACATTCCTGGTATACTGACTTACAGTATGTGTTGAGTAAATGTGTATCCAGTAGGTACAACAAAAGTGCCATGTGAATACTACTAAAATACCTCGTAATAGAAAGCTCCCATGGCTTTCATTGCTGCAGTCAGTTACTGACAACAACATGCTGCTCTTCAAGCTGAGGCTCGGACTGACTGACTGGTCAAGAAAAAATCTGCCAATGCAGGTAGTTAATAAAAAACCTGTTAAACACTTCCATGTATACACCTGACAGCATATTGTGGACGTGTGCCATTCAACACTTTTTTACTTCTGAAATAAATGAAAGAGCTCGGATAGGAAGCGATGGTTTCAGGACGGACATTTCTGTCTGGATCTCAGCAGCAGCTAGTTCTGGATGAGGAGAGGAACAATGCCCTCAATGGGAGAATGAAGAGTTCATGTTTAAAGGATTTACATAATAAACACAAAAATGTAACTGTAACCTGGAAATGCTGCAACACTGTGGCATTAAAGTAACTCTTCCATGTAAAAAGCAGGGCTGGGTATAGATGAAACTTTCCAGAAGTGATTCTATTCAACAGAGTCTGGATCGATTCTGTTCTGTTTGTTATTTATTTTATTCATTCGATCCTCTCAATTCAATTCAGATTTGAGTTTACACAGTTTAAACACATTTATTTATAAATAGATGAATAATCTACTGTTTGTTTTGAATATATTTATATTAAACTGATACAGTTCACATATTGGGATGTAAAATTAGTATCAGTTCAGCAGCGAAAACTCCAAAATATGAATTGAAACTGAAAACAGAGAACTAAAAGAGAAGATTCAGAAAAGCAAAAACTAAAATCAAAACAGCAGCTGTTAATAATGGATACTCTGTTTTTCAATTAGTAATTTTACCCTCATCCCTTTTCTGATTGAAGTTTTCTTTTTTTTTTATTTACAATGTCTTCTTTTCAATGTTTCAGTTTTTTCTTTGGTTACAATTCTGTTTTTCTACATTTTCCACATGTTTACTCGTTCACTTTAAGCCGATCCTGATTTGACCCCATGTTAGCCGTCCTATGGGGAATTCCATTAAAACGTTCGCATTAAGTTACTTTAGCTTTATGTGCTAAATCAATCTATTTTTTTATGAAGAGATTATTGATCCATTCAGCTTAAATCAATTCAAATCGAGTAATTGATTTCATCAAACCAGCACTCGTAAAAAGAGTAACAATATTTGAAATATATCAAAGGAAATATTGTAAAATGAAACAGCTGATTCTAGGTGAGATAGTTTTTTGTTAACAAATCTCAAATTTGAACTTTTATAGTTGGTTTCTGTTGTTGGTTCAACTGTTTTAATAAAAAAGGGTCGATCAATGTTTGGTGAAAACTCAGGAACAAACACTAAGGCTTACACATACTGATGTTCTCATGCTGAATAAAACTCAATCTTCAGAGTTTAAACCGCTGTTCCTCTGCTGTCTTTTACAAATTTGATCTCGAAGATAATTTAAAACATTTCACATGAAAGATAACCCTCATTTGATAAAAGACCAGCACCCCCTCCACCGATCAGATATCCTGAAGTGCTCCCTGATGGACCGCTCCTTTCAGAGCGCACATTTAACATTTCCACCCTCCGCCCTCTTGCCTTGACGAGACCTATTATTACTATGTCAGATCTAATTACACAGACAATTTACATGAGACACACAGCCTCTTCAAAACAATAATACACTAAATGCTCCGCAGTCGCTCACAATACGGGCCTGTCTTAATGCAATGAAGTCAATGCAGCGCTAATCAATTTATGACATTCATTCAAAATACTGAAAGAATGAGACGGAGAGCGTTCAGTTCCATCAGCACAAAGATTCACCCAGTTCCAGGGAAAAGAACCTCATTATTTTCAATAGGCTTGATCACTTCTTCATAAATACTGAAAGTGAGTGTCTATTTTTACCCATCCTCACTTTTATATTCTTGAACCACATTCAAATATTTATTGAATCAATCCCACTTTACTTTAATGTTCGAGCTCCTCTGAGGATCCCTCTGGAACTAAACCAGGAGAATGTTCAACTCTTTACATGAGAAAGGCAGTGGTGGGCCCGTCCTGCAGTCACTGAGTCACAGCATAAAACAACTTTACAACTCATCAATCTAGACCTGGTCATGGTGATCTGACATCCTCCAGTCTCATCAGAGCATTAACCACTGACACTGACAGCATTCAGGATCCAGCAGAATTGTCCTGCCTCCAATAGAGCTGAGAATCACTCACGATACGATGCGATACACAATACATGGCTCACGATATCGATGATATCGCAATACTGCGATAATTGGTGAACATCATCTCTAATAACTCACAAAATATAGAAAAACACATATTTCCCCATTTAATCGCAATACAATACACAATCGTAACAAGCAACTTGTGTTTTGTTTTGTGCAACACTTTAATCAAATCAGTAAAACTACGTCTTTGACAAACATTGACACCAGTAGAATTGGAATTATCTGTGAAATTCAGTGTTAACAAAATTGCTGTAAACAGAACAAAAGTTAAGGTAAATTGATGCCCGTGAGTCTTGAAACATGCGCCCCCTATCTACCTCCAAAGGAACGTCTCACCAAAGCTTTTACAGCCTCTTCAAACTAAAATAACAGATATGAGAACTAGGGTTGGGTTTCATGTCGTGTTCATAAATCTCTCCGTGTCCTAGCACCCAAGTACATTTCTGATATGCTCATTTCCTATAATCCATCCTGAAATCTGTGAACCTCAGGCAGAGTTTCTTCAGGTACCAAGAATTAAAACTAAACATGGAGGAAGTCTTTCAGTATTTCTCTTCAAAAGTTTGGAACAATCTCGCTGAAAATATGAGACAGGCCACAAGTCTGAAAATGTTCAAATCTAAGATGAAAATGTTTTTATTTATCACTGTGTTTTAAAATGGGAACTGTTTAATGTGTATGTTTCTAACATTTCAAATTTCTGAATTTTAATCTTGTTGACTTTTATGATTTTCCTTGTGTTCTAATAATATTTGTAATTTTATAAATTTTTGTATAACACTTTGAATTGCCTCGGGTAGTAATTGTGCTTTATAAATAAATGTACTTGCTTATGTGGTTCTGGTGCCAAAGTGGTTCTTTGGTTTCGGATCCTAATCAGTGCCAATTTCAGTACTTCAGTAGTAAAAATAATGCCGACCCCTGTTCCAGATCAACACATATTGATGCATGGTTAAGACCTCCGTGTCAAAAATTGACCTTTTGGGTGTCCCTTTTTTTGAGGTGATGGCTGCTCTTATCAAATCAGAGCTCTTATTAAATCAGAGCTCTTATCAAATCAGAACTCTCCAAGAGCCGCAAACCAGCAGTGAGCTGCTCTTTCCTACATTGTACTTAAGATTTATTACTAATGAACACAACATTTGAGTCTTAAAACATTTGAAATAAGCTCCACCAAATGTTTAACAGACAATCCTCAAAAAAAAGGAGAAACATAACACTATGATGTTACAACAGCTACAGCTACAGGAAAAAGATGGCAAAAGGGATTCCAGGTGGATCTCAACTCTGGTCTGAAAATGCTGAGGCTGGGATTCAAAGTCATCTGCATGAATGACTGTGGAGAAGTGGATGAGCTCCCTCATTCAAATGGAAAGCTGGTGGTTGGTTCCATTGCTGAATTTGACAGCCAACACGTTACTGTGGCCTCAGGCAGAACACTTAACCCAAGTTAGCCTTGATCATCCATCAGCAGACTGCAAAACACTGAGGGTTAATAGAAAGTGTTGTTCCGTCTGATAAAACAGAGCAATTGTGTGAACACTCTTTCAAAGGTCGACTCTTTAGAATACAAAAAACCGTACTGTTGGAACGCCATGATGGAGCATACCGTAAGCTTTACACAAGAATCACACAATGCATACAACGCTGCTCCTGTGTTTGCTACGCAGCAACATCAGGAGCTGCAATAGACCATTTTCACATGATTTCAGACAAAATGTTGACAGGAATGAAAATGGGAATAGTGACCTCCGGTTTATGGGTTTAGAACAGCAAAGCTGACGGCTGAACACTGTTTTTAAGTAAATAATAAAAGGTAATCTAACCAATTTCAAATTAAATATGTACAATATTTATTTGATGAATCTCCTCCTGAACTGTATTTTCATTTCCAGTTTTAGATCATTCAAAAATTTAAATAATCCTTCAATATTTGAGTTTCTATTGAAAATATCAACTTTTCATTTGAGCAGAAATTATTCTAACAGATTCTGTTTTTCTTGATGTTATTCTCACGTGTTTTAAGTTCAATCAGCACAAAAACTGATAGAAATTCATGTTCGTCACATGTAAAAAGAGCAGCAAAGATGCAGATTGCTGCATGTTGGTGTTTAAACTGCATCCAAGGCTTCATTTAGTTGTTGTTATAAAAGGTATTTGTGGTTTTTCTGAGTATTTTAAGTGGTAAGTGGTAATTTTCTTTGATGTTTCAAATGATTTGTATCCTTGTTTCTCTTTCTTATCCTGGGCGGCCGTGGTGCAGTGGTAGGGCAGTCGTCCCAGGATCGGAAGATCATGGGTTCGATTCCTTGCCCATGTGTCGAAGTGTCCTAAATTGCCTCTGGTGGGAGGTTGGCGCCAGTGTTCGGCAGCGGAGCCACCACCAGTGTATGAATGTGTGTGTGAATGGGTGAATGGGTCTGTGACTGTGAAGCGCTTTGGGCCCTTGAAGGAGGGTAGAAAGTGCTATACAAGTATACGCCATTTACCATTTTACCATTTACCCTGCAGGGATCAGACACAGTTATGATCAACAGAAAGAGGATCTACGTCAGAAAATAACACAACAGTTCTTAGTTTTTCTTTATTGTCAGACATGTTGAAATTGTCTGATTTTATCTCTGTTTTTACTGATTTTATGAAGACAGAAATGTCATCAACTCTAACTGGACAGAAAAGATCTTCTGCAAATCTACGTCTCATCCCCGTCGTGGAAAGCTAGCGTTAGCATTAGCATCAATTAGAAGAAGAAAACCTGAATGAGCTTCATGATCAAACAGCAGCATTCAATGAAGTTCCTGTAACCTTCGTCTAACTATGACGGTTGTAGAGAGAAATAATCCACCATGGTTTAATATCATCCAGAGGATTTTGGAGAAGCAGCTGTGGAGCATTCTGCAGGAGGAATACTGACATTTGATCTGAGAGGAAACAATCCAACCAGGAGGACATTTACAACAGAAATATTGGACAAAGTTCTGTTACAGTTGTTAGGTTACCTTTGATTACTTATGGAAAACAGCTTGAAACAGCGTTCAGCTGTCAGCTTTGCTGTTCTAAACCATACAGATGATATATAACAGGAAGTCACTCTGAACTCAATGATTTGTGTGACGTCATGAGAAAAAGGTCAGTAGAAGCTGGTCACCACCAAGCTTCATTTCCTCCTGTCCTCTGCTGTCATGCTTCTTCCTTCCCTTTGTTTCTCCTCCTGTTTGTTCCTCCGCTCTTTTGTTTAAGTATTCCGACCCAGACAAGAGACAGGGAGGTGCCAAAAGGGGACGACCCTGGCACCACACCCAGCTGAGGTGAGGAGCTCCTGGGGCAGGGAGGGACATGTAGAGAGCCTGATCACAGAGGAGCTCGGACAAAGGAGACGGGAGAAAACAGAAGAAGGGAGAACAAATCAGACGTTCATCAGGACAGAACGAGAGAAGAAACACTTCCACAGGAAAGAAGAGAAATAGTGACAGAAAACTCCGGCTGAGAGATAAACAGAGGGAAAGCTACAGAGAGAGAGACGTATTTCTAAATGGAGTGTCCAGATGTGACCTCCTCAGAGGGGGTCCAGCCTCATGGCTCAACACTCATTAATAAGGTCACACAGAGGTGAGACAGACGGCTGACTCACTGCATTTTAACAGAAACAGCAGGAGAGAGATCATCAGGTCCATACTCAGATCTGTGGACGCTACACACAAGCGTGCAGTCACATGCACACACACACCAGAAACGCTTACTTTAAGAATAAACATAATCACTTAGTGATCTGCAGTGAGAAGAAAATCCACTGAAAGACTTCCTAGATTTTAAGGAAGAAAGCCCAATAAACATTGATTCTATACTTTAAACTGTAGTCATGTTATTCTGCATTCAAACCTATTTAACTGATAATATTGTAGTTAAGCCTTTAACCCCTGAGCTCCAGTGTTTATGTTCTTTGATTTACTGTAACTTTTTTAACACAATCAACATCATTCCAGCAGATTCAGAGGGAGAAAAGAGGCGGGAAGTTTCTGTATGTTAAAGATTTTGTGCTTAAGCGTCACCAGCGACACCTCAGGCGTTAAAGGGTTAAGATGCTGAACGTTATGATAACAAGGTTGAAGAAATTATTGAATTTAGTTTTTATATGACAAAAAACATACAAAGGAAATTAAATAAGAAGAGAAGAAAACAGAATTGCTATGGTGTGAATACTTACAGTGTTCACACAGCTATCAGACTGTCATATTGCACACTAATATAAACTCAACAGGAAGTGGCTTTTGTCATCAGAGGAGAGTTTTCTCCACCCATAGCAAGCACAGGGTTGGTTCTTTGAGGATCCACTTGGATGAAATGGTGTTTCTGTGTTTTTAACGTGATCTTATGGCATTTTTCTGATAATATATAGAAAATTAAGCTTAAAATTGCATGTCAGAGTAATTCTTTATTTAATCGTTGTGAATCAGGAGTATACCAAACAAAGTAGTTGTTGTGATAGAAAATCTGCTGGGCGGGCCACAAGCTGGCTGCTCCAACCTTCACTTCCTTCACTTCCTTCACTTCCTTCACTTCCTTCACTTCCTTCACTTCCTTCACTTCCTTCACTTCCTTCACTGGCTTCTGATGAACTCAACAACAAAAAGTCTTCTTCGTCTGATGGTTTTCTGTCACTGCGGTGATAAGTGACCTCATGTTTCTGAAATAAAGCAGGTTCCTGAAAGTCTTTGAGTAGATGACGCAGCGTTCTCCGTGTGGACCTCAGCTGTGCAGCTGCACTCTTGTCCCACTGTAATCTCCACGTCATGACTTTGTGGTGAGGTCTCATCCCTCCATGTTTGGATGAAAGCAGAGTCCTCCTGAAAGTGTTCAAGCTGCAGCCACATCAAAACGTTTACTTCTGTTACTGAGCGTGCTCATTGAGCCTCTCATCTGCTGTGTTGCTAACGGTTACACAACTGCACGTGTGTGTTGTGGGGTCTCCAGGAGCAGCACCTGCACTGAAAACCACACGCAGGTATTCACAGAAGACCCGCAGTGTACTACCCAACCACATGCCGGCATGCAGACATGACGCTCGTGAAGTCCTCTCCCCCGTTCTACCCACGCTCCGTTCACGGGCACGCACCGCTATGCTTTTAGACCACTTCACTGATTTATGAAGACATTTTTACAGCAAGAAACATTTTTTTTGGTTCCTCGTTGCTTCAGAAAAACCTGTTCCCACCCTTCATCACTTTTTCTCAAGTTTGGTCTCCTTGCGACATCTTTTTCTTTTTCACAAACACTGTGAGGATCGTCCACCTGAGCCCACCGAGCCACGCCGTTGAAGCAACAGGTCAGGCGCTTTGCTCAAAGGCACCACGGTGAAGCAACAACATATGGAGATAGATTGGGGCCAATATTATTCGAAACACAAATAACGTTTAAAAAAAAATATTGGTGGCTGGCCAAAAGAGTAAAATGTCTAAAAGTTTTTGCTTTTCAAAAATAAACTTAATTAAGCTTCAAATGTTCTTTTTTTTTATCTGAAAATTTCAGTTTCAAAACTTTTGGCCCCGTTGTGGGGCTTTGGGGCGGGGCTAACATGAAGGACCAATCAAAACACTGAGGGTGGTCATTTCAGTCCCGGTGCACTGACTGACTCTGAGAACTGTGATGATTACGGTCAGAAAATGTCTGTTCTGTGTGTACTGTGAAACCAGACGGCCAAAGCGTTATCTTATTGTGTTAAATGCAGGCGTAGAAGACGTCCTTATGCTTGGATAAAATGCAGTGCTAGTGCTCTAGAACTCATGCAGCAAATATGAGTTGGTAAACACAGCAGTTTC
This sequence comes from Oryzias javanicus, assembly GCA_003999625.1. Classification (NCBI taxonomy): domain Eukaryota; kingdom Metazoa; phylum Chordata; class Actinopteri; order Beloniformes; family Adrianichthyidae; genus Oryzias; species Oryzias javanicus. Next base: position 2,268,805 of record CM012448.1, read on the forward strand.
TTCATGTTTGAAATCTTCTCCTTTAACTTTTAGCAACATCATTATTTTGATTGCCCTCAATGTTTCATTTTTTCCTTGTTTTTACAAGTATGTATTAACTTAATAAACTATTGAAAACACCAATATTTTTTTCAAATAATATTGGCCTCACTTTAGCTCCATATTGAAGAGGGGTCAGGCCCATCTGGGCGTCTGTCCCAGCAGTTCAACCAAAGAGCTTTCAGCCTGAGGGCCACGTCAGCCAACACCTACAGTGTTTCCACATTTGTATCAGCCTGAGACGGAAACTTTCAATTTACTTCTTCTTGTTATTTTATCAAATAAACAAAAAGAAGAAGATGTAGTTGAAACTTGCCACCTTTTCAACCTTGATTTGAGACGGCAGAAGAGTTCTGGTTCTGGTGCTGCAAAACTAGCCCAAACCATTGTACCTCCTCTACTGTGCTTGGACACTAAAATGGGAAATGAGAAGTTCCACCTAAAACCTGGAGCACAAAGTGGGCACCTGAGGCTATCGGTCCAAACATCGGTCTGACTCAAACTGAATAAACCCACCATGGAGACACCTTTTGAAGGATAAGATATCTTCTAGATCAGGGGTGGGCAAACTACGGCCCGGGGGCCACATGCGGCCCCTTAAGCTACTTAATGTGGCCCTCCAAATTAAAAAACATTGAATCAAAAATCCTAATTATTGTTTTATTTTCATTGTATTTCTGGTTTCTTCTCATGAATGGTGTTGTTTCTCTGACGTTCGTGTGTTTTTTTTCTGAGTCAGATGGTGATCTTTCAGATTATTCCTACACCACATAAATGCAGCATTTCTTTGAGTTCACATTTTCTTCTGAAGAACATCAACCCATTGGATCACCCAAAAGAGAACAAAAATCAAAATTTAGAAATTAAAACTCCCAAATTTTCTGTTTTTAAATTAATATATGTGAATTTGAATCCAAATTAAAGCATGTTTTTATCTAAATTCCATTTTATTTTTTTAGTTTATGAGGTTGATTACCAAATCTCTCCTTCCATCTGCTCCTTGTCCGGCCCTTATGCCAAATTTTAGAACCCTATGTGGCCCACGAGTCAAAACAATTGCCCACCCCTGTTCTAGATGATAATTTTCTAAAGTCCTCCTCTCTGACCTCCTGAACACTCTTTCTCCCTGTGAAGGAGCAGCAGAGGAGCAAACGCTCACAGCTGATGTCTGTCCTCTGAGCTTTGATTCAAGACGGTTTGGATCCTTAAACTTACAGTTATTGAAGTGTTTTAGAACAGTCAGGCAGAGCTCCTCCTCCTCCTCCTCCTCCTCCTCCTCCTCCTCCTCCTCCTCCTCCTCCTCCTGACAGCTTTGAGCACTAATAACGTCATGGATGAGAATGCTGTCTTTTCTCTTCCAAACATCAGCATCAAAGGAGTCGGGCTTTCCTTTCACATGATTGTGCACGTTTTATCATGACACAAAGAGCGCACACATGAAAGCTGCCAGTGCGCACACAAGGGTGTGTGATGTCACTCACAAAATGAAGCAGCATCAAGGTGAGCACACCAGTCCAAACACCCAAACTGAACTCATGCACAGATGTGCACACTGCTCTCAATTAACCACGAGACTGCACACACGTAAACACACGCCCACACACACACACACACACATAAACACACAATGACCCATCGGCTTGAGCTAAGAAACACTGAAGAGGTAAAACCCCGCTCACACAGATGTTGAAGAACACAATGATGTAGACAAAAACACACTTTCATACAAGTGTGAGAGTGGACAATGCACAAGTCATGTGAATGAACACACACAAACATACATGTAAAGCTCACACACATCCACTGACTCGTGTGTGTGTGAGCAGATTAATCTAGTGTGGTCGCTGAGATGACACTAATCCCTTCACTGATTATCTAGAGCATAACATCACACTAATCTGTGTGTGTGTGTGCGCGTGTGTGTGTGTGTTAGAGGGAATAAGAAAGACACACAGGGTTGTGGAGTGAAGGTAGACACAGAGAGAGCTCTGCACCTCACATGTTCAGCTGGAGTTCCCTGAACTCTCCGGTCCTCGTTTCCTGTTTGGTTTGCTCCTCTCACACCTGGGCTCAATCTAAACGGACAGCAGTAATTTACCTCTGAGCTGCACGCAGAACGTGTGAAAAACAAACAAAAAAAAACCAAGTTTGAAGCAGAACAAACCTCAGAGTTCAGCAGGTTGTTCTGAGGTGAACTCTGAAGGGAAAGTCTTTAACAGGAACAGACAGACTTCTGTTTACGCTGGACTAGATTTCATCCAACTTTGAGTTTTATTACCAACAAATCCAAAAAAATCTATGGAATAATAAATCATTTGTTTTTTTACTAGGAAAAATGCTGAAACAAATATTCAATATGAAGCTGATAATAAAGGATAATTTATTTGTGGACGTGACTGTTGGTATGAAGTAAGCCTGAGCTCATTTCCCGTCATCTTCTGTTTAAACTCACTATCTTTGCTATCCAGCTGTACACTTTGATCCAGATTCCAACTCAGACGAGGAAAACAAAGACGTTTATGCATCTATTTGTCTGTGAATGGAGCCATCAGAATGGAGCGGAGCAGGAAGCTTGTAGCATTCCCATTGCAGTTTTTATCAGTTATCTGATTTATCAGGATTGTAATAAAGAAATACTTAAAGATGCCATTTTAATCTGATTTTTTTCAGATTTTCCTCCATAATGAATAAAAATGCTACAACTACATGTTAAATCAAATCCAATCAAACTTTATTTGTATAGCACTTTTCCAAAAAACTATCTCCCTCGAAGTTCTTACATAAAAACATAATCATAATTTAAAAACAAGTAAGACATTGCCCACCCAAACAATTACCTTAAACATCCCCCCACCCCACCCACACACGTACTAACACATGCACACACCGTGGAAAAAATAAACTTATTTTAGGGACCTGTCCACATCAGTGACCCCCCAATCAAGGTTACAGAGTACGCCGCCACAGGATCCCCCAGATCCTAGCAAAAAGCCAGACCCGGGGGTCCCACTGCAGCGAACCCCTTTCTCTGAGAGGGTCAGTCACTGATGTGGAGGATCCCACGGAGGACGACACTGGAGTTAAAAATGTCAAAGTAGTAAAACTGAATATAAAAAATAAATAAATAGAAACAGATATTAATAACCAGACAAGTAAATAAGTAAATAGACAAGACAAAAACCAGTAAAGGTTAAAAAAAAAAATCAAGTGAGTAAAAGGACAGCATAAAACAATTACAATATCAAATAACTTCCAAAATTTTAACTAAAAGCCAGATTAAAAAGGTAGGTCTTGAGCCTTCCTCTAAAAACATGAACCATCTCTGCAGCCCTGATGCATTCTGGGAGGCTGTTCCACAGGCAAGGTCCATAATAACTGAATGAGGCCTCGCCGTATGTTTTAGTTCTAACTTTTGGAATAACTAACAGGCCTGTTCCAGAGGACCTCAGGGTCCGCGAGGGCTCATACCTTAAAATCATATCAGTTAAATAAGAAGGCCCGATGCCATAAAAACATTTATAAACCAATAAAAGAACTTTAAAATCAATTCTGAATTGCACAGGGAGCCAATGCAGCGATTTTAAAATGGGTGTAATGTGTTCCCGCCCCCTGGTCCTCGTCAGCACGCGTGCAGCTGAGTTTTGTAATAGTTGAAGGTTTGAAATCCTTTTCCTGGGAAGACCAGAGAGCAGAGCATTACAGTAATCTAATTACTAGAAATAAAAGCATGCATTAACACCTCTGTGCTGGCAAGAAAGAGAAATGGGCGGAGTCTGGCAATGTTTTTAAGATGGAATAAAATTCAACTCAGAGTCAAAAATCACCCCCAGGTTTCTCACACAGTGAGAAGTTTTATAGTTTTTTAGTTTAGATAAAACAAACTCTCTCTTGTCTTCAGAACCGATCACTAACCTCAGTTTTGTCCTGGTTCAGCTGTAAGAAGTTCTCTGCCATCCATGACTTAATGTCTAAAATACAATCTAAAAGAACATTGACTGACTCCTCGTCATCAGGAGACACAGCAATGTAAAGTTGTGTATCATCAGCATAGAAAATATGCTACCCCAAGTGGTAGCATATATAAATTAAAAAGTAGTGGGCCTAAAATTGAACCTTGGAGGAACCCCACAGATGATTTCAAAGACCTTTGAAGAGTAAGTATCCATACTTACATAAAATCTACGATTTGTGAGACACGAATAAAACCACTTCAGAACAGTACCAGAGATGCCCAACTTTAAAAACTATTATGCTAAATAATGTTTTACAGCATGTAAGTCATTCAAAGTCTAAAGTCGATGATGACATTAACATAAAGGAATGTTTGTATTCCTACTTTGACGACCTGAGCTTTTAGAATCAATTTCAATCAATTAAAGGTGGAACCCCTGACCTCGACTGATGAAGGAAATGGTTTGCTGGACCTCTGGCTGCCATTTTAACAAATGAAAGGTTTTTTACTCCTAATGTTGTCCTTGAAAAAACACCCATCAAGAGATAAACACTCACTGAACAAAAAACGCCAACAGCCTCAAATATGTCGATTTTTCTGAGAAGACTTGACCAAAAACTGTTGGTGTCAAACTAAAACGCTTGAAGGTAAAAGCAGGTCAGGCAGTGGAGGAAGCTGCTTGTGTGCTTGTGTTCCATATCCCTGCCTGTCTCTGTCTCTTAGCTTTATCATTATAAAAGTAAATTGCGGCTCCCCTGCGCCAGATGAAGAATATGATATTTCCATTTCTGAATCTCCATTGTCTGTTGCTGCTTCGCCACTAGATACATCCCATAATCACAACTCTGTCACAACACATCACACTCACAATGGATCATCCCAACAATGGACCGGCATTTTTGAGTTCTGCATTTGTTTGTCGGGCACAACAGGATTATCCTTGTTTTAAAATGACACATTTTCTTGTGTAATTTCACTTTGGTGCCTGTGGCTTTAATTTAATTCTTCATCAAGATTGTTTTTTTATTCTAAAAACGTAAATACATTTCTTTAGAAATTAGATTTCCAAACAAATTGATGTTTATTTATTTTATTTCATTTCTTCTGAAAATGTTCAGAGAGACTTTGGTGCATTTAAAGAATCTAACAAATCTAAAATTGGATCCCAAATCCATTCCTACTCAATTCAACGGAGAGACAGGTCAACTGGGAAGCTGAGCGGGACAGAACAAGAGAGTCGGACGACTCCTGCTGTGATAAATGTTAACTTTATAAGACAAGTGAACTCATTGCTGCCATGTTTCACTTCTGAAGCTGACCCTGTAACACATGCTCACAGAGCCTGGGTAAAGCAGAGGGAACTACGCTGGTCAGAGAAGCTAAAATGTAGACGCCAGCTCAGAAGACGGTTTGACTTATGTATCTTTTATTTCTTTGTTTAAAAGGGGACAAAGCAATTTAAAAGAAACCCTCATGATAAAACAAGATGAAACCCATGGTTTCAAGAAAGACAGAGTTAGCCAAAAGGCTAGTTCTCATCTGTGGCCGTGATGACACAGAAAGCAGTTAAAACACTAAGAACAATAAGGTTCAAAGAGGTTAAACGCATTCAGCATTATCCTCAACAACATTTGTATGAAACAGCTCCAAAAGACCTCAAAGGTTCTAGTGTTTGCAGACAAGCAGAACACGTGCAGAGTGAAGAAATGCAGATCTGTTTAGCTAAATGTTTTTTCCACCTGATGATGAAACTCCTTTACACAAGAACAGAACTGATACTGCATTCTGTTTGGATTCTCTCTTTTGGTTTCTGCAACCTCATCCTCATGCAAGAAGTTTAAATATTATCTGTGTTCCAACAAAAAAGAATAAAAAAGTCCCGTTTGCTGAGCATTAACAAGTGGGGAAGCTTCAGTTTCAGAAATGAACTTTTCTGGTCGACTGTAGCAGGTTTCTTCTGCTAGCGCACTGTGCCTGCAGATGGTTTACCAGCTCCTGTCTCGTTTGTTAGGTTTTTTTTTTCCAAAGGGCAATTTGAAGTTTATGCAACTGAAAAGGCTTTTTTGCTGCAGAACATTCACACAACAAGCCTCCCGATATCCTCCAGCATGGTAAAGGTGATGGTTGCTCATGAAGACGAACGGGGGTGACAAAATGCAACCAAATGTCCCTACAAGTTCCTCTTTCTCCATGATCCGTTCTGTGGTCATGCTCGAATGTTGACAGTTTTAAAACAAACAAACAAACAAACAAAAAGGATTCAGACAGTCATCCCAGCTTTCTCAAACCAGTCTCAGTCCAATCTGTGTCTGCTGGCCTGAGCTTGAAGATGGACAAACAAATACTTAGAAATCACTGAACAAGAACTTGTGGATTCAAGAATGATACATTTGTGATGTTATACAAACACTATGTATAAACATCAGACACACTTTACAATTGTGAAATTAAAAAATGAATGAATACAATTTCTGGATAATATTTTCATAATAAGAAGGCTCTCCTGAAGAGATTGATTTTTGTAATGATTTTTCATTTAATTTTGAAGTAAAACTGTAATTTCTAGGTGTGAATATAAGTGTGTGACTGTGTGTCTGAGTCTTCAACCAACAACCCTGTCACCCCAAAGAGAGGCTTTGGAAAATGGATGAAATTTAGAACATAAAGAATTCCCATGTCATTACAGACAACAGTTGGTTTATAAATGTTTCTCAGACTGTTACAGAAATGCAGGTTATGCATCTGAACTCTCTGTACTTTCTAATGTGAAGTTTGGGAGCAAATGTTTCCTGGGGAAAAAAAAAAATCAGAAAAGAGCTGAGAAACCCGGAGAGGCCGAAAGACGCAGATTCTGAGCTGAGCGCTGGCATCTTCCATATTTGATGCATTCACTCAAAGGTAATTAAGCTCTGTGTGTGTGGGGGTGTGGGTGTGTGTGTGTGTACCTCTGCATGTTTGCATTTCAATGATTGAACGATGCTGTGTGAGAGAGAGAGTCAGAAAGAAGCAGAGAAAGAGGCAGATTATCTGTGTCAGTGGCCATTTGCTCACAACTGGAGCCACATCCAAGAGAGCCAGAGGCAGAGAGCATCATGGGTAAATGAGCACACGCTGCCTGGCGCTTGTCCATGCAGCGGGCGAGAGAGGAGGGGGAGAGAGAGCAACCACAGACCAGATGACATGTCTCCTGCAGCGTCTTTCCCTAACTCTCTGCAGACACTCAGCGGAGCCGTGACAGTGATGGGCGGAGCCACACGTACCTGTTAGCCGGGAGTTGGAGTACGGAGGGGAGAGGCTGTCATGTGACGCCATGTACTGCGAGCCATCAGCATAACTCTGTGAAAGGCAGATGGGACAGCGTCAGCATTTCCTCGTTCAGTGGGTCTGCTGTAACTGACGGTTCATTCACACACAGACAGAGGAGCGATGGATGCAGCTGTCCAGACCCTCAACATGGTTCAAAACACACTGATCCTGCAGTTATTACCCACCAAAGGACAAGAAATGCTGTTACAAGAGGATGTTACACTTAGAAAACAATTTATATCCATATAGAACATTTTTAAACATTCAACTTCTCCAAAGTAGGGATGTACTGATTCACAGTTTTAAAGTCACGATTTCCATTTTTCAGATGTGTTTTTCTCAATACAATCATTTAAAGTTATTTTAAGCCCTACTATGTTTCCTTTTAGCTCCTTCCATCAAACCGTTGCTCTGTTCGTCTGCTGCTCTGTGTTTGTCGGCACAGGCCGAGACCAACCGGTTTTTAACATTTTTCTGTATGGATAAAGATGTTGACGAGTCTAAATCATTTGTTACTGATTCATGAAGAATTGTTACATCCTTACTCCAAAGTGATGTACAGTAAGATCAAAAGTAATGACTGTCATAAATAACACCAAAAATATATATAATAACACACAAAAAAAAAATAAAAGCAGCACCAGAAAAAGTTTAAGTCAAATTTAAATGAATTAGAACACATATTCTACTCCAGGGGAGTCAAACTCAATCGGACAGAAGGTCCAAAATCCAAAACATACTTTAGATTGCAGGTTAAACAGGAGAAACTTTTATTGAACACTCTAAAACTAAAGTTTTAAAGCTTTAAAATTGTAACTTTTTAACATTACAATAAATGAACAGGCAGGAATATTATTCCAGAATAAATCAATTTAAACCTTAAATCATTTTCAATACTTTACGTAGAAAATATATTTTGTCAAATTATAGCATTTAGAAATGAGAGAAAGACATTATCGGGTCATTAAAAACAAAAAATAAAATGATCTGGAGGGCCGGATCCGGCCCCCCGGCCTTGACTTTGACATGTGCTCTACTCCGTATTGACTAATGGAGAGTTGACAGATCGGCTGATTGATATTTCTGTCACACAATACCGAGCGGTGCGTGAGCCATGTGTGATTGTTGTCCTGTTTATCTACAGTTCATCAGAGTTCTTTCTGTCAAGTATGTGGTTCTAATGTGATATATGTGCTGTGTACGCAAACACAGTCATACATTGGTGGTACATGTGTCTGTTAGACAAACGTGAAGCTGTCATGGAAAGCCACACATTTGCATATGTAACTTGCAGAAACCATGCACAGTTGTGTAAGATTTCCTTAATTTGTAAGTTACACATGAACTGACCAAAAAAAATTTTCTGTATTGTATCTCTGCAGTACCTTGGAGGGGCGGCTTCCACTGGCCCATGAAGCTGAGTTTGTCCTCTCCTCCATACCTGCAACAGAGGGGGGGGTATGTTTAATCACAGAATGACATCACATCTATTACAGTTTTCCACACAGAGAAATGAATCCATGGGAAAGAGCAGCAGACAGAAGTGGAAGTTGGATCAGGATGATGATCCCAGAAACCAAACAAAGTCGCAGGAAGAGACAGACGCTCTAAACACACAGAAAAATACAAGACAACTTTAATAACAACCACATTAACTTCACTTTCTGTAATATTTCTAACTCCATTATTTAGGAACAAAGCATGTGGAGAATGCTGTTTTATTTCAGTTGATCCTGAAGCTTCTTCTTCTTCTTCTGCAGCACAAATCCGTTCCTCACTCCACTCTAAACTATTGACTTTAAGGTGTCCCCTCTAAATGGAGGCTCCTGCAGCAATGAGTCCCTCATCCATCGATGACGTGACTGACAAGTCATTGTCAGGAACTCGTTGAAATATGTGTCTGTTCCCTACAGCCAGGTGTGCTTCATCTCTAGTATCTTTTCAGATGTAAGTAAATACGTGTCATCATCATCATCAGAGGGAGAAGACTGCATCTGCAAGCACACACTCCATCACACACACAGTGCATTGTAATATACAAATCTCCCTTCAATAGACTCTCTTTTGTGTGGATGTGTGTATAGCAAGCAGCTTACAGTCATTGTGGAGCGTCAGCTTATCTCTGTGTGAGTCTGTGTGAGTGCAGCGCTCTGAAACTGCTTCACTTACAAACAGTCATTTGGGAGCAGGCCAGCAGTCAGAGGCGTGACAGACGTACCTCTGGGGCAGGTTTTAGGAGGAACCACAACGAGCAACAGCACAAGGGAAATCCAATATTTTATAAAACCATCAGGAATTATCATGTTTGGTAAAAAACTTAGCAGCTCGAAAAGCTCTCAATCTTTTCATAAATATTAAAATATTATTTAGAAACTAACATTTGAAACAAAATATGAATAAATAGATGTGTCTCTTAAATGTGTCATCAACTGTGTAGGAATAATTCAACAGGACGTCCCAGTGTGGTGGAGTAAACCGCTCTATGTTGCAGACATGAATTCCAATGAAGAAGTTTGTAAACTCCAACTTCCTGTTCAGCTCAGGTCTGTGCGGTTCAGAAAGAACCGCTCGGATTTCTGGGAGTTTGTTGGTTTCATTGATCAAATCTAAATGTTTTTGTGTGCAGCTGCTTCTGCTGGATTTAAGGTGCTGTCTCCACCTGCTCAGGTGTGATCACTGTGCTAAAGACTCAGCAGAGCAGGGGTCATTTTCACTCTGCAGTCAGGTACTTTTATAAAACACAAGAGGGAGTAAATCCAGAAAAAGGTTCAAGTCTGAACAAAAAGCCAGAGGAGAAGCTGGGAGGCAGAGGAGAGATGAGGAGGAGGAGGAGAAGAATGAGGAGCAGAGTCGTTTAAGGAAGAGTCCTTCCTCCAGCGTGAGGAGAAGATTGGATGAGAGGAAAACCAGGAAAAAAATCCAAGTTTGTTTGCAGAAGTTGAAAGATGAGGTGGAGGAGGAGAAACGGAGGAGAGAAGGAGGCATCCATGTGTCCTGCACCTGATAAGGCCTCCAATTGAGGGCTATAACTTTCACAAGAGAGAGGGAGGGAGAATTTACACACGAGAAGGAAGCACACTTAAAAGCTCTCACACACACACACACACACACACTGCAGGTTATCTATCATCAGTTAATGAACTTAGACTGACAGACAGCCCCGTGTCTCTCACACTGATCCTATTAAGGCCTGCCTGACACAAAACAGACTCCTATTAATACACTTAGCCTCTGAGTGTATGTGTGTCTCATCACTGCAGACAAAAACAGGCCTGTGAAGACCCCATATCACCATGAAACTGTTTATCTCCATGTTTCTAAAGGAATAGAACGACATACCTGTCTGTTTACAGGTGATGGGAAGCATTTCTATTAACATTTAAAAACTCTATCTTTACTTTTCCATGTGTGAAAACATACATTTAAAAGTTGTCAAGCACATTGCTGATGAACATACATATATAATAACAAATGATGCTGTGTTTTTGCTTCAAATGCCACAAAAAGTCTTTTTTTTCATAAACTTGCTGTCATGAGGCTGAAGTCACTCTACATTTCTAATGTTTTTGCTTTTTGTTTTCTAAATATAGATTTAAAAAACTGTTTAGTTTTATCTGTCACCTTCAGTCCATGCATCATTTTGAGTGAATGAACTCTTTGCTAATCTTTTATTTTAATATTAAAACAGCTCTGTCTCACCTCTGGAGTTCTCTGTAAAGCCAGTTATGAGTCAGATTTTACTGTCTGGACAAACAAATAAACTGACCCTCTCCTGGACTCTCTCCCCTCTAGCTTCTTCTGGGACTGACCTCTGACCTGGATTTAGTTTTGTCGACTTCTAGCTGTGTTTCATTCTGATCTGAACGGCTTTGGTTACAACTATGGTTTTTTGTTTCTCATAGTAATGATTTTAGGGTATTTTATTTTATACTGTTTTTGTGTCTGATTCCTTTCTGTTTTTATTCTATTTTTTATTTTCTTAAATCTCTTAACCTCTTTCCTGTTCTCAAAAGGTCTTGCCTTTTGCCAGGCCACAGTTGCAAATAAGAATGTTGTTCGTAATCTGTCCTGCCTGGATAAATAAAGGTTAAATAAAAAAAAATAAATAAATTTTGGACATTTGTTATTAATACTTTAACAACATGTTTAACAGCTCCATACTTTTAATCTAACTTGTGTATTTCTGTTTTTACCCTAATATTTATTTAGATATTTTTTTTACATTTTCATTACTGTAACATGTTTGTGTGTTTGGAGTAATGGATGAAATTTGCAAGTTCCTTCAGGATTAATAACGTACTCTCTCTCTCTCTCTCTCTCTCTCTCTCTCTCTATCTATCTATCTATACATATTCTTCACTTCGTTTTCCTGTAAATCCCTCTACTTGGTGATAATAGAGTACAGAGTTCTCCATAATACAGGTCTAACAAACAGTATCTGTTGTTGTAGAGTAAAGGTATGCAGTTCTCAGTAAAAGCTGTGACAATTTTCAACAATTATGAAGCTCCAAAGAATGAGCTTCCCTGGAGAGGAAAAAGAGACCCGGAGAACCAAAGTGAAAGACCTCTAAACTGAACAACAGGAAAAGAAATGGTTTTCTATGCACGTTCAGGAGAACAGAGCAGGTCAAACGGCTGACTCGTCAACCTGAAGGCCACGTCTTTTCTCACAAATAATGCTGTGATGATGTGAAAGCTTGAAGACACACATATGCATCTGTACACACAAATACACACATACACACACATGCATCTGTCCCAAAAAATACACACATATATCTGTATATACACATACACATATGCATTTGTACACACATGTGCATAAAGACACACTTGCATCTATCTACACAAATACACACATTTAACTGTTTAAACAAATACATATACACACATGCATCTGTCCCAAAAAATACACACATATATCTGTATATACACATACACATATGCATTTGTACACACATGTGCATAAAGACACACTTGCATCTATCTACACAAATACACACATTTAACTGTTTAAACAAATACATATACACACATGCATCTGTACACACACATGCATCTAAATACACACACACAGACCTCTCTCCACACAGACTTGTGCTAATGATTGCAACAGAAGGTCTCAGATTGACAGAAATGAGGACAGTGGTCACGCTGTGAGATCATCAAGCAAGTGTGTGTGTGAGGGTGTGTGCGCACACCTGTGTGAGCTCTATAGCCTCAGTGTTCTCATCTGGTCTCCAACCAAACTATAATTAACTGCAGGCCTCCCCAGCCCCCACTGGATGCATGTCACAGAGACTCTAATCTCATCTGAATTTTCTTTTTCTTTCAAACCAAACTGAATCTGTCTGACACCTGAAAACAAACTCACATTCATTCTCTGCTATGACTGAACTCTGTCGTGAGAACGTGGTTCCTTCACAGCAGAACGAATCACTCCTACAGAGTTCTGGAGAGCAGAATCAACAGAGGGAAACATATTCACACACCTCAGAGTTTAAGGATGCATTATATTATATCAAACAAGTCAAATGATTTTAAAATTCCAGAACAGAAAAACAATTATGATGAAAATGTTGCTTTTGGAGCAAAAATGAACATGAAGCCAAAAGAAAGAATCCCCCCCCGTGTTGTTTTTCTGGGTCAGGTCGGGAAAAGTGAGGTCCAAAAATCAGAGACTGTTCTTTGGAGCAGCAGTGCTGATCTGGGTCGCAGTTGTGTAAACTCTTCCACCCCAAACCCCGCCCTCTTTACGGCCCCGTTCTGTTCACGCTTTCCTGTGGCGGGTCACTGAACGAGGGTTCTGCTGACGGAACCTCTTATACCAGCAGAACGCCCAGACTGTATGTGGAAGAAAGCAGCAGAAACATCTGAACCATGTCTGCTGTGTCAGTGGAGCCATCAGAACCACAACACTGGACCACAATTCTGCAACAGAAACCAAACCAGAATTCAGATATTAGAAAGGCAGGACATCGAATCTACACTTTGACTGGACCTTCTCTAATATATTACCTTCACAATTCCTAGATATGTTTTCATGAGTTTTCTACGTCTATGTTACTGCTATGCTGCATTATTCCATGCAGCTGGAAAAAGTGTGCATTTCTATCAGCATTGAACCAGGTCTTCACATGTTCTCTTTGTAGAGCAGCAGGAGTTTGTGAGGAGACTGCTGTGCAACGAGGCTCCACGAGATCATGTGAAAAACAAACCAAAAACAATCTCATCTTAATTAAAACTATACCATCAAATGGTAATTTTTTTAGAAAATTATCTTTAAAAAAACAAACAAACAGAACTCAAAAAACAGAAAAAAGAAACACTGGATGAAAGACAAGATCAAGGTCAGCGTCTGAGATGTATTCCAGCGCCGTGTCCCTTCACTGAACTACTTAGTCTGATAACAAACACACACACACGCACACACATGCATGCACACACACACACAGAACTAAGACAGCACAAATGAAGAATCAGATTACATCTGCATCTTCTTAAATCTCCTTAAACCTCTCAGTGTCTTTACATGTTTGTGATTGTGGGAATGTGGTCAAGTGGAGGAAGTGATGTAACAAACCCGGAAGCTTTTAACTTCCTGTTTTTGTATTTTTTAATCAATTAACTCATTGTCCCCTTTCTACACCTCCCCATAGTTACACACAACACACACACACACACAGCCTTCTCTGGTGTTATTCTTCTAAAGTCGAATCCTTCTTTTTCTTTCTTTGACATAACTTCTATAGCAACTTTCTCTATATATTGGATCCAATCTCTTCAGTTCATTTCTATTTCTTACCAAATCCGTTTCTCTCTGGTCGGTTTTTCCATTTGTCCCCTCCTCTCTGCCTTCTCTCATCTGCTTTTCTTCTCAGTGTCTTTCATTGTGTCTGTATCAAAACATCTCAGCTTTTCCTCTTTCTTCAAGAAACTAGAGAAAGGATGTAGAGCCTTTGAGCAAGGCATGCAGCAGATGGTACCTCCATCTGAACTTTGATAGAGTGGTTATAAAAAAAATGTCCTCTCCTCTCGTCACCGTGGTTACAGAGCTCTGATGGCGAGGACAGTTGGCATGGAGAAAGAAGATGCCAAATCTATTGACATCCTGTTACCATGGCAGCAAAACCAGAAAAGACAAGACTGACCACCATCAGGGTAACGGTGAACTGAAAAAGGTTTTCAAGCAGAGCTCCACCCGACACAGCCACTCAGAGTGAAGAAATCAAACAGACCTGAGGTAAAAGACGACAGCCTGTCACCTCACTCTGTCACAGAATTCAGCCCAGCTCTGAGAGAAGTATTCAATCAGACAAAGGAGAAAAGCTGTTTTTCTAAAACATCTGTGCAGGCTTCTCATTTCTGCAGACAGCTGGAAAAGCCTCTCCTCCACAGGACTGGACGGACCAGGGGCTGCAGTGAGCCTCCCCCTTTCAGAACCACTCGTCCTCTTTCTAATACTGAGAGAGAGCATCACTGGGACAGAATAACAACTGCACCATCATAGAAAGGCCAAAACCAAACTTTTCTTCAGGTAAAAACACAGATAACTTCACTAAAATATGTAAACTATGTAAGTTCAACCTCTAATGAGTCAGTGCAGAAGTTTACAGCTGTAAAGTTGCTGTAAACATTATTGAATATCTTTATCTTCTTAAGAAAAAAAAACAGGTTTAATCTAAATGCATCTTTTTAATCACATCCTCTTTCCACTTCAGAAATGAAGCATAAAAATGCTAAAGTTCAGCATCTTTTAAACTAAAACAGGATCAGGATTGGTTTGTCAGAACCTGATCAGAACCTCCATCTGGTCCTTAAAACATCCCCAAATTACAGCATGAAATCTCTTCTGAAAGCATGTAAGAATCACAAGACTAATAAAAATGTTCTAACATAACCCGATGACCGCCTTCATGAGAAACTTTCCTTCAATGGGAAATTCCTACAGAATAATCCACATCACAATCATTTCAAATGAGGATTTGTGAGTACTTTGTGAGTATTTTTATATCCATTCAGCACTATTTAGAGGTCTTGAATGCATTGGTAAATGTTGTCAGACACTGAAATGTTCAGACAAAAACAAGAAAGTCAGACTCAAAGAGAAATAAAGAGCTTTGGAGAGTTGAGAGCAGAAAAATCCTTTCTGTCGTGGAAAAGCTTTCCAGCACAGCTCCACTCTCCAAACTGCATCAAAACTAGGATGACTTTAGGAGAAATCCAGCCCAAGCTGTAGAATCAAGATGACACTCGTGTGTTCTGAAGGACTCCAGGTGAAGCTTCAGTACCAGCAACATGTGCCACGGCTAAGCTTTGGTCAAAGACACAGCAATATCTGACAGCTGTCAATAATTTACAAAGAGAATGGAATGGAGTGAATTCTGTGGCCCCAGAGGGTTTGGATCTCAGCTGAACAGGTGACAACTCCAGAGTTCAGACACACCAAAGAGGCCTGTTTGGTACAGACATCGTTTGGAACTATTCTGCTTCCCAGAAATTGTTACTTTAAAAGGACAAAAGAAGTTTGATGAGAGAATCAAGACTCAAGAGTTGAATGACAAAAATTTCATTCATGTGTCCCAGAACTCACAGACCAGTATTTCCTGTCATTAAGCTGCACCGCCATTCTATAATTAGAGCATCTGGACCCAAGTAAGTTTAGTGCCTGAACCCTCATCCATGCACACGCAAGCACACTGAAAACATGCAGACACGCACAAGCAAACATTTGTAAGCCATACAACCACACGCACAGCGCCGCACACACCCACCACGCCGCACACACGCACAGCGCCGCGCACACGCAGCCACGCCGCCGCGCACGCTTTATGTTTCAGTCACCATTTCTCCTTTTTTTTCCATTGCTTTTATCCTGCTGTTTTGTTCATAAAAGAACATTAAAGCAAGAAAACAAACAACAGCTTGGAGAGCTAATGGCATGCTAAATGAAGAGGGAGAATAACTCATGTAGACAGAAAGAGAGAAAGGGAGGGAGCGACGGAGAGAGGAAAAGAGAAACAACATTAGCAAGTTCAAACAAGGCTTTCTTGAATAAGCCGCGTAGCGTGTTTTTGGTGACAGCTGAGCTTCAGAGCCCACAGATGCCTTTCCAAAATGAGAGATTAATATTGATAATAAGGCCATTCCTTTTTGTTTTGTTTTCCTTTTTTCCATCACTGTGGTGGTAGAAGAATAAGCGGAGCGGCGATTCCTTTGACAAACCCCCTCGTCTTTCCGCACAGGCCCATGTGAAGCTGAGCCAACAGCGGCTTAGATCTCTGCACACCATCACAACCAGGGGAACAAAAGGAAACTCACAGAAAGAAAAAAAAAAAATCTGTGTGCAGACTGGTCAGAAAGTAAAAAGCAGCAGTTATGCCAAACTTTTATAAAGACTACACAAGAATAATAAAGATGAAAGGACGGAGCCGAAGGCTTTAGACAGCTTTAAGCTTTTAATAAACAGTTTAATTCAGTAGTTACACATAATAATGACTGACTTAATGCCGGATAAAGCAGAGGCTGGAAGAAGTGTGGACGGATAAAACATACAAAAAGTCTGGAAAAATTTTCCATCGATCTGCAACAGCACTGCATGTATTCCAGCGGTCAGAAACTGCAGGTGCGTCTATCCCATCATTCCTAAACACATGCTGGACAAATGGTATGTTGGCTCAGAAACAGAAACAAACTTTCATTTTTATATCAGATCATAACAACAAAGCTAGTGTTACTGTTTCAGCAACTTCTCTTGTGTCAAAGCAAACAGATACATCACTTAATGAAGTAAGACATTATAGTTATTCATAATTAAAACACTACTGGGAACATTTTTCAAAATAAAAAAATGTCATAGGGAACTTTAATGTTACTGCCGTTTATGGAAGTGAACACAAGCGACTGAAGACGCTCTTATCTGTCATCTGATTTGTTTACATACATGGTAAAGCCCTGCTGGCTTTTGGGATTTCCCACATTAACTTTACATACATGCAGAAATCCCTGCTTACTTGCTCTGTGAGGCTGCTGGAGGCAGATCTTTATGGAAGTTTTTTAGTTCCATCAGACTTTGAATTTTTTTAACCTCTGAATTTTTTTCTGAATTTTTTTAACCTCTGAATTTTTTTCCTGAATTTTTTTAACCTCATAATTTTCATCTTGAATTTTTTTAACCCCTGAATTTTTATCTTGAATTTTTTTTTCAACACTTGCTTTTTAAACAACACATTTTTATGCTATAAAAATATTTACCATCTTAAATATTTCAGTGTTTTTAATTTCGAGACTTAAAATTTCAATGGGTCAGAAATTCGACGTAAAAAAATTCGGAGTGAAAAACGTTGCGCAAAGAGTCTCATCAGAACAGATAATCGAGCCAGGAACACATCGATATCCAGCCAATCAAATCATGACACTGACGTGACGTCAGTGTTTCCTACGCTTCATTAGAGTCCAAGATGGCAGCCAACCGAAGCGGCAGCACATCGGTGAGTAATTATCTTTATATTTTCCTACTATCTTTTCATTGATATAGTTCCACAGAGCGCAAAAGATGCCCAACTTTTGTTGTGATTTCATTTTAAAGTTCCGCCATCGGAACTACTTAGCTTTTCCGCTAACCTGATGCGATCAACCACAGCTAGCCATGTAGCATCTGTCTCCTCATATCACCGTGCCGAGGGAGATTTTTTCAGATGTACCGCGGGAGCTCAACCATTTTCACCGCTCTCGTCCAAACGGGCCGTGATAAAACGATCGTTTTTGGATAGTTTGTTATCTACTGGAGTATTTAGGCCAATTTATAGTCTTACCTTCTATTTTAGCAACATGCTAACGTTTTTGATTAAGTTAGTTTACTGAGGAATTTTGAGCTATTTTGGAGTTAAGCTAGTATTTAAGCAGCAAGCTAGCTTTTTTTTTTTTTTTGCAGATTTGGCCTCTAATTAGTTTTTTTATGCTAATTTGGAGTTTAGCTAATATTTTAGCAATATGCTAACATTTTCAGCTAATTTGTTATCTACTGGGGTTTTAGGTTAATTTTGAGTTTAGCCTTTATTTCAGTAACATGCTAAAATATTTTTGGCTGCTTTAATATACAGAGAATTGTTATGCTCATTTGAAGTTCAGCTAGTCATTAAGCAACAAACTTGCTATTTTGCTACTAAATGTAAAAACTAAAAAAAAAATCATTTTTTGAGAAATGCTAGTTTCTTTTTATTTATTTTTGCTTTTCTTTGTGCCAAAAAGGCTTGATTCATATTATTTAAAAAAAAAAAAAAAAAAGAAGATAATGAATTCAAATCCAAATTTCTTTAAGGCTAATGTAAATCTATGCGGCTCCTTCTAGGTTTTGATCACTAGAAAACAAGCCCAAATAGCTCTTTTATTGTTAAAAGTTGCCAACCCCTGCTCTACCACAACCATTGACTCACCAAAAATGCTTTTAGAATAGATAAAGAGGAAGATTCTGAGCTAAACATGGTGATCTGAGACTTAATCGGAATATACTGTTTTTATTTTTAAAGTTAATTTTTCTCTGTAAAATGTAATTTTATTCTAAAGTATATGTAAATCAAAACACAAATATTTGGGTTAGTATTATGATATCATATATATATATATATATCAATCACAAGTTTTGTTGCAACTTTTCACAAAAGCCACCGCAACATCTGATGAACAAATAGTCACTTTACACATATGATAAAGAATCAGTTAAATTATACTTTCCTAACTTAAATATAATATGAATCCCAGGAATTATTACTACGCTGTTGAAAGCAGAAAATAACAAAACATCTGTTACATTAATCTCTGATGATCTTCAGTTTGTATGTGGCAATGATAGTTTGTAACCCATGTGCTATCCCAAGCATGCTTACATTAAAAGTGGGGTTATCTGGACCCCACAAGACAGCACATTAATCTTTTTTCTTTTCAAGGATTTTTTATCTTCACTGATGTCCGTGGCAGACATAAAATTCAGTCCACATTTGTCATGGGAGGGATCACACAAGGGTTGGGTCATCTGGACCCTATAAGATGGTACAAATGTTTAAACAGTTTATTATGCTAAATGTTTTCAGTGTTTTGTTTTTGATTGGTGTACGAAACTTTAAAATTTTACAACCTAAACCAATCAGACCAACATGAAAAAAATCAATCTATACTTACCATTCTGACACATATTGGAAGGTGCATTTAAACAGGTAACCAGGGTCAGAAGCACTGCAGTGCAGTGCAGTAGTAATCAAATATTTAATGGTGTCATTCTTTTTTGGCTTTAGTAAAAATTATTCGATTTGATATTTCTTAACCTTTTTTTCTCCCTCTTTTTTGGGGTGGGGTGTATTTCTTCCAGAGTGCGTGGGGATCATGGAGGAGAAAATGTGGAGGTCGCACGATTGATGTTTACTGTCCGTGGCACAGGAAGAGGCAGTTTCATCTCAGGAAAGAGTGTGCACAATCAGAGGTTTTTTCTTTTAATATTCTATTCATCTTAAAAGTTTTTAAACATTGAAAGTGTTCTTGCATTATTATATTTTAAATGGCAAACAAAATGTTTTCTTGAGAAGTTTTTTTCTTTAGGAAATGTATATAACTTTGTAAACAGTACATTAGTCATTAGGATGTGCCACAAAATATGTCAGATTTTTTTTTCTTTCTCTTTCATTATTTTACTATCAATGGACTAGACATGGGACTCATTTGGAAAAGTTCCTGCATGTCCTACATAAAAATATGAAATTAATTTAAACATACATCTATTATAATATGCAATACATTATGAATGTAGTAATGCATGAATTTTATGAGGTTTAGACATGAGTTATTTAAAAAAAAAAAAGTCAAATGTGGCTACATATTTCCTTTTATATATTTCAGAATAGAACGACTATGGAGAGCCCTCTGGGTGGCCGTCACATGCATCTACTACGAGGTTCTTCACAACCTTGAGGAAGAAGGCTTTCTTGACATTTCAAATTCTGCACACCTCTTCTGCTGCCATTATGTGTTTCTGCCTCGCCTGCAAGATGATCTGGATACATTTTGCACTGGATGGGACAATCATCCACTACGAACAGAAAGCAACATGACCCCCAACCAGCTGTGGGAGTTGGGTCACACACATCATTCTGTTCCGGTACCAGAAAACACACAGGTAAGTGTGTGTGTGTGTGTATATATATCCCTTCAAAGTTTATTAAATAAAATTCAATCTTTCCCAATTCTTGTTTGTTGCAGGAGTTCCTGATTCCAGATATTGACTGGGAGGAAAGTGGGCTCTCCTGCCAGAACCATTCAAGCATTGTTGTTCCAAGCATGGACTGTCCACTGACAGAGGAACAAATGGACGCTTTACAGGAACTGGTTAATCCAAGAGCTGCATCCCTGTCCTTTGGCTCAGACATCTACATTGCAGCTGTTGAGTTTTGTCAGCAATGCTTTTGAATTTAAGTGAATTCCACTACACATTTTTTTTTAAAAATTAAGAATATTCAAGAATTAGATAAGTGGGAAGTTACACTACAGTTGATCAAGTCTCAAGGTTTAAGACAATTGAGAAAAAACATTCCAGTTTGTATTGTCTCCAAACTGAGTATTTCCAGGTTTACATAAATGTTAAAATAATAATTGGAACATGTGTAATAAACTTTAATGGCACATTAAATCAACCTGTTTTTTATTAAGTTTTAACATACATCAGTGCTCAGCCAAAGATGGTTCACCTCTTCACTAATGACACTTGCAACAAGAGAACATCAACTCCTGACTTATTTAAAGGGCTAGTAATGGGGTTGTGGGTCATTTTCGGTGTTAACTGTATTTTGCCTTATATTTACAATTTCCAAATGTTTTGGTGTGTTTTGAGCAAGAAATAATGAAATAAAACGGCTTTTTTGCGGCCAATCCATATGCAAATTCCACTTCCGGGAAAACGCTCCGTTTTGGTCACGTGGTGCGTGTGACGTCACATGGGTAACAGAAGCACGATAACTTCTCCTTTGCGTGTCGGAGCTAGCGATAGCGGCGATATTTCAAGGTCCACAATTCTGTGTTCAGACTCAGATTGTGGAAACATTTGTTCTGAAAGTGACGCTGATTCAGAGGCGCCGGGTGTTTGTGGTTTGAGGACTGTAAAGCCCGATCAATTTGAGCCGGCAGTGCGTAAAGTAAGAGCTCACAACGGGAATGACAGTGACGCTGAGAATGCCGATTTAAAGTCGTAATTTAATGAGAAAAGAAGCAAAGCTGTCAGTTTATCAGAGCCATGCTGGAAGCTGGAAGACGTGGAGCATCTCGTGAAGCTTTATTTACAGATCGGTTTGAAAAACAAAGAAATTCTGAACCTTTTGGCGACTCGAAATCAAATCATCATCAATGAAGCTGACTATCCGTGTCGGTAATGCAGAGTTTCATATGCAAAATAAAGAGCTTAGAGACATGTTTGCAGGACCGTCCGCCACTTTATTATTCACTTTATTCACATACCCGGAAGCTCTTTCACCACCTTACTGCATGTCTCTGACATGCGCAGAAACCAAAGGAGAATGTAAACAGAGCTCCACGTGAATCGTCCCGTTTCAACACACATCAACAACAGGGGATGACAACAGTCTGTCACGTTAGCTAAGTACACTGAAAATTCCAAAAACGATTCCTCTTCAGATGAAAGCATCACACAGAAATGAATGAGATCTGATCTTTCACGGAGGAAGAAATGACTGGAAGTGGACAGCTGCGTGTCGATGGTTTCATCAACGGATCTGCAGAGATCCTGTAAGCCACCATCAATGATTAATAAACTGCAAATCAAACAAAGAAACTTCCAAACATGTGCAATGTTTTAAACATTCAGTTTACCTGTTGAAATCAGAAGCTTTTCACAGTTTAGTCGGTCTGGTTCTGCTCACAGTGTTCATCGCAATAGGCTCATTTTGATTGTAAATCTCGTAAATTTACGACTTTAAAAATCATAATTTATTTTTTTTTTTTTTTTGTGGCCCTAATACTCCGTCGTACCATAACACCGATGTTTATAAGATTCAACTTTGCCGCAGCGCACACACATACACGTATCTGCAGACACGCTGGGTCCGCCTGCATTCTGCTGCTGGCGCTGTCTTACCCATATGACGTCAACGCGTCACGTGACCCAAATCCAGCCGTTTCTGAAGCAGGGCGAAATTTGTCGTTGATTTTGTCAAATTTTACAAAAACCTGCGTTTGTCAACGGTAATTATTTGTTATTTTTGATACATTAGAACATATGGAATATATCTGGATATGCATTTTAGCTTTGTCCCAGCCCATTACTAGTCCTTTAATATTGATCAGAGTCCAAAACAAATGTCATGGAACAGTGAAGTAAACAGCACTATAAACTCTTTTCATATATAGATGCATAAAGTTTGAAGAGCACAGCGGCCTCCTCTCCATGCCGGGAACACCTAAATAAGGCCAAATCCTGCATTGCAGGTTTCAATGGAAGCAAGGAGGTCTTCTTTGAAGATCACATAGTCCTTGTAGTGGCATGGAATGCGTAAGGTCTCATAGCAGGTTGCAGCAGTAGGATGTATCCCATCTCCCAGCTCAATGGTGAGACTGTTTGGCAGCATCTCCCAACCAGACCAGAATTTGACCAATTTGGTCAGTTCACTCGATGTTGCTGTGTACAAAGAGAAAGCTTGTGGTTAGCTTTAAATTAAAATTTGAAAACAATGAGCTTTGACAGATATCCAAATAAATGTTTTGTTCAATAATGCAAAATTAGCTCAACAGTAAATTAACATTTTTACTTTTTACCAGCTGAAGTGGACATAAAAATTCAAAACTGTTGATAATTAATTTAACCCATAAAAACCCAGATCATTTTTTCAAAAATAAATAAAATTATGTGGAATACACCACAAACCAAGAGAACCACAGAATTCCTTTCTGATATTTTTCTGTTACACCATGCCACCATGGGTTCTTATGGGATAAAGTTATACAAATCAGGAAATTAGTCTAAAACTGTGTGCTGCCCCTAGAGGTTGAAACAAAGTAGTAAAATAGAATTGTGATTGGTCAACTGGTTTAAGTCTTAAGTAATTTCAGGAGTTTAAAATATTAGCTGTGCCAAACCATTTTTGTTTTTACAAATATCCCCTAAAACACCCAGTGAAACAATAAATCCTGTTTAAACCATCTAAATTTTACCCTGAAAGAAATTAAAATACATGCAAACGGGAAGTAATGTGCATATTTGGCTGCACGTATACATGTAACCAACATGAATGTTTATCAGCTTTTGTGCTTGATTGCACTTAAAATATGCTTGAACATAAGCCATAATAGAAACTGTTAGAATAGTATCTGCCCAAATGAAAGGCTGATAAATTTTTGATAGAACCTACAACTTTGAGGATGTCATACATTTTTATTTTGATTTGTAAAAAGATCTAAGAGATTAAATAAAATAGGTGGGACATTCATAAAATAAATCTTCCTAAACTTTAGGAAACTCTTTTAAAAATTATATTTTAAAAACCTTTCAGAATTATCAGCTTTTAAATGCAAATAAACTGAAACTGTCTAGTAGTTTAGTGTGAAAGAGCTTCAAATGGGACAAAGAACTTTAATTGTTTTATTTCTTTTAAGTCAATATTGGCAAGTGTTCAATTCTTTTCAACACACGTTTACTTCCAGTGAAAACCCCGGTGAAATGCCATTTTTTCTCAGTAAATCACGTGATCAGGACGGCGAAAAAGATTGAAAAAGAGAGAAGAAATGCGAAAAAGGTTGAAAGCTTAAAATGGGGGGTTCCAGTTCTGCTCTCTTTGGGGTCCAGATGACTTCAACCACATATTGATTTGTGATTTCTTCCACGACAAATGTGGACAAAGGTGAACAGGATTTTATGTCTGCCTATTAGTGAAACTCAAAAATCAAGGATAAAGAAGTTCAGCGCACTGTCCTGTGGGATCTCGATGACCCCATTTTAAATGTAAACAAGCTAAGGAGAGCGGAAGGGTTACAGACTCCCGGCCGATGATTTTGGGCACAACTTTTTTTTTTCTTGTGTCCGACTCCAGCGGGGGAGGGATGTCCGTCTATTAATTTTTGAGTGCCATATTTTTTCACTGTGGAAATATTCTTTTGAGAAAGGAAGGTAATCTCAGCCCAGAATCAGGAAAAGCCTGCTAAGTCCCATTTTTATAGGTGGCCAGGTGTTCATTAGCAGCACTCAGGTGGGATTGACTACACCTGTGCAGCAGCCCAATTAGCTCATCCTGCCACAGATGGAATAACACTTACTGAACTGATAAAATGTATCATGTACATTTTATTTCTACCTGGAATTGAAATTTTTGTAGAAAATCAATTCAGTTTATAACCAAACACAACTTTTATAAAGCTTCCTTTTTTGAATGATAAACGACACGTACCATTTTCAATGAATTCCCGAAGATACCCTAAAATGCGGGTTTTGGTTTGGGGAGACCAATCATCATCTTCATCTTCCTCCTCCCTTGGCCAACTGATGCGTTGAAGAAGTATCTGTAATAGGACAACAACGATAAAAATGTTAGGACAATTTTAACTTCATTAGAATGTTTTTTGCTTCTGTCCTCAATCCTTTTTCAATGCATTTATCTTGTAAAAGGCATGACAATTCTCAACAATGTGTACTTTTTTATGAAAATTGCAGGAGTACAAATCCTAACAGAGGTCACTGGTATCCATGTACCTCAGGACAAATGATGCCTGTTCCTTCACTGGGAAAGATCAAGGATTTAGTTTCAGGACGCTTGGTCAGCACTGTCCACAGTGGAGTCTCCTTAAGCCCTTTTCTCAGCTGTTTAATTTGCCTTATGACTCGCCCAAGGACCTGTAAACAAACAGTTTACAAAATGATAGACAACTTTAGTAAGCTCTAGCTGTCTCAAACAGCAAACTACAGAAATAAAAAAAAAAAAATTAAATATTTAAGACGAGTCTTCCGTTTTATTGGATACTTTGCACAAAGTACAATGAATTTCCCCCTGTGAGATTAATAAAGTAATCTTGAAAGGTTTCTTTGTTTTTCCTGACTCAGGTTTTTTAGGAGTTTTTCCTTACCGAGAGGGAGGGTCTAAGGACAGGATATCCAGTTTATTTAGCCTGTTTAGTCTTTAGATATTTTTTCATTTTTTGTGACTATTTTTGCTTCTATAAAATTACTTGCATGAAGCCCAATGAGGCAAAATTTTTGGTGATTTTGGGCTAAATAAATAAAATTGAATTGAATTTAAATTGAGGTACTGCTCCACAACAGTGGATGGGCATATAACTCATCTTCTCTTTCAAATTAATTTTTTATTTGAACTTCTAATGGTGAATGGAAATGCTTAGAGTCTAATAGTGCCAACTAAAAGCTCCCATAAAGGAGGTAATAGATTTTTGACCACAAGACCTTTTAATTAGTCTATCTAAAAAAAAAAAGTCTAAAAATCAGTTGAGTCAATGTTTCTAATCACGTCTAGACTAAATAAAGGCAGATGTTATTTACACATATTTACATGCAGCCAAGATGCAGATTGCTGCACGGATTTAGAAAATTATGAGCGAAGGGTCACTTAAAAATATGACTAATAATGAAATCACGTTCAGGGCATCATCTCACTCTATACAGCATCTTTGTTTACAAAGGAAGCCACCACTTCTACAACTATGTGACAGAGCAGCTCCATCTCTCTGAGTGTGCGCAGAGAGCCCACCCACGTATACACACACCTGCACGCTGGCGCGTGCATCTGTATATCATATCATGTCATGTCTGTGTCATGCACAAACTCTATTCTCAAACTTTATTTTCTTGCAAATTATCCTCAGTTTCCAACAATTTAGACCTCAGCTGCACACCGGTCATCGCTAGTTTTCCACATACACGCACATACAAATGTTTACTCACCGCGGTTCTACACCACGGCGTCTTAGCCATGCCCCCTTTACCCCACTCTTTCACTGACAGCCAAAC
Organism: Oryzias javanicus; assembly: GCA_003999625.1. Classification (NCBI taxonomy): domain Eukaryota; kingdom Metazoa; phylum Chordata; class Actinopteri; order Beloniformes; family Adrianichthyidae; genus Oryzias; species Oryzias javanicus. Next base: position 2,295,108 of record CM012448.1, read on the forward strand.
TGAGGGATTTGTTTTTCCTGTTTATATAATTGTAATCTAAATTTTGATACAGACATTTCTAATTTAAATTTGTTGTATTTTTTTCTTTACTATTCACGTTATAGTTTAAAGGAATTAATTGTGGTTGAAATATTGTTAACTGAAATGTGAAGTTAAAGGTAAAATCTAATTGAAATAGATTGTTGGCATCAAGTACTTCATGTAAGAAGGTACTTGTCTCTCACAGTGGCAGTGAGTGGACAGAGAAACAGGAAGAGGATGTACCAGTCTGAAATTTAAACACAACTGAGGTGATTAGACATTTTTTGTACACTCCAAAGACTTTATTAAAAGAAATAAAACATTGGAATCTATCCTGGCTTGCCTACTGTTTTTATGATTTTCCTGGACTTCTAACCCTCATGCTCTCGTATGGGGTCCAGATGACTCAACCCTTACATTGATGTGTTATCCCTTCCATGACAAAGGAGAAAGGCTTCATGTCTGTCATTGGACACCAGTAAAGATCGACAATTATTAAAGAAAAAAAAACTTCAGCACACTGTCTTGTGGGGTCCAGATGACCCCATTTTTAATATAAACAAGCTAAGGAGAGTGGAAGGGTTACGAGAACTCTGCAACAGACAATTTCCGGTATTTTAGACAGTTCTGCGCATGTCAAAATGATTTATTACAATCAACAGTGTAGCACATGGAAACGTTTGTTACAATCGAATAAAGTTTTTCATGACATCTTTGATCCGATCGAGGACATTTTGCTAAAGTAAACGCAGCTAGTGTGTGAATGGGCCAATGTGTGTGACTGTAAAGTGCTTTGGGTCTTCAAGGAAGGTAGAAAAGTGCTATACAAGTACAAGCCAATAACCATTTTACCATTTAATAATAAAAGTAAAAATACTATACCTTTGCATCCCTGATAACTGAGTTTAAAGATTCAGCAAAAATAAAACATTTTCACTTACAGCATGGATCAGAAGCTTCTTAAAAAGCCATTTTTGATTCCTCTCAGTCAGGGAAGGAAGGTCCCACGCATAGGCCAACTCCTGTACGTTTGCTTTTTCAGCATCAGAAACTTCAGTGCCCCCTTCAAGCTTAAAATAAAGAAGACATAAACATCAGAATTTGTGCTAGATCATAAAAATAAATGTAGTGGAGAAAATTGCAATTAAAAATACGTCTCACAACCTAAGATCAAAAACAAACAAAGAAACAAACATACAGTCACCATGTTTAGCTCAGAATCTTCCTCTTTATCTATTCTAAAAGCATTTTTGGTGAGTCAATGGTTGTGGTAGAGCAGGGGTTGGCAACTTTTAACAATAAAAGAGCTATTTGGGCTTGTTTTCTAGTGATCAAAACCTAGAAGGAGCCGCATAGATTTACATTAGCCTTAAAGAAATTTGGATTTGAATTCATTATCTTCTTTTTTTTTTTTTTTTTTAATAATATGAATAGAGAATAATCAAAAAGAGACAAGGCAAAAATAGGTAAGAAGACAACTAGCATTTCTCAAAAAAATGATTTTTTTTTTTAAGTTTTTACATTTAGTAGCAAAATAGCAAGTTTGTTGCTTAATGACTAGCTGAACTTCAAATGAGCATAACAATTCTCTGTATATTAAAGCAGCCAAAAATATTTTAGCACGTTACTGAAATAAAGGCTAAACTCAAAATTAACCTAAAACCCCCAGTAGATAACAAATTAGCTGAAAATGTTAGCATATTGCTAAAATATTAGCTAAACTCCAAATTAGCATAAAAAAACTAATTAGAGGCCAAATCTGCAAAAAAAAAAAAGCTAGCTTGCTGCTTAAATACTAGCTTAACTCCAAAATAGCTCAAAATTTCCTCAGTAAACTAACTTAATCAAAAACGTTAGCATGTTGCTAAAATAGAAGGTAAGACTATAAATTGGCCTAAATACTCCAGTAGATAACAAACTATCCAAAAACGATCGTTTTATCACGGCCCGTTTGGACGAGAGCGGTGAAAATGGTTGAGCTCCCGCGGTACATCTGAAAAATCTCCCTCGGCACGGTGATATGAGGAGACAGATGCTACATGGCTAGCTGTGGTTGATCGCATCAGGTTAGCGGAAAAGCTAAGTAGTTCCGATGGCGGAACTTTAAAATGAAATCACAACAAAAGTTGGGCATCTTTGCGCTCTGTGGAACTATATCAATGAAAAATAAGTAGGAAAATATAAAGATAATTACTCACCGATGTGCTGCCGCTTCGGTTGGCTGCCATCTTGGACTCTAATGAAGCGTAGGAAACACTGACGTCACGTCAGTGTCATGATTTGATTGGCTGGATATCGATGTGTTCCTGGCTCGATTATCTGTTCTGATGAGACTCTTTGCACAACGTTTTTCACTCCGAATTTTTTTACGTCGAATTTCTGACCCATTGAAATTTTAAGTCTCGAAATTAAAAACACTGAAATATTTAAGATGGTAAATATTTTTATAGCATAAAAATGTGTTGTTTAAAAAGCAAGTGTTGAAAAAAAAATTCAAGATAAAAATTCAGGGGTTAAAAAAATTCAAGATGAAAATTATGAGGTTAAAAAAATTCAGGAAAAAAATTCAGAGGTTAAGAAAATTCAGAAAAAAAATTCAGAGGTTAAAAAAATTCAGAGTCTGATGGAACTAAAAAACTTCCATAGATCTTCCAGTGAGTTCTTCCCATCATAATACAAGAAAACATCACCATAAAATTGACCAACATAATTTAGCCACAAAGAACTGAACCAGTGACTTAAATAAAAGGTCGTAGTTGAGATAAAAAATGAGATTTCAACCTTGAACTTCTCTGAACGTACAAACTAAAAATATTTTCTGGGTTGATAGTTGCTTCTCTTTCATGTGCAGCCTGTTTATGCCAACTGTGATCACAGGAGAAAAATCATTTCCTCCTGTCTGGATTCCAAACAGTGGGCTTAGAAGGGAAACCTGCATGTGGCGAGTCAGGGAGCTCGCCTGACAGTAAGCCGTGAACGCTCCAAATCCTAAAACAGATAAGTATTACTTTGGAGGAGTTTTTGCAAAACTGAGTCTCTGGGTAGATTTGTTTGACAATTCAATTAAGGCTTCTCTGTCTCAGCGGATGTTTTTTTTTTTCTTGTTTGGCTTTTAAAACTCTATCTCAGAAACACCTGTCATCCTCGAGCTGATGCAAGGAGGGGAACAAGCTACCTTAATCACTGAGAGAAAAGAAGGAAACAAATAGATTCTTAAGGCTGGAGAACTTTGAGATGAGGAAGAGAAAAATGATCTCCTGAGAGGTCCACAAACCGGGCAGTCATTCCAAAAACAACGGATGGTGTTGAAAAGAGAATTGTACCTGAATTTGAAGAAACAAGGAAAAACAGCCTTTAGACATTCTTTTACATTTCTCCTGTTTGTTTTTCATCCCTTCATTCACCTGTCAATAAAAGCATTTCTATAAGTTACAAGTCCAACTTTCATCTTCCATTTAAAGTTCAGTTGAGTTGTCTAATATATGTCTAATAAATAAGCTATACCACGCTGTTAAGTGAATATTAGAATTTAACTTCTCAGTCTTACTCTTTATTTTTGACGTTAAAAACAGTGGCTGACCAAGGATTGACTTTCCAAGGTACTCTATTTCTATTTTTGATCTTTTGCGATAACAGAAGATAAGAGGCATGACTGAACTTTGAGAGAAGAAAAACTTCAACATCTATCCTTAATCAAAACTGTCTTTACGAGTGCGTATTCGTGCTGTCTGCAGGTGAACAAACAGGACATGCAGGTGTCCAGTACGTACACCTTACCAATCACTAGTGTGGCGTAAAGACACATGATGACGACATCACCAGACGCCATAAGTCTTTACAACTACCAATATCCTTACAAATACTTCACAGTACACTAAGGTCCTTACATAGAGTGTATATCACTGTCATTCTGAATAGGAAGTACCTGCTGGTTCCAAGAAGAGCCAGATAGATAGTCCTGTAGATGGGGACATAAACTGCTATTCCTCAGTCCTTTCATTCTTCAGATTAACCATTCTTACTCTGATACTTATCCTAGACCGACTGGGTTGCTGGAGCCTATCTTAGCCACTGTTCAGCAAAGTCCATCACAGAGAGGAAGAACTTTGTTCTCTGAAACCTGAACCATCACTGATGTCATTGTCTGGCTCATATCAGCCGAGTGAAGCTCTGACACAGTTTCAACAAGGAAGATCTATGTCCATCCAGGAACTCCTGGCTGCTGTTCCTTCACTCTAAACACCACTCATCACCTTCCTCCTGAACTATAGCTAAACAGTCATCCTTTTCATTTCAGACAATCACAATCATAGTTTTGATATGAAACTCATTCATGGTTGTCTGTCTCTCATTTCTAAAGGGTTTGTTGGCCCTTGTCCATCTCGTCCCCCACCTGGAGCGATGCTGTGGTATGGTCCAACCATGGACTGAGCTTACTCCAAATATGCAAAACACTATTGGCCCAGAGTCTCACCCCACAGATTATGGACTTACCTTATGCACATTTTTCTGTAAAACAAAGAATTATTTACTTGAATTATTAAGATCTCTCCTCATTGAAATAACCGTTGTCTTAGTTAAGGTTCTCCATTTTAGAAAAGAGTGTCCAGACTTTGGACGTGCACAAGACCACATATATTGGAAACTGTCTTTGAATGAAGGGATTATGTCCTGCTTTGATCATTTTTATTAAATTAACAAATTTGAACATTGTAAGGGGGGGGGGACCAGGGGAGTATTTGGATCGGGCCCAACACCAACTCTGCTAGTCGGTCAAACACGGAAATAATTCTGCCAATACTGACAGCCTACAATCGGCTGTGGGTCAAAGACCAGTCAGCAGAGGTGTAGCGGTACGCACACGGTACAGGTAAACAACAGACACACACCTACGAGCAGCAGGTTTACTGTATTCTTCTGCAGATATGCATCAGTGCACAGCTTGTAGAATGAGGCTGAAGTCAATCATGTTACATCACTCACATCTACTGTGAAGTTTACTGAGCAGGAAGATTTATGTTCCCTGACTTAAGCCTTTAAGGCTCTCCAAGCAACCCAAGTAAGAGCCGTGGTGTTCCTTCTCTACACGACTGAATACAGGTGATGACATCAGGACAGGTTCTGCTTTCTCACGCACCGCTCAACACTTTTCAGAGTGTTACAGAAAAAGGATTAATATAAGCTTTGATTTTAGAAGGAAACTAGTAATATGCCAAACATCTTATTTAACTATTAGGAAAATAATCTTGATTAGAAAATGTCATGGAGAGTTAGTGTAGCTGTGATGCCAGAATATCAAATGTCAAATATAATATTATTATGTTCAAAATCTTTCTTTTTCTAATATGAGCTATCAAAAAAATACTTAAAGGTTAAATGTATCATCTGAAAGACTACATCCTACACCTTTATCTGATTTCATTAACACTAAAAACAACTTCTTTTATGCCTTTCCCTTATCCTCCTCAGTCTCTTTCTGTTTCACCTCCTTTCTTCTTGGCTTTTATCTTCTGCCTCTCCTCGCTCTTTCATGGCGTCCTGTTGTCAAGTGTTAACATGACTGAGCGCAAAGCCAGAGGGGTTTGACTCCTATCAGTTCCTCCTCTGCTCTGGTCCTCCAGTCACGCTCTTCCTGCTGACACCAAGAGGAAAGAGCCAGATTCACTCCAAAATAAGAACCCAGCTGCTGGGAAATGGGACAAATCCGCAAAGGAAAATAAAAGGAGAACACGCTGCGCTTTCAAAGAGAGTACCTGTAAATACCCAAACCGCTACTCCACGTTCGACATTTCCTGAATGACAACACGAGGCAAGCGTGCAAGTTCCCAGTCTTGTTCTCACGTCTAAAAGCTTTTATTTTACTGATGCCTCAATTGTTAGCTGTTTTTCTACACTCCAAACCAAACCACAAAGAAAAGCAGCCCTGCAGAATGAGAGCGCTAACAGAACTTCAGTGAGCTTTGTAAGGAACATTTATCAAAGCATCATGACATTAATCAACACAACATGAACATTCACCAATTGGTCCAAATGTTAAGTATTGACTGACACATGAGGTCTCAGAAAATGTGGTCAGTGTGACAGTCTGACATAACAGGTTAATGTGCTGTGGCTCCTCCAGTTTCAGATAGGATTAAAATAAATGTACATGCACACACACACGCACACACACACACCCCCCCACACACACACACACCAGCCACATGCACCTGTGCAGGAAGAGCCCGGCACATTTCTTATGTATGGCTGGGTTTGTGGTGGAAACAGGAGAAACAAAAGTGGAGCTCAGCCGAATTTCATCCGATCTGGTTCAACAAGCTAATATTAGGAGACCACTGAAACCAACGCAGACTTCACTGTTTAGACAAGAAATATGTCTCAAAAACACACACTACCAACAACTATTTGTGTAAAAATGAATCATTTAAACGTTCTTATCTCTGGTTTTTCTGAATACAGCAGAACAGAATTCCTCCTGATGAGGATAAAACAGGTTTATGTAGATGAGAGATTTCTGCCTAAACTGATGCAGGACCAATCCTCTGGTCTGAACATAGACAGGGAAACAGCACAAAACTGTCCGTGCACACCAACAGGTCACTGTTAAAACTCATGAGATAGCATGTTACCACCTTTAAGGCCTGCCTTCCAATCTGTAAAACGAGTGTTGGTTCAGTGAGCTGCTAAAGACGGATGTTTACTGACTCAACTTGGTGATCCAGTCAGTGAAGTTCAGTACAAGTGGTTACAAGCCAGCAGATCCTTCCAACACAGCAGAGAAGGAAGGCAGGATTTTGTTTTTACCAGCAGTCTGAAGAGACTGAAGGGAGGTTTAGAGTACACATATCATTTGATGAATCAAGATGAACTCTAACTAGATTCCTAACATTACATGTGATAATGCAAGTGTGAATGCTGTGAGCTGAATGTGGTGCTGAAGATGGCAGAGCTGATAGTTGAAAAGGCTGAAACTGAAAGCTTGGCAAAATAATAGCTAAAGGCTAAATTAGGCAAGCATAATTCAAGCAAAATAAAAATTAGCCTAAAAAATGGAAACAAGTCAGCTAGCATATGCTAAAATATTAACTAAACTCTTAATGTATGAAGAGAACCTAATAAAAGTCTTTAAAAACAACTTGCATGATGCTAAAATATTTGCTAAACTCCAAATTTGACAAAAGAACATTAAAAAGTGTAATTTTGACAAACAGCGAGCGTAATGCTTAAATGTTAGCTAAACTTCAAATAAGCTAAAAAAAATTGAAAAAAGTCTAAATTAGATAAAAACATCTAACATGATGTTAATTAAAAGCTATCTCATTCATTTCCCATGAGGCCATTTTTTTTTTCAATGTTTCAAAAACTATAAAGTTTATGAATTCCAAAAATACAAGCAGTAATGTCCTGAACGAGCTGAACGTTTTAATGCCAGGATTACTGGAATCACTGAAGGTGTGACCGAGTTTTTACAGCCTGAAAAACATACAGAAAGGAGCAGGAGAATCCCTGTAGTGTGAATACTGTAAAACATTCACACAATTATTAAAACAAAACAGGAATGTACATTCTGACAGCCGTCTCCTAACCTCTTATGATACTGAGATACAAAAACCTGATTGTTGGAGATGATATGGTTGCAAATATTAATCAATTATGTTGAGTGTTCATGTTTGTTAAATGAAATGTTATGTTTGACACACTATTTGCTGAAACTAAATATGAATACATTTTATCCCTGTGGTGGTGAACAAGTTGCAGAGAGGACAGCAGCCTGTCTGAAGTCTGCACCCCCCCACTGATGATGAAAACAAACCAACTGCTCTTAAAGAACCACTACATCAAAGAACAGAACCACTGAGAAATGGATACGGTCTCATTAAACTTCACTTCTACCTTTTCACAACACTGAGGCGTGATTTCAGAACAGAGGCATCTGCTGGCCAATAGGGAAGAAGCTTTTTCAGAGCAACATGGTGACAACGATGATCTGACAATCTGAGGAAGCATCCAATCAAAACTCCAAAAGAAACGGATTTACTAAAGAACAGGTATTAATCCATAACGCACACAACGCTTTCAGGATTGAAGTGACCTTGAAGTTTTTCCCTAAGATATGTCATTATTAGGACACATTTTGTTTTCTTAAATGACCAGACCATACATATTATTGTTGCAGTCAAATGAGTTCATTCTGGTGAATACAGGTTGTGTTTCCAAAGAAGACAGGGAGATGAAACAGCTCTTTGGAGAATGAAGAGTCCCGCTTTTGTCCCATAGCTTGACTGTGAACGCCAGCTGGGGAAAGGTGCTTCATGAAATGCCACCTGAATGGCACCTCTTTCTCTGGAAAGGAGTGAGAAGCTGCTAACAAGTTAGCATGTCTGCATGGGTGCAAAGCTACAGGGACACACATGATGACACATGCTCGAGCTGAAGGAAACCCACTCAGACTAACACAGCTCTTTACTCTTCCCAGTGGGAAGAAAATCCAGTATTTACTTGCATCTAATCCTCTAAATGGACATTTCAAATATCCACCAATTGATCTCATTTATTTTCAGAAAAATACCCGCTTGAAGAAACCGTTTGGATGCTACATGGAAGCATAAGGAGGGAGCGGGAAGCACGGCAGGTTGAACAGGTTGTTCATGGACACTAAAATCTGCCAGACAGCTGCAAAGGGTACTAAAACTCCGAAATCACGTCCTGACCTGCCAGTGTGTGTTCGACAAATAACTTTACTCCCGGAGGAGCGGCTCATGTTACAAGCTGTGGACAGACCACGCTGCAGATAACTCAATTCTGACTTCCATCCATGCTGGAGAAAAGCTTCAGAGGTGGAGGACCTCTGATGAAGAGATTCATGACATGTTTCTACTGAAAACCCAAACTTGTCAGTGTGCACAGTATATAATGTGTATTATTTGACTACATTGAGTTCAATCACTTGGTTGTTGCTCTGGAGAGAATGTGTGGATGTTTACTTCATGCTTACTTGAAGCTGACGGTGTTGAGGTGTGTGCCCGAGTTTACATTCATCACAGCTGGCTCCACTGAACCTTTGCTGCATTTGCTCTTCTAAACTCTATTCAAAATGTTTTTCATGTGAATTTCATGTTGATCTTCTTTATACTTGCAATTCCTAAGGGTACACTTTATAAACTAAAGGAAGTGTAGTTTTCCGTGAAATATCATAGCCAGTGAGCCAGAGTGGAGTAAAGTGAGCTTCGACACGAACAGATACTTAGTTTGGCTGAAATGAACAAACTATAACCAAATATCACACTTAGAGGACCACAAGGAGACATCAAGCTGATCAAAGCACAACCTGTTTGGAGGGAATCTGGTCCCAAACAAAAAAAGAAGAGAGAAATAAAGACATACATTAATTGCTATTGCATCAATCAAATGTCATAGATTGATGAACATTTAAAAAAAAAACAAACAAACCTTTTTCCGATCTTTTCTTCAATTAATTATTCAGATTCAACAGAATTGGATTTAATTTTTCTGCTCATCAGTTCTGTCACTCTCGTTGTCTGCATGCATCCACACTGTCACCGACCCACACCAAGGTTCACCTGCAAGTTTACAGGTAGACCAGGATTTGCTTGTTTGTTCACTCCACCTATGAACAAGATGAATTACTAGTGATGTCCCGATCTGATCGCATGATCTGAAATCAGGGCTGATTTCGTGGTTGAAGTCTCGATTGGTACCAGAGTTTTCCCCCGATCAATATCAGATATTTCATTTATTCTTGTTTTGATCAGCGCTTTATATTTCAATCTTATTATTCCAGATAAATACTCCACTAGATGTATGCATGTCATGAACAGATCATTAAATGTTGTTGCTGTAAAACACAGCAGAATTCTGCAGCAGTTTAAACTGGAGGCTAACATAAACATTAACAAGCTAGCAATGTGGTCACAGATTCAGACTTCTGGATCAATAATGCTTTTAAAAAACACTTTAAACTGACAGCAAGCGTCTCTATTGGTTTGTCTTCATGTAAACAACCTATAGAGACATTTTGTGTTTCTTTTTAGTTGGTGTGTTTGAGTTGACTTGCGCCTCGCCTGCATCGTCGGCGAGACCAGGCTGCTGCAGGAGGGGGCGGAGAAAGGCGCCTGAGATGAAGGTGAACGACGAGACTGTACGAGAACGAGGAGTTGGGGGTTGTCCTCAACATTCGGCTGAATTTTAATACGCCACTCCTCCTAGTATGATCTGTGCTGTTATGTCTTTTAGAGTATTTTTTAACATCTTTTAGAGTAAAACATATAAAAAAAATAGTTGCATGTGCACTGTCCCAAATAAAAAAAATAAATTAAATTAAATCAAAGTTAAGTGTTAGAGGCTTAATTTAACCACAGATTATTTAAAATCCTGTTCATTTTTTCATCAGTGATTCACTACCTTCCAGAAAGAGTTAAGAAATACACTGATTTCCTTCATTTAACACCAGTTATTTTACATCAAACTACAAGAACTTTCTGGACACCGTTTCCCACAATGCATTGTTCTGTAGTCAACAGACGGCTTGAAGCCTGCGGAGTACCTATTTTCTGCCTGCGCTGGCTTAGGAAGGGGCCTTGATCCCGCCCTTTTTTCGTGATACTTCATGACGGCGCACATGTGACGTCGGTGCAGAAAACTAACCAGCATGCACCGCCATCCAGGCGATCTGCGCGGCGCCGCGTCCGCCTGCATGATCTCAAACACACCTAGTATTAAACTCTTCGTGCTGCTGACAGACAGACGGCTGCACAGTAGAGTAAAGTCATCATTCAGTTTTAAGAATTCTAAATGAGGACAGGGCTCACATTTGGTTTAAAATGTTCAGTAACTCTAAAGATATTAAAGCTAAAGTCACTAAACTTTCTCATGTGACTAATTATCAATTATATAACAAGAAAATCGTTTCTTTTTTTTTTCCTATTTCAGATTTGTTCAATTTTTACTTGTTTATTAAAGCTACTTCATAGAAGTGTTCTATTGAAGTTTTTAATGATAAAAGAAGGTTAATGAAATATAAATAAGGGACAACACAAATCTGTTTATTCTATTTGTTCATTTTTTAAATATGTTATAAAATATCAGATCAGAACTCGGTATTGGCAAATCCACAAAATCCAATGACTCGGAATCGGATCGGGCCCAAAAACCTGATCTGGACATCCCTATAAATCATCTTTACCAACACCCCCCCCACACACACACATCATCACCACCAATGAAACGCTTTGTTGGGGGGGGGGACAGCAGGCATAAGTGAAAGCACCGACCGTCTTAAACCAGAGCAGCAACACACCTATAGAAGTTTTCTGATAACACTCATTCTCCAGAAACATCAACCGGATCTGTCTGTTCCTTTAAATTTCTAAATGACCAATCAGAAATACCCGATGGATGATTGCATCATCTCTGAAAGCAGGCCACTAAAGATCAACATCAAACCAGAGCTTCTGGTTGACAAACCCTCGTCTTCCTGCTGGAAGTTACCTGTAGAGAAGGACAGCTCCAGGTGTTTAAAGCCTCTGAGCCGGTCCCACACCCCCACCTCCCCCACCCATCCCTTGTCAGGGTCTCCGACCCAGATGTCTCTCTCTGAATAGTTAATCCTCCTTTAGTTTGCCTTATTAAGACTTAATGTGGAAAACAACAGCTCCGCTTTAAATCAGGCTGTGAGTGAAATCAATAAATAAAAAAGCAGCCCCCCCCTGGTCTTTAGCCCACCCCCACCCTGTGTTTGCTGCAGAAATGTGTCCCACATCTTTCACCGACTCTGTTACACAGCAATTACAGCTCAATGCCTGTCGAGAACCATTATCAACATTCATTTAACCTTTAAATATTTCAGGATTATATCTTTTTAATTAGTGAACTAAAGGAGAGCAGAGCAGCCAGTTTTTCTCTCCTTTCTTTCTGCACTTTTCCACCTTTTCAGTTCATTTCCTCTTTGTCCGTCAGCTTCCTTCCTCTCTCCCTTCCTTCCTTCCATCAGTCTGTCTCCTTTTTTTCTGTTACATCATCACTTGTTTCCTTTCAAACCAAAATCAGGATCAGGTTTAAATCTATTTGGAACAAGCTGTTATCCAAGAAGGACTGAGAAGTTTTCTCATTTTTCTGAAACTTCCCATCTCATGGCAAAAGTTGAATGACATCACCTGTTTGTTAATGCATCCTGATGCAAATATGCATCCAACCTCTGCTCCAAACTTAAAAACATGAGGATTAGGAGCTGGAAATGAAGTTAGCTGTCAAGAGGTTAATGCCATAAAGTTAAGACAGATCAAACATATAGATATATATATATATATATATTAGAAAAGTTCAAATACCAAACAGAAGAACAAAAATAGAACATGTGTACATCTGCTGCTACTGTTTCCCCTCACACCTCAGTATCTGTTCTCCTCATTGTCAAAAGGTAACTGAAACCAAACAGAAATATGAAGCACCACCAGCACCTCACAGCCACCAACTACAGGACAATGTTGTTCCTTTTTTATCTGCAGTTCCCCTGGAAACCCCGTTAGACCCCCGAGACCACGTGAAAACCCCCATCTGGACCTGACCGAAGTGAAACGGAGGTCTAATTTAAGAACTAATGCAGCTGAAAGTCACAACAAAAAGACACTCCACCCTCCAGGGTAAACCCCTTCTTTGGGAGGCACATTCAAACCAGCACTATTTAGAAACATCAATGAACCCATGAATCAAGTTTATGGAAAGAGAGTTCCTGAAGGAAACCTCCACATGCTGGAGGAGGACAAGCTAACTCCACAGAGCACGGTTCTCAAACTCAGTTTACCTCGGGTCCACTGAAGGCGGAGTCTGGCTGAGGCTGGCTGTACGGGGTTCCATTTGTGACTCTGTACGGGGTTCCATTTGTGACTAATGTTTTTGCTGCACTGTCTATATCTTTGGTCCATCGTCTATGTCTACTGAACAAGTTTATGTGAGGCTAGAGGGCCCTGCTACCATAAGTATTGGATGAAACTCACACCAAAAATCCAGTGACGGCTGATTGGACCACAGAAATGTGAACGGCGGCTCATTTGACTGCAGTCAATGTGAAGGTAGCATCTTCTCTTCTCCAGAAGCTGAACTAGACACGCTAGCTGGACCAGATGAGGGTTTAGTGTATGTGCAGCAGAAAGAAGATGATTGATGAAATACAGAGTCTGAACAAGACTGTTTGGTTGACAGAGATTTAAAAGGAGAAATACTCGGAAATGAAAGAACTACATGATTTCTGATTACATTTGTTCTCTTTATGACACACAGACATGATAAAAACTCTAAAATCAGGATTTTCATGGGAGGGGGACTTTAACAAAACAGTCAATTACAGTGAAAGCTATCAGAAAGTATCAAAACGATCATCTCTGCACGCCTCAGACCGGGAAACCACTCTACCATCCACACAGAAGAGTTTTAAGAAGTCCCACTGGATGTGTAGGAGCAGAGCAGTGTGCATGTTCCGCTCAGCAGAGGGGGTTACAATGAGTACAAGTGTACTGGCAGAGTGTGTGTCACACAGGCAGGAGGAGGTTAGTTAATCAAATGCAGACATGAGCGCACACACACATCAAAACACACAAACAGACACACTGGGGGCTCCAGAGGTTTCTGGGACCAGATGTCAGAAGGGCAAAGCGTGACACTTGACTAAGAACAGGCCTCTCCAGAGTTTGTGCGTGTTCGGCGTGCAGTCAAACTCTGCTGCTACGACACTGATCTGAAGAAAGAACCCACTCTCACAGCCACACGGACACGCACACACACTAAAGTGAAGGCTTCCCCTTTGAAAGCCACATAATACATGTCTGGGCACGCAGGAAGGAGAGCTCTGCTGCTGCCTCTAAACACATTAAAGCCCGAGCGGGCGTGTGTGCCGCGCAGGTTGAAATGGCAACTGCAATCATCTGGACAAAAAAAGAATTAAGCTGCAAACAAGCTGCAGTTGTGAACTTTGCATCAGCTGAAGTCCTTAGAAAGAACAATGAAGGTGCAGTTCCATCCACCACAGCTGGCATTCCCCCCCAGAACCAGTGCTAGAGCACATGGGACCAGGGGCTGCCCTCAAACAGAGCTGCAGGAGCATTTCAGGAGGCTCAAATGAAAGGTTTACAAAAGAAAAGCTGAATTCCAAAAGCGTCAGATGATCCTTTAACTATAAAACCCCAGTCTGGGTAAAACTACAGTTTATGATAAATGTGTCCATGTTGTGTGTATGCATGTGTTTGTGCATTTGTGTGTACGTGGCTGCCAGGCCATATCATGGAGGTCATTACTGCTAACAGAGAACAGAACCTGCTACTTCACATTTCACATTATTACTATTAAGAGAAAGGCGGTCTGGTCTGCACAAGCACTGACACGGAAATGCCACGAAAAGTCTAAATGACTACTCTGAACAAAAATGCATTCATGTCCGCCCCTGCAGACACACTCTCAGTGGACGGGGGTGATATGTGTCATGAGATGAACCGTGGAGACGGGTTTGTAGACTTTAAGAAAAGAAAGTTTAACCTGCTAAAGTGTTATGGAGCTTCATGTTTAAAATGAGAACGCTCAGGTGGGATGTCCAAATGTCTAACATCACATCTAATATCATATTCACATCAACCTTCATCTAAATGGAGTTAATGCTGCAGATGGTCTCTCTAACTCTAACTGCACATGAATCTGTTGGAAAAGGCAAGAAATTGAGAAACTGGAAGAAAACAAAGGATTTTTGAACAAATGTGTCAAAAAAATGCTAACTAAAAAATGGTTAATTTAAATGAATTACTATTGAACAAATACCACAGAACCTCCAGGCAAAATCAGCTGATACATGCATGTAAATGTAAAATTGTGCAGTACCCTAAATGACCACAGGCGGCTGGTTGCAAAAGCTGCTCATTCTCAAACTCAATCACACAGGGACCAAACAGGAGTAACATTTGAACGTTAGAGCCAGAATTTAACATTACTGGGAATAAAAACAGACAGGAGTATTTTACAGAATGAATCAACTTACAGAATGAATCAACTTCTAGATTTTCATTCATTTTCTTGGCCGCTTTGTCCATTTTGGGGGCGGGGGGGTGCCGGACCCTCATCGGCTACTGGAGGGTGAAGGCAGGGTTCACCTGGACAGGTCTGTCACAGGGCCACAATCACACACACATTCACATAAGGGTAATTTAGAGTAACCAATGAACCTATGAAGCATGTTTTTGGATGGAGGGAGGAAGCTGGTGTCCCTGGTGAGAACCCACGCATGCACAGGGAGAACACGCTAACTCCACACAGAAAGAACCCAGTTGGTGTTTCTGATCCCCCAACTGGGATTTGAACCAGGGCCTTCTTACTGTGAGGCAAGAGCGCTAACCACTGCACCACCGTGCAGTAAACTTCAATAATTTACTCTACATAAAAATATAATTTAAAAAAATTATACAAGTTAGAAATAAGTGCAAGGTAACATCTGACAATAAAATAAAACGATCTGGGGGGCCGGATCCGGCCCTTGGGACTTGACTTTGACACATGATCTCTAATGCAACAGAAGAAAATGCAACTTCTGTCTGAAAATACGTCCAACGAGAGAGATATTGATGACAAAATACCCTGTAACCAGTTTGATCAGCAGAGTTCTATGTTTATTCTTTGTAAACCAGAACGTCAATGAAGAAGAAATGACTCCATTTTGGTTTTCCTAAAACTGTTTTTGGTTTTTTTTGGATGAGACCAACATAAACCCCAAAGCAACCAGATTAGAAGTTCTGACCTGCAGCATGAAGCATTTCACTGGACTGCTGTCAGACCAGAGTACAGCTGTTTATTGTACTGGTGCAGAGGAATTCCTAAACCAACAGACATGGAGTTTTATCAAAACGGTTGTAAATCTTTTTTTTCTTTTAATGAATATGAGCAGAAATGCGGCCAGCATTCCTGAAAGCAGCATTTAAAGTGAATGCTGCATAGTTGTGTGATAAATGGGTCAGCATACATGCCGCTCTGTTTTCTTCTGCCTAAGGAGCACATCATGGTGCAGGTCATCAATAGAGTAATCAACAAGAAATCTATTCATTATTGTGGCCATGTTCACAACTAATATTCTGTATGAACATGGACTACCAGGAAACCTTGTGGAGAAATCCTACAGGCAATCATCTGACTGCTTGTTTTGCACTGAAGTGAGTAGAAATCCTCTCAGATGCAGGATGGATTTCATCAGAAACTTTTATCTTGTTTCTGTTTTTATACTGTCAGAATGGTCAAAATATCCAAATCCAGTCTGCTCTCAGTTTTCACATAATCAAATTTTCGAGCATGAGCCAAATTGGTGTGAATGACAGGCAATGCTGATAATCATCTTTATTCTACCTCTTCTTTGAGTTTAGTTGTTACATCACACAGTGAAAAAGCCAGACCAGCAGGATGAAGCAGCAGCTTCAGAATCGTCTCCATGTCTTCTCTTTAATGTGAAGAGCCGAGTTTGATCTGCTGACCAAAATCCTGCGAGGTTACATCAAATCCTGCTAACTGTTAGACCAGAGTGCTAAATCCTTAACAAGCTGCCACAGCTGTGACAACGGAAACTTTAGCAGCTCTTTACTAACTCTACCTGTGAACTGAGGGCCCGTTTACATTACAACGTTTTCGCGTGCGTTCCGACAACTTGGTTATCGTTTGGGCCTCTCGTTTAGACCAGAACGGCGTTTTAGGGCCCCCAAAAAGACAACTTTGGAGAACGCCTTCCAGAGTGGAGCGTTGCGAAACGTTCCCGTTCCCACCGCCCTCCCATTCTAGTGTGTACGGTCAGGAACGGTGTCAGGGTGTAAAGCGCAGTACTTCTCCTATTGTTCTTTTCCATCCGGTGGGAGTAGGGTTGGGCACCGAAGTTCGGTTCCAAGTAGGAACCGTTATGATTTGCGCGGTTCTACCGAAACCGAAAGATGCGGCTGCAAACGGTGCCGAATTTCGGTTCCAAATTTCATTGAAGTTTCATTTGTCTGTGGACATGTCAATCACTTGTACTCCCTTCTGATTTTTTACGATTCAGCCTATCTATTTACTTTCTTGTTGTTGTGAGATGAGTGTGTGCTCCAACTTCTGCATCTCAGCTTGTTACGAAGCTGGGGGGAGCGTGTGCATGTGAGGAGCAGCGCGCTCTGAGAGGAGCGAGAGAGAGAGAGAGAGAGAGAGAGAGAGAGAGAGAGAGAGAGAGAGAGAGAGCGTGCAGCAGAGAGAGAGAGAGAGCGTGCTGCGGAGAGAGAAAGGAAAGGGGAGGGGCGCGCACGCACGTTAGCGTGCGGAGAGTTGTTCTCGAGTTTGTCTGCAAGTTAAAGTAATAAAAGTTCAGTTCCTCTACAATAGCTAAGTGTAATTATTCGGCTTCGCATGATCCAAAGAAGGGAAGTGAACCCCGGAGGAAAAGCAACCTTCGGCCCTGGAGAAGATCTCCCCTGCTCCTCGACTACGGTTGAGGGGGAAATAGAGCAGGAACGGTTCAACATTGTGCGCACATAGCGCATAGCGGCGTGGCGTGTGAATTACATCGTTTTTCCGTCAGCATTCGTTTTAACCGTGAACGCAATATCATTCAGGAACGTTCTGGTGTGTACCCGACATCTTGCTTACCGGATCAGAGAGCAAAACGCGTTCCCGTTCCAGTGTAAACGGGGCCTTAGTCAAACTGATAGAAGCAATAATAATACTTGAGCTGAGGCCTTAAAAACGCCAACAGTCTGCACACAGGCTGCATGCAGCTCCACTCACTGGGTTGAGTGAATGAATGTGGAGTGAGCTCTGCAGCCGTGCTGGCGTGGGCCGCGCTGGGGCTGGAGAACAGTCACTACTTGTTTTATTGCCTCATGATGAACACCTGCAACGAGCCAGCAGGAAAAAAGGCCCAGTGCACACAAAAGGCTCGCATCTGAAGGAGAGAGCGGCATTATGGGAATGCCTTTATGTGTGCGGCTCTCAGGTTACATTCCTGCAGACGTGCTGCAAATCAGATCCATGCACATGCAGCTCACACACACACACACACACACACAGGAAAAAACACCGACATCTTCCATGTGCATCAGAGGAATCGCACAATCACTTCACAAACTTGTGCATGAAGAGCAGCAAACGTCACGTCCACTAAATGCTACTCTAGACACTTTGATGTTACAGTGTTTCACGATACTAAAACACTACATTCTCCACACCAGGTGATCAACTGCTTTAACTCTGTTCTCAAAGACATCACTCATTGGTCAAAATCTAAAACACGATTCACAGCTAACAGACAACTTTCAAAACTCTAATCTACTCTTTGAACACATGACCCGTTCTAAACCACAGCTGGCATTCACAACACACGAGAGGGAAAAGGTTAACACAAGGAGGGAAAACTCAATTCCAACACAACGATCATCAACACACAACTGGTCAAACTCAACACACTAGCTGCTAAATATAAAGATAGTGAGGAGAAATAAATGGAGAAAAAAAGGAGAACATTCTGAATTCTAGTGTCTTCCACTCTTCTAGCTGAACTCTCTCAGGGCCTCAAACGTTATCATGACGACCTGTCCAGTGGTCCAGTGGTCCAAACATGAAGGTAACAAGAGGCCTCTCCATCGCACAGTTCTGAAGGTGGGACTCACAGGAGGCTCCTCATCATTCACAGCAGAGCCAATCAGAGGTTTGTTCACATGTTCAGCTGTTCCACACACTAATATCATTCTAAAAAACTCTGCCTTTTTATTTCCCTCAGTGATGAACTCTCACTCTCGCATTACACTCAAAGATAGTTCATAAAGTTTTTAACAATATGTCAATGCTGAATTACTTTCAATAACTCATTTTTCTTTCCTATAAATCAGTAACTTTCCTCTTAATGGACAGTTTCATTGCAAATGTTTTTGTTTGTTCTGTGGATGTTGCATCCCTCCAAACAATAGTAGCTTCTTTTAAAGCTCCAGAGTCATAAATCTTACTGATATAAACCTCTGCCTTCCAAGAACAGCAGCAGGGAAAGAACTTCATAAAGCTGCATTATTGGATAATTGGTCCTTGAAATGGCTTCAAGCTGTCGAAGGACGGCCATCCAACAGGCAGCGGGCCGGAAAATGAGAGAAAAGAGGAAATTTGGAGGAGAAAACAACACGAGCACACACAGAAAAACCCACCTAATATCCCCTTTAACATCCTCTTAACCAAAGGCTCAAACCACAGCGTGGAAGTGGAGGTTTTATCCTCAAGTTATTGCGAGCACAAAGCTGGCACATAAGATATACGACTACACAAGCGAAACGCTAATGTGAAGCCTTGCAAATGAACATTTTGGTGCATTTGCAGTGAGCAGCCAGTTCAGAAGTCTGGAGATTCTTCTGGAGTCTGGGTCAGGTCCATAAACACTAAAGGCTTGAGTCTAAAATCGAGGATGGTCATCCTGCATTTACAGATAACCTATTATTACTATGATCTTTGACCTGAATTAAAAGTTCAATTGCAAATAAATTTAAACGTGTTTGACTTGACTAAATGATCTGAATTAGAGAGGAGTAAATGACATCTTCAGAACAACAGTGTGTGCCGAGCAAGCATCAGCACTCTGTTCTGACCACAAGGTGTCCAATCAAAGTCCTCCTCTTCACGTGCAAGCCTTCAGCAAACACTTGTTTAACATGTAACATGTCAGGGGCAATTAAAGGGGGCTTTCCTTTACATTCACAACGCACTGCTCCATTTGCTTTTCAGAACAAACTCTTCATGAATCAAGAACAAAATCTATCGACTAGGTGGCGATTAACGCTATAGCATCACATCTTATTCCAGAAGAAGAAAGTATGAACAAAAAACATTGTTTTAGACCACAAATACTTACTTTAAAGATATTTCCTTGAAAGAATTTTGAAAAATTCATGCTTATGAGATTATAAAGATGTTCATTTAGTCAGCAATGTATGTTTAGGTCGACCAAGCGTTAGCATTCGCTGAACTATGGGAAATTCCATTATATGTTAGCATCAAGCTAGCGAACTTTAGCATTAAGCGTTGGAAAGATTATTGATCTATTAAGCTTAGACTAATCAATTTTATCAACCCAGCCCTACTGATCGATGCTCTTAGTTTAAGAGTCTTTCCTTCCCTGCTTGTTTAGTACAAATAACAGCCTGTTTTCTTAATTTTCCTTTTTCTCTTTAAATGTTGATAAAATTAAATGTAAAATGGACTGAAAAAAAATCTATCACAGCATACTTTAGGGGTGGGACTCACTGGGTACCTCCTAATGATGCCATACACAATACATGGCTCAAGATATCGTGATGTAATTGGTAAAAATGATCTCTAATATTTTCCAATATATAGAAGAACTCAAAGTCTCTAGGAAAATAGACCCCCATTTATTTATTTTGTGCAGCAAATACTAGACACTTCAGTGCAATATTGCTGAAATCAGAAATATTATGTTTTTGACTAACTTTAAAACCAATTGAATTGGAATTATCTGTAAAATGTAATATTAACAACAGTAAACATGAACAGCAGTGTCACAACTTAGTGCAAAACTGTTGTAAACAACAGAACAAACATGAAATAATTCAAGTAGCTGCCAGGAGCATTGGTGCAGCGTGTACCCCTTCTACCTCCAAAGGCCTGTGTCCTCAGAAACTAACGCAGCAGGAGGTTCAAGAACTTTCTGGCATTTGGTCAAAAAACAAGCAGATTTTGGCCTTCATAAGCCAGCTGACATCAGAGCTACTGCAGGTTTTTGTCTTCAAGGAGATGTTCCCCTTCATATGTGAGGTCAGGGGAAAGCCACAGCTTGACCAAGTTCAGTTCTGAGTCAAGTTTTTGCCTGTTTGGGTCTATGTGAGCTGAGTGAACTACAACTAAACACACTCAAAACCTGAAGTTCTTTACTCAAACTAACACCAGAAGATTGATGTTCACATATGTTTGATCTATTCATATTTATCTCCGATGGACCCAAAAGGGATGAAGCGGCTTAAACTTGAATTTAATCGTTAAATTGATTCTTTTGAGTGGATGATTAGAAACTTTCTTCAGCGCCTGACCAAAGATGAGCTGAGTTTTATTCAACATGAGAGCATTTTTGGTTCTGGACGCAGATTGGTGAGGTCTCAATCTGTTGACAGCAAAGAAAGTCTTCCTCTCTAAAATTAAGACTGGCTGTTATCGCAGATTTACGGTCCAAATAACTAGATGCTGTTTACACCATTCATAGCTCCAGCAGGGTTCTAGCCAACTTCACAGGATCACATCAAAGAACACAAACACCTCCTTCTCTGTTTGCTGAAATGTCTTCCTTAGGAACAGCGATTTCAGCAACAAATGCACCAAAAGTCAGAGCAAACATGCCGGATCCAGCAGCAGAGGAGAAGTGTGCAGGATCGATGTATTTCTCATTTTACTGAAGGGTTTCCACCTGAACTGTGCTCAAATGCACGCTAACTGACAAATGTGTCCTTTTAGGTCTACAACACGCCAGAGGAATGCGAAGAGCCGGACAGCAGAGGAGAGTCGGCAGAATGAAAGCAGTAGTGAGATACAAGAACAAGTGAAAAATCAAGATGAAAGACTGGAAAAGACTGAATGAAAGGAGGAAACAGCGAGCAAGGAAAGAAAACAAAGTGAGGAGTGCAGTCCTGACAGTGTGGAATGTGAGAGAGGAGACTAATGTAGCATCCCTCTGCTCACACATGCACACTCTCTGCCAGATGTTCTTCAGCCAATGAGGAATCCTGCACCAACACACCAGCTGAGGCGCTGCTCTGGCTTTTGGAGCTGCGTGTAACATGGCTGCAGTCGCCCATTTCAATATATTTTGAGTAAAAAGCAGAAGTTTGCAGCTCAGATCATATATACATGTACAGAAAGTGTGTTCATGAGAGATTCAGGACAAACCTTGAGCATCATTTATTGCCTTCATAGTTCAATGAAACAAAATAGTTTGTTGATGTGTGAACAGACAGGAAGCTGGAGCCTCCAACAATCTATTTCACCTCAAATGAAGACCTGTTTCTGTACATCTGATGGACAAACAACCAAAAGTCTGTCTTGACTATTGCATCCAAATCCAGCCAACACAGCACAATGTCTGGAGAACAAAGTCTGAAGACTTGCTGGTGATTCAGGAATCCCTCCAGCAGGCCTTTTCTTTGAGCTGTTTTTAACGTGTTCTTACACCTTCTTTTCTTATGCTGTAGGAATATACTGCATATGCAGAAAATAAGGCTCAAACGTGTTTTTCTGAGTATTGTTATATATGTATAGGATTTCAATATTATATTCAAATCATTGAAAATCAAAAAACAACAAAAATACAGTGTAAAAAAATGTGCTGGGGGGCCGCAGTCTCCATTCTGATGCATCCACTCACAGTCAAATACATCCATGAACGTCTTTGTTTTCCTGCTCTGACCTGGAATCTGGATCTAAACTGTATGACTGGATTGATCTGATATTGATCACCATGTTTGCTGCAACGCTAAAGTCAAGTTGGAGTTGGCTGTAAGCTAGCATGAGAGCATCTAAACAGAGAGCTAGCTCCACGGCAACAGTCAGACGCCACGCCACAACTCAGTTATGAAGTTTAAATCAACTCTGCCGGAATGTCTTAGAAAATGACAGTTTTTGTTGTAAATACAGTTATCAGATATTTGCTTTAGGTGATTTGAACTTCTCTATCTTTAATCTTCTTGTTTTAACTGCTTGACTCGTGTAAACTCACATATCAATAAACATTTTCCAACCCCCAGATGAAGGTTATGAGAAGCTGAGAGAAAGCAGGTGCTTGATGAACCATCATCAACCCTCGTGTACAGGAATACAAACATCAGTGATAAATGTGTAGAATAGGGAACGCCCTGATCTATCTATAAGAGGAGGGTTTTGACGGAGGGTCTTCAGAGTGGAGTGGAGGCAGGTGTCAGCGTTCTCTGTCTGTTCTCCAGGTGTAAAGTCAAATCGGATTTTGACCACAATCTCTCTGGTCTTCCTCTCAGAGAAATGTTTCAGGTTTTTTTTAGACCTCACAGTTTTTTTTAAGTTATTTTGGCTAAAAACTTAAGGAGTGTATGTTTCCCTCTCACACGATTCGATACACATCTCCTTACATGCTCCACGAATCGATACATTCAACCAACTGTTTGGCAATTCGATACAGTCCGATTCTTTTACCGAAAATGTTAGCAAATAATCGGTAGATATAAATGTAGTTTACCAAAATGAAATTCAAAGTGGCATCACTGGGAGAACCAGATATGTTTGTTCATGTGGCACTTAAAGCTATAAATAATCATTTGACAGAGAATTATATTCAGGTATTGATTGGAAGAAGCAAGTGGACGTTTTTCTGTTTACAGCGCATCAACAAAAAAAGACGAAGACGGTAGAAAAATACACAGAAAGAGAAACTGCAGTTTGCCAGAAATTGATTATTTACGTCTTGATTGATTTGATATCTTATAACCAACATAATCTAGTTCATATCTGTGTTTTTTAAAAGATACGGCAGTTACTCGATTGATTATTTATACCAATACTGCTGTTCCTCCCATTGCCCAATTGATTTTTTAATACATATCTATCTTTACATCCCTATTAAAAAGGTCATAATCATAATCAAAGACCACAGGGACGGATTTGAAAAAAGATGAAAGGATAATCGGCGTGGGACTTTAAGGATCTCGCCAGCAAGCTGTTTCAGAAACAAACACATCTAAGGCCTTATAAAATGTATATTTACTAGTAGACCCACTCCATTTTAACTCAGTAATCAAATATCCTGCAAGAATATTTCAGAAAATATTTCCAAAAAAAAGAATAAATATAAATAGCTGTTCCTAAATCTCATTTTAGTACAAAAACCGTTACTGTGAATGCAAACAAAGGCAGACAGTAATATACCAGGACACATACGCTCTGTAAGGCATGAAGAGATTGAACCTTTCTGTTTTTATTTCTCACTCTTTATTCACACACACACTCATATAGTGTCTGGCCCGTCACAAGACCAGATGGCACTAAGGGTGTTCCAGACAATTTACAGTCTTTGTGTGTTCGTGTGTGTGTGTGTGTGTTGTGAAAAGGGGGGAGGTAGGAAAATAAAGCTACACACGTGCACACGCACACACACACTGGGACTTGGCAGTGCCACCGTGGTGCCAGCGCTCCCAAAACCCCAGAATAAAACAAAAGCCGGGGCAAACCATGATACTGCTACCCTCTTCCATCCCACCCCCGTCCTCTGAAACCAGATGGTTCGGCCCGACCATCTCTGCCGTGTGACACTTCAGTGTCTGCAGCAAGTCTTCATGTTTGTACACGGCATGATTTTCATTCAGGTTCCCACGACCGACTGAGCATTTTCACCTCCATCTTAGAGAGGAAAAGAACATGTAGTGAAATGAGAAAGAAATAAGGAGAGAAAGAGAGGAGGGGGGGGGGGGGGGGGGTTCTGTTTCTAACCAAACTAGTTCACACTTTTGTGACGTCAAGTGTTTTTGGAGATGGAAAGTTGCAAATTGATCATAGAGGAAAGATGAATTGAAACTTCCCCCCAGAAGTTTCAACACAAGGTTTACTTTCCATCTAAAAGACATCTCATTATCTCTCCTGTTTATGTTTTTAGAGATTTTCTTTCTCATGTTGTCCTGCTTTTCTTAACCCTTTTTTTCTGAACTTTAAGTCGTACTCTTCTCAGTTTGATAATACAAATATTCTCTGTTTTCTGTTGCTAATCTTTGTTTGACTGCTGTCAATGTCTCCTTCTAAACTACATAAAGTGAATGTCAGCTACTTATATCGTTGATTAAAAAACAAAGAAGAAAATGGCTGAAGATTAATCTAAGGGAAAAAGAAGAGTAGCAAAATGTTGAGAGTAAAAGATTTATCAAAGCTAACAAAGTTTCTTCTGAGTTCCGCCCATCTCCATGTGTCACGCTGGTGCAGCACCGTGCAGCAGTGTTTGCTGCTGCTGTCAATCCAAACTCTAAGGATGCTTTACAGAGCGGTGAGCGAGCCCCCCCTCCCGCTCCACCACAGAGGAAGAACTGGAGCAGGAAGTGTGGAGAAGAAACAGGAAGGAACAGTAAACGCTGAAGGTTGGGAGCATGCATGTGGTCAAAGGAATAAACGCATCACATGAGGGCAGGATGTTTGGCTCCAAAAATACTCTGAAGAGTCATGACGAGACTATAATGTTTAAAAAAGAGTAACAGGCAACAGAACAAGGACATGGAGAAAACAACAACACAGTTTTCTAAAAACAGGAAAAATTCAGGAAAAAAATAAAGTTCAGACTGATGGTAAAAAGGTGATAACCAGCATAAGAAATGAGATAAATAGAAGAGAAAAAAAAGGTCAAATTGATTATTCCCTCACAACAAATGAAAAGACAAGAGAAGTAGAAAAAACAATAAAAGAAATGTGAGTTAAGGTGATGAAAATGGACAGAAAATCAGAAATCTCTGAATCCAACACACACTCACACCTGAATCTCCAGGTGTGAGTGTGTGGCGTATGTCTCGGTGTTAAAACATGTTTACATTTACGTTTGATATTATTTCTTTTCCTTATGAGGTGGATGACCGAAACACCCCACGCATCTGGGCCTGGTCCGGCCCTTCTGTCAAATTTTAGAGGCGTTTTGGCCCACAGGACAAAAAGTTTGCCCACCCCTGGTCGAGAGTGTTTGTTTGACAGTGGCTAGGATAGGCTCCAGCAATCTTGTGAGTCCAAACACCACAAAACTGAACCTTAAGAAAGTAAAAAGTCTTGAATTCTTGGTATGATCATTTTTCTTACCCTATTGCTTTGTTTGTTTAAAGACAATCTGCCAATGGGGTAAGAATTTAGGACTGATTTCTAAGGAGTCTGTTTTTGAGAAGGAAATAGCGAGTTAGGAAAACGGATGGATTATGTCAGTAGGTGGGGCTAGAAAGAGCAGATGAAAAGACAGAAGAAGCAGATAAAAGCTGATTAAAATGTAGCCAGGTAGAGAGAGGAAATAGAATGAAACAGAAATAAATAGAATAAAAATAGAAGGGAAGAAGCCTGGCTACTAAAAAAAAACACAAAAGATTTTTGAAAAAAAGAAAAAGGAAACATGGCAAAAAACAAACAGGTTAACGTTGTGTAGAAGGGTGGACGGGCCGACTATATCAAATTTGATTTCCAAACCTTCGTTGACTCATTTAGCAGCCACTGTTTACCCATAACCCATCATCCTTTGCACACACACACACACACACACATACCTACACACACAACCTTAACTGCCAACCGCAAAACACACAATTTTTGACGGCGACATTTAACTCCCAAAACAATTTAGCATGTTGCACACTTGCACTTATGAGCATAAACACACTTCCACACATGCGCTCACACACCGCCGCCTCCCAGAAGAAGTTTTCTGCATCTAATTGGAGTGGTGTTTGTTGCAGAGAGGTGTTGAGCGCCGCTGTAATTGCCAGGCAGGCTGGTTGACGTTCCCTATCTCTTTATTTTTTAAGAACTGGGTAATTAGGCTGGGTGACTGTGATTGTGCCGCCGTCGTCGCCGGTGCGAGCAAACAGGTGTGGGAGCCAGCAGCCGAAACACAGAGTACCGCGCCAACGTCACAGACCGACCGCAGAGCGAGAGGAAAGGGGCTGTTTACCAGCAGCGACGAGTGCCAAAGTCGTGTGGCTTCACCAAAGGAAAGTATAGATGGAGCAGTGAAACGGTGATCACTGGGATGGGAGGGGGTGATGAGGTTCAACTGATTGGAGGAGATGAAACGAGCAGCTTGTGTGTGAGCAGGAAAGGAACGCGTACCTGTGAATGTAACTAATAACTCAACAAGAGCATGCAGACACTCTGACTTTGTAAGGCTCCACTTAGGCAGAGCAGCGCTTTGATCTGAGGCTAACATGCTCTAAAAAGCTATGCTAACACAGCACACACAAGAACAGTGTTTGCCATTTGCTAATCAGCACTAAACAAGGAGGTACAGATGAGAAACAGCATGAGAGCCTTAAGGTTCTCTGTGCTTTTTGGGAAAAAATCCATAACAATTTACTTACATTCAAAACTGAGGATGAAGCTAAACAAACATTTAATCAATCTTTCAATAGTTTCTTTTTTCTAAGAAACTATGTCTTTTCTCAGACCAGATCCTGAAAAATGTTCATTTCTATGGCGTTAAAATTCTACCAAAAGTCTCAGCGTTTATCAAACTCCACGTGCGCAGGACGGTCAGCACGCCAGCTCCTCTACGCCGTGACACCTCTTCTCCGCGCTCGTGGGATTATTCTTACGCTCCTGTAACCTCTCCTGCTCACCACACTGGACGTGGAACGGAGGCCGCCTCCATTCGGCGCCCTTGTTAACCTATGTTGTGGTTCACACCAGGCCCAGAGCGCCGCGGCCTTCTTTGCAGAAACATGGTGTAATTTCTTTAGGTTATTAACTTACCCATGATGGCAAAAATAAAAAAAAAAAAACTCTAACAGGATGGCCTGTCGACCGTTGTGGAAAAATGTAGGACTGAGTATTGATTATAATTTCCAGAAACGATTCGATACAATTCACAAGAGCCCGAATCGATTCGATCCCGATTTTTTCTGATTCTTTCAATTCTTCAATACTTTTGAATTTACACATTTATGCACATTTGTTTAGTAATACATTAATAATCTACTATAAACATTGTTTTGCTTCTGAAGGATGTTCCAGTTTGGTGGCGATCCCATCAGCATTACACTATATTACAGAAGAAGAAGACAGTATGAGGAAAAAATGAAGTTTTAGACCACAAATGGTTACTTTAAAAAAAGTTTGTAAAATTCACATCTGTGAGTTTAAAAAATGTTCATTTACTAACCAATGTATGTTTAGGTCGACCGAGCGTTAGCATTAGCCTTCCTATGGGAAATTTCATTAAATGCTATCATCAAGCTAGCGGACTCTACCTTTATTTGCTGAATAGATTTATATCTTTTATGAATCAATTAATGATCTATTAAGCTTTTAATCGATTCGAATTGATTAATTGATTTTATTACCCAGAAAAATGTGTGTCTGGTATGAATTGCAGGAGAGAATGGATATAGCGCGCACTCTGCTGCACGGTGCTTCAAGACACTTCTGTGTCCAGTGTAAACGTAGCACGACTGTACGTTCGTGGAGCTTTTCCTGTGCACATGTATGAAACTGAACATTGACAGAAAAAAAAAAAAAACGGAAATACCCGTGTATCATTTGTTTTTCAAATTAAAACTAAAAGTGAAAAGTGGGAACAATAATTGCTTTATTTAATGATCAATTTCAAAACTAGTGAATTAAAACAAATAATTTTGGTTGTTCTGATTTAAAAAAAAAAAAGTAAAATGAAGCAAACAAATAATGAATGTTTAAATTCATCTTGTAAGACAAGTGTTGGATCGTGGTGAGGAAAACACAACTCTTAGAAAATGAATTTAAAGGTTCTTTCTTGCTGGAGTGGAAGTCGTTGGTGTCAGAAATCTGAAAATATTGAATTTAAAAGTTCTTTATCTGTTTGTTCCGTTTTGATTGAATACATTAGAATGTATCTGTTTTTCTCTATAATAATTTGGAAAATGATAAATGTAAGAAATACTCATTTTTAATTAACATTTTCTCTGTTTATTTTACTTTGAGAAACGAATGACACATTGATCCAGTTATAGCATGTATTACCCTCCCAACGTTAACAATAGAACAACGGCCAATCACACACAGGTTTAGGTTTTGGTTTTTTTATATGAACTTGGGCAGGAGTTGTTAAGTGCAGGAATTCCTCCCCGAGCGGGCAGGAGTGTGTCCACGAGCGCGAAGGACTGCAGGAGCGCTCACGGAGGCTGAGTTGTGCCAGTGGAACGTTCATGGCGCACATGGAGTTTGATATACGGTCATGGAGGACTTTTGGTGGAAACTTAACACAATACATTTTGTCTTAAAACGTCTGCGGCTGTAACACAGGAAACAACCGTAAATATGTTTGACAAACAAGAAGACTAAATCTGTTTGGGTTTGGTGGTCCTTATTAACCCTTGAACACCTGAGGCGTCGTCGGTGACGCTAAACACAAAATCTTTAAAACACTGAAAATTTTCACCTGTTAGCACAATAATAACAGGAATTACATTGATCAACAGTTGAAAAGTTACATTATATCAAAGAACATAAACATGAGCTCCGGTGTTAAAGGGTTAAGGCATAGCTATTAACTAAAAAACTGATCCAGACTAAAATATAACACCAGCAGGATGCAGCACGAATCAAAACAAACCAGGCATTACCATGCTTCTAATGCATTATCAATGAAGATCTGACGCTAAATCGATGCCGCCAAAACACAAATATAAATCATCTGTGCCAAACAGAAAGACTTTGGACATTTAGGTTTGTTATCTGACTGTGAACCCAAAGAAAATCCATCTGTTTATGCAACAGTTTGAAAACATTTGGGTTTTCTGGGTTACACTTCTTTATACCTTGGTATGCTTCAGGTAAATTATTATTAATGGTTTAAAAAAACAGAAAATCCATTAACAAGTGATTAAATCATCTCCAGCCGCCCAGTGACCCTGGAAGAGATTCAGCAGGTTCTAAAGATGGATTAAAAACTTCCTAAATTCTGATTCTGAGGGATAACCTTTACTAACATGTCAGAGTGTTCTCTAGCTTTAACTAAAAGCCTCTTTAACAGATTTTTGAAGGTAAACGCCAAAGCAATTAGAGGCCTTGCACAATCTAGCAGCAGGTAGGAGAAACCGGAAAGCAAATTAGCATGAAGCTTTAAGCCTCAGTTTACAGCAAGACAAAAACAAAAAAAAGAGAAAGATTTGTATTGAACTTAAGAGCTCAGCCCCATTCAGCACACATCTCCACAGCATCATCTTCAGGGAAAACATATGGAGCTCTGACTCGGTAGCGAGCCGGCTCGCCCAAGCACGCGGCACGTCAATCTCCAGAGCTTTGAGAAAAGAGAAGAAAAACAAAAATCCATGCCGTGCACTCACATGCGCTAACCTTGAAATCACTGCCATTATTAGCAGTGTCATTATTAGCATTAGAAAAACAAATGAGGCTAATAATATTTGCCATTATAGCTAAAAACGCCTATTAATCCCTAATCCGCACCACAATTAAGAGCACGGTGGGGTGTTTTTGTGTGTCG
The DNA here is from genome assembly GCA_003999625.1 of Oryzias javanicus. Taxonomy (NCBI): domain Eukaryota; kingdom Metazoa; phylum Chordata; class Actinopteri; order Beloniformes; family Adrianichthyidae; genus Oryzias; species Oryzias javanicus. Next base: position 2,325,346 of record CM012448.1, read on the forward strand.
CTCAGCATCGCCTTGAAGGAAAAGCCAGACAGTTCAGCAGCCTCAGAGGCAGAAGGTAGGAGGGTGAGGTATTCAGACACGGCTCCTGTTCTCCATCTCTATTTTAAAAGCCATCAGCCGGGGCGTTTTTGAGTGACGGGCGTAACGAAGGCAGATTTGACTGAATAAAGACAAGAGGGTAGCGGTGGGGGCGTCACTCGCCACACTAAAGCCCGTTATCTGTCTCAGTACAAGTGCATCAAATCAAACTGGAGCGGAATTATTATTAAAGCAGCCCCCTTTCTGCACCGCTGTGAACTATTACTTAATAAGCTATGCCAATTAGATGAACAAAAATCAGGCATGCCATCGGGGCTTTTGGTGCCCTCACCCAAATCTCTCTTCTAATGCGTGAAGCTCGCTGGCAGAGCCGTCGACACTGACGCCTTTCTGTGTTTGTCTTTGGTTCTGACAAGAAAAGGGAGAAGGGGAAGAGGTGGAAGGCAAACAAAGATCAAATAAAACACGATAGAGCTTCTAAAGCAGGATAAGTCATTTCAAAGAGTCATAAGAAATATATTTTTACCATCAATAAATCCAGGAAAAAAAAAATGGCCTGGAATTATTTTTTACTCTTAATGTGTTCAGTTGAGCACCACCTCCCAGGGACACACGCTCATAAATTAAAAGTCTCACTCCAATCATTTTCTGATCTATTTTTGAAGTGCTCTTTTAATTATGATAATGCCATTTTTAGCCAAGTTAGGAAAACAAAAACTGTTGTTTTCCAGGACATAGTGTCTGCAGAACGGCAGGAGTTCATTCAAAATTCACCTCAGAGTTGTGGGAGGGACTGTTGGGACGGAACAACCCCGCCCCCATTCCTATTACCCATAACTGAGCGCTACGTTTCCACACTCATCCACTAGCTTACAGCCCCTCAGAACCCCAAGTGGTGCAACAAACAAAACAGCGGTACAGTTCTGATCCAGATTCCAGCTCAGACGAGGAAAACAAAGACGTTCATGGATCTATTAGTCTGCAAGCGGATGATCAGAATGGAGCAGAGCAGAGAGATTTCTAGCCCACAAAGTCTATTTTCCATGTCACAAACATGTTTCTATTCAAACAGCAGTTTTCTGTTCTTCTCCTGAATTTAAATAATGACATTTGAATAAAGAAATACTTGGAAATGTAATTTTAATCTTAATTCTTTATAAATCTCTTCCATTGTGCAATAAAAGCTACGAGAACATGTTCAAAACACTAAATAACACACATTTAATCAGAGCAGGTCTTTAACCTTCAACCATAGACTAAATAGAAATGGATGAAGTGGGTGTGATGTCAACCTAGAAAATGCCTAAACTCTCGCTCCAGCGAAATGAAGCTAGTTCAGTTATGGGCGCCACCATAAGGTGTCAGGTAAAGGTGATTGGTCTGAATTGGTCTGAGTCAGCATTTCTATGGCAACGAGTTTTAATTAATACGAACATTTCAAAACCCTATTTGTAACTCAACTGTGTTCTGAAGATGAAAATGGATGATTTATCAAGAAAATACATTTAAACACTTTTTTGACAAAAATTGTTTGACCACAATGCATTGTGGTCTGTATGTGCGAATGTCATGTGCCTTTATGTATGCTTGTTTTTTTTGCAAAGACTTCTGGGAAGATTCTAGTGTACTTGATTTTGGAAATGTAGTTTCGGACGGTATTAGAAAATGTTGAAGGAGTTCAGATGTAGCCGGACAGATGACTGTCTGTTGTTCAGTTCAAGTCTTTGGGATCTTGGTTTCTCGGAGCCAGCAGCTACTTCCTGTTTGAAACGCAAGGGGAAGGGTCACTTGGTTCAGAGATATACTGTCTATTTCTGTACCAGTGAGCTGGTTTTTGCTTCAACATAATTACACAAGGAGATTATTATGAAGACTTTCCCACCACCATTTCCAACCATTTGAGAGACATGACGGCACAGATTTAAAAGGGCTGCATCTTTGACTTTGCTGTGACACAAAAACTCAGAGGGTTATGGGCAAAAATGCAGCAAAACAAAAGAAATGTGTGCATGTGTGTTTGGGGGCAGGGGGTGCATTAACATAGAACAACCTGTTAACACACCTCTATAAAAAAACACAACTCAACAAGCACCCTAAAAGTGTCAGGAAGCATCTCAACTAACAAGCTATTGTCATCAAATAGCATAGTAATGAACCCCCCAAAAATATGATGCTAGCATTTAGCATATTAGCTAACAATGATCAAATCTGAAAACATGGAGCTACAAAAGAAGCTGAAAGCAATCAGTCAGACGTTTGACAATGTAAAAATGTAGAGTATGTTATCAAAAAAAAAAGAAAAGGGTCCAGGACTTTTGGCTTGAGTGTCCTGACACCTTTGAGTCCTCAAACAGCCGCTACTCTGCTTTCAGCTGACTTCAGCAGCAATGAACATTTAGAGCTCTGTTCAGTAAACAACACCGTGTACATTTGATCATCTTAGCTGTTGGTAAGGTTCACTTTTTACCAAACGTATCTCATTTCTATATATTTATTTGTGTCGAGGGTCAAGGGGATGCTGGAGCCTATCCCAATGAAGGCGGGGAACATGCTGGTCAGACAGCCATGCTCTTTTTCACAGCTGAGGGACAACTTTGAGTCGCTAAATAAGCTATGAGCCATGAATGAGAAAACCCACATACGAACGAAAACATGCAAACTCCACACGGAAAGAACCCAGCCAGGATTTGAACCAGCACTTTTCTGGCTCTAAGTCAAAAGTACTAACCACTACAGTAGGCCTGACTTACCAGAACCTATTTAAATAATTCCTAGACATGGACAGATTTGATCCCGCCTAAAGACACTGCTTCATTTTACACTCTTTTGTTTATGTCTATGGGGGCTTTTATGCTCAATGTTGATGCTTTTTTTATTTAATCTAAATATATTTTTGTAACAGGTTGTGAGTCTCTCTCAGCTAACCCAGGTGAAATATTTTTCTGAGTTATTCAGATTGTCTGTGATCTGTTTTGGTCACATTTCAGAACCAATGAAGGGTTAAAGTCTAAGATAATGTTTGTAAAACAGGTTAATATCACTCTGATCTGCATCAATGTTCTAGGATAGACTCCGATTGATTTCATTTGGTTCCGCTCAACCGGACCACCAGAGTTTGTTACCTGTGGGGGTCCAGCCCATGTGTGCAGGCGTGAATGTCCCGCTCTTGTCAGGAGCAAGCAAGCAAATCCAGACCCACGTGAAGAGGTGGTCCAAACAGGCCCGGGGTTTCTTTGCTCCTTTCCGGGTGTGAACGTGAACCTGTCAGGATCTGGCCCGACTCCAAACATCCTCAGCCTCTATTCCCATTTCTCCGTCTTCACACTCCCACTTGTAAAAAGAATGAACTCTTTAAATCTCACACACATTTCATGCGTGATCTTTCTTCTGCTGTGAACACACATATTTAGACACTCTGGGTTTCATCCTCACATACACACAGATCAGCGCCTCACAAACAACACTGTCAAGGAAACAAACAGCAAATCTGGGAGGTTATAACGGCACCGGAAAGAGGAAAACAGGAGCAGCCAAGACGCCAAACAGACGAGTGGCGGCGGTGCTTTTGAAAGGCCCCTCGCTGAACGGCTTCATCCAGGAGGAGATTAGAAACACACACAGAGTTTGAAGTGTGCTTTATCTTTCCAGGGATGATCCCAAAATAAACAACAACCACGGCGAAATCTCTCAATAATTAAAGCGCCTAATCCACTTCCTGGTTGGTGATGACCGTGGGCTGCGCGCATCAGCCAGGACTATGCAGCTTTTATTTTAGACTCTTTTGTGTTTTGAGGTGAATTTCTGGCCAGAAATGCAGAGGCTTTTAAGGAATTAAGAGAGGATTTCTAAACCAAAATGTATTTACAGAGTTTTATAAAGACTGTCATTTAAAAATTACAGTTTCCTATAAGGACAAAAAACATTTTCTTTATGCTCAAAACAGCAGAAAATCATTTGGATTTCTCCTTATGAGAGATCATTATGGAGAAAGATTATAAAATCATTCTCAAACCTTATTTTCTTTTTTATTTTAAACTCCTCCATCAGATTTGCTGGTAAATCCTAAAATATTCATTTGTATGTGACATTAAACATTATTTTTAAAATAAAAAAAGGCCAAATAATATTATTCACATATGTTCATTGCTATCTTTACGCTCGCTTCACAACCCAGAGTGGAGTGCGCGCGGCGTCCGCTCTCTCCTGCAATTCTCATCAGACACACACTTTTGGTAGAGCTTTTCATTGCCTTTGCCACCATGGGTAAGTTAACAACCTAAATTATTTTCATGTTTGTGTTGTGATTGTATTTTTTTATGTCTACAATCTGTTTAGGCACAAAAACATGATCGCATTTGTCAATCGCAGTGTTTTATTGTGAAATATTAGTTGTACTTTGAAAATAAAAGAGATTTTCTCATGTATCTTGATGTAACTTCCTACCTGAGTTGATGCAGATCGCTTGCACCTCGCGCACAAAATAGATCAGACCCTGTCCAGCGTGAGCCTTCCGTGAAGGACCGCGGCGCTCCGCGCCCGGTGTGAACCTCGACATAGGTTAACAAGGGCGCCGAATGGAAGCGGCCTCTGTTCTACAGCACTTCTGCGTCCAGTTTGAACTGGGTTATAATTCACTCCACAGCACTGCCAGATATTCAACCTAACCATGCTTTATTTTACTGAACAACATTGTGTTTTTACATTTACAATGATTTCAAATGAATTTGTTCCGTAACCTTCTGACAAATAAAACAAATAAACAGAACAATACAGCGTTTGGGCCACAAACTCAGAATCCCGTTTAACATTCCGCTACCCCTCACAAGGTGTTAGATTTCCAGATGAATTTTAAAAAAATCTTTTTCATTGTTTTGAATTTAGTTTTGCTTTAGGATTCAGGAGTCAATGACAAAGAACACAAAAGGAGAAGTTTAGCTGAAGATGTATGACCTTCAGAAGAATTGGACCTCGTGTTTCCTGCTTCATGTATCTCTGCAACATTTATGCAGTAGCAATCATTTCCAGCGTGTTTGTTGGTTCCATTTTAGTTACACAAAAAAACATCAAGAAGAACTAAAGTTTGAAAGGTTTTTCAATAAGGAGCAGAATATTAATGTACAAATGTCAAGGCCTTAGGTCAGCCATGTCCATAAAACCAATAATATGTGGCTCCTGGGACTTTTGATCTGTAATTTGTGATTGGCTAAATAACATTATAAACTGTGGAAACAACCTGTGGACACTTGACCTTGACATCTACAAGAACCAAACATGAACTATAGATGTATTTTGTCTGAGACTAAAATCCCAAGTTTGTCTTTTTTGTTTTCACATGATTTACATTTTGAAGTTTAAAGTGACCATTTTGTAAATAATACGTAACACTTTATAATGTAAATAAAAAGTTTGTTTTTTTTCCCAGACAAATCTTTTCTGGTCTTCAAATATGAAATTCACAGTAGTTTTAGGAAAAACACATTCTGAAAGAATTCTCTTCTATGTAAAGAAATAAAAAATATTTAATTGTAGCAAAGTTTTCGTTAAATAGCTCATCTGCATTTATCAATATAATAAGAGCTTTGCGGGTGAACTGTTGGTGCTCAAACATTTTACCTCACCAGATCTGACACTGTATGCAAAAAGTTTGGAAAACCCTGATTTAGATGTAATATGAAAGCTATATACAAATATATACCATGAAGAAGATCCACTGTCAGTAAAAGCAGGGACAGAATGAGGGACAGATAAATAAAAGTATATAATACAGGTCATTGTTAGTCTGACTTTAATACATTTTCTTAACAACTACGGCAAATGTTTCTCATATGGGGATTACAGGTATTGATCAGAAATTGCTTCCACTTATTCCTCCGGTCAGCGTATTCGTCTTATGTCATTTTTATTTCATACCAGACATCTCCTCCACCTTTTTGATCCAGTCCTGTTGTTGTAACCAGCATTTTGTTATTGCTTATTTTGTTGCAGCTAAAATAATTTTTTGCCAAATATATAACCTCATTCTAGTATGTTTCTAAGGTACACGTCAAGGAACGTGTTTAGAATATCACACAAAGAACTAATATTGATAAGAATTAATAAAAAATATTTGGAATAGAACACAAAGAATTAAGAAACCGTTTTGTTTGACCATTTCAAAATTCACATAAACGTTTCAGGAACTGAAACTATTGACAGCAGTTTTTATTCAAAGTTGTTCTTGGACAATCAGCAAAAAAAAAGGATCTGTAGAGTCTAATATTGTTGTTGATGCCGATACGTTTGTGTACAGGAAACTTCATTCCTGACAGCATTTCCCTAAACTTTCCAAAAACCTATTGCAGCATTTGTCACATCAGTGAGCATCCAACACTAAAGCAAGACAAGTCAGAAGACATCAGAGGATCCATGTCAAGCACATACGGCTTTTAAACTTATGGAATCCCTAACCTGAGGCGTGGCAGCAAACAGGAGCATGCCGCCGCTGCCAGCATGCCCCGCCCCCTGGCCTCACCCCAGCCTGTGGAAGCTGCTGCTCCGTGGAGCCTATAGAGTTCTAATTAGCCGCATTCACAAACAGCATCAGGCTCATCAAAATGCCGAGGCCTGCAGAAAGCCACAGCAGGGGTGAGCACAGAGCGTGTTGTGTGTGTGCGCTTTGGCGTATATGAAGATATTTAGAGTTGTGTACTTAGCATACAGAGTGTGATTTTTGTGTTCACATGCTGGAATGGGGGCACAGTTCTAAACCTGCATGCAGATACACAACAGGACCGACAACAGGCCTACAAGCATCCGTCGTTTTCCCTCTTCATTTTGAAGCCAAAATTGTGACATTTGTACACACATTTTTCACTAAAACCCTGCACAACAAGCACACAACGCAGCAACGAAGGCAAAGCCTCACATGTCGGTTTTAGTGCCAACAAACAAAATGGCTCCCGAGCATCGTTAAGAGGCAGAAAATAGGAACGGCGCAGCTGAGAGGGCTCCGAGCTTCCCGTAAAGCTCCCAGGCATTGGCTCCACACCTGGTTTGAAGAGATGCACACAGTGACCGGGAGGATCCCGCCGGCGCATTACACCAGGAAAATGCAGCGCGACATAACGGCAGAGACGAGGGAAAACGAGCGGCGCATGAAACAAGCAGACGAGCGTCTCCATGTTATTAATGTCAAATGCAACACAGCACAGGAGTTCTGCAGGTTCTTCAGATCCTTATTATCAACAAAGATGCAGTCGGCAGATCAGACGAGCACGGACGCAATAACTGAGCAAACATTTCTCATCTATGTGTTGAGTCTGCAAAGCTCATCACACACATGCATTCACAGCTTCATTAACTTTGACCACTAGAACTACATGCAAATCAAGGGCCGCACATCTGTCCACCAGAATGCATTTGGAGCGATTGGTTTATAAAGCAATCAATCAATACAAGAGCCAGACAAGCCCAGAAACCAACCAATCAAATAACCAAAAAACCAATCAATTGATACAGGAATCTGAGTCTCCATCTGTAACCATCAAGTAGACACACCAAACTAACCTGATACCTCCACCACCATGACAAAAGAAAACAGCATGTCACAAGAAGCGAAACACAAACATCAGCAAACATACACATAAAACTCTAGACACATTTTATCACCTTCCATCAGCAGCAGCTCTTCACCAGAGACCTGGGAGCTTGAAGGTTCTGCTTACATCTGAACAGAGATCACCACAGTCTTCTCAGGGTTATTCCTCCTCTGATGCTGTTGCCATCACTTCTTTGTCGGTCTGGGTTTGGAGACCCATTAAAGTGCCTGTAACATGCTAAACCAACTTTTTGAGCTTTTAAGTGTCTTACACTGTTCATTCCTCACTATAAACAACCACAGAGCGGTATTTTGATCCGTTCACACATTTCTGAGTAATCCTCTAAACACCTGCTCTCTCAGCACCAGCCCCTCCCACACCCATGAAAATGAGCAGGTTCTCATGTGCTGATGTCACAGAGTGAGACCGCCCCTTTCAGGAAGAGTCTGCTCTGGAAGCTCCGCCCCCCGTCTAACATCAACACTCACTTTCTCCACAGAGCTGGTGGTGCTCAGCAAAAACACATTTTGTTAAACACTCGATACTGTACGTATTCCAATTGTGTCTTGTCTCCAACATCCGTTGAGTCCAACAGGTGTTCATGACCTTAGACGCCGGGCTCTATAGTGACACCAGCATTACACAAATAAAGATGAAGTTTCAATTTAGCAAAAAATATTTTTTTCAACTCTGACAAAATTGATATGTGGACTAATTATTTATTCTAAATATTTATTCATACCTGCCTGTGTTGTGCATAAAAAAACACAAATGTCACCAACCCCATGACTGAAATAAAAAGATGTTTCTGAATGTTTACATATTGAACTGTAAAAGCCTGAGAAGATTAAGATTGTTGTGAACCAGTCATCCTTTCCAGCTGAAAACAGCTCGCCGGTTTTCTCACGCCACGCCTCACAGCGGGGCCTCCTTCAACACGGCCACGCCACAAAGCAAAAGCTCCGATTACAACACACACAAGGAGGGAGAATGCTCTCTCTGGCACAATTAAACCATCACAAAGGTAGCAGCTGTCTGTTGTTGTCTTATTGTCCACAACATCAGACTGTTTGCCTCCAAGTTGACTCGCGGCTGCACGCTCAACTGCAGGCCTGAAACTAACTTCAGTGAATCCATCAACTGACACTCTCGATGCTGACTTATGGATGAATCAGCAGCTAAAAATCCACTCCGAGTGAATCAGAGAACGAGGGACGTTCATTCTTTGTCTGGACTTTCTGAATGCATATAAAAATACAGACTGAGAGAGGGTTAATGAACAGACAGGATAGAGAAGCCATTTAGGAAACAAAACACTTGACGGATGAGCGATCAGACAAAGTTGGGTCAAAGCCACTCAGCAGCACTGCTGTTTGGTGTTCAGCACAAACTCTCACACATCCAGGGAGGAACGGAACAGAAAATCAGAAAAACAGAAAGTTTCCACGAGGAATGAAACACACACACCTGATGTCACATTCACCTCCAAACATTCTCATGTTTATCAAGTCAGATCAAGCTGGATTAAAAACTCAAAATAAGACTGGAATGAGTCACAATCAAAGTGACTAACCCTAAATCCTGTATTTACTAAAGTAAAGTAATAATCCACACACCTCCTGTCTGCAGGTGAAGACCTTAACCTCCTCACACCTGAACTCTTGCATGCAGCATGTCTTTTTCAATTCTTTGTCTTGTTTGGCTTCAAGAAAACACTAAGAAGCTTAACAAGACCAACCAGAACATGAACAACATTTTGCTTTAAAACCACTGTGCCATTTTTCAAGTCAAACCAAAAGAGCAAACCAACCAAAAACCTGCATCTGCATGTGCAGAACATCTTTACCCACAGCAGAGGAGTCAAACAGCAAACGAAGCAGCAGCCAGCAGGTGTAGGAGCACAGGGAGGATGGAAAAAAACCAAAAACAAAGAAAGAAAAGCAGAGAGAAGAGGTGAGTGTGGAGGAGGGAGACGACTGACGTACTTGAGCCGGAGAAATGTCCGCTCCCCAGGGAGGTTGGTCCGTTCTTTCCACTGCTAACGGGAGGGGAAAACATCTACAAGACAAACAGAGCACGCGTTACCTCTGAGAGCAGTGACAGCAGAAACATCAGGAGCTTCATCCCAAAACACCAGACCTCACTTTGGCCCTGTCCCACTAAATGGTTTCCTTGTCAAACAACAAATAGGTTTTAGTTCAAAATACATTTTTTAACTGTATTTTATGCAAAGAAATCCTAGTGACTAAGACTGGGTACAGAGCAAATGTAGTTTTCACACAGCTTTGTGTGAAGGAGACCTCTTCCAGATAAGAATCACTTCTTGATTTTTATGGTTTATTTTTATTATTGATGCAAAACAAAAACTTTAAAAACAACAGTGGTATTTTTTGACAGAAGCATTAAGTTCAGCAAAGAACTGAGGAAGTGTTTAGTAAATATGAGGGAAAAAAAAGGCAAAAGTCACAACTGCCTTTTCACTTGTGGTTATGAAGCACTTGTTCTGTGGTCACATCCAAACCTGTGAAACACTCAAATGCCTGTTTTGACAGTCTAATGTATTTTCTTAGTTGTAATTGCACACAAATGTGCACTCACTTCAGACAGAGTCGGCCGCCAATGCTGAGGCCCAATCGGACCTCCGAGGAGGAGAAAAGAAATAAGGTCTATATCTTATACCAAAAGAAGGATAATTATTTGGATTTTTATTGATGGAAGACTGAAAGAGTAAATTATTTTCAAGTTTAACAAAAAAAAAAAATCTTAAAAAGTAGGTCAAAAGAAAATTGGTATGGTGGACAAGTGTTGAGCTGTTCAGAACCTGTTCACAGAACCAGAGAAGTTCTGATCGGGCTCACGGTCCCACGGAAAGAGTCTGAAGAGGAGACCTTTTTCAGGACAGTCTAGATATTGTGAGGGTCAATGAACTGTATAATGTACAGGAGAGAAGACACACTAAACATAAAATATTGAACAACAAATGAATCCAAGATTACACATAATCCAGACAACAGTTGAGCCTCAAGTTAAAAAACAAGAGACCACAAGAAGCTCCAAAGATGAGCAGTTCAGACAATCATTAAAGCGTCTGAATAATAAGGCAACATTTCTTCCCTTGCAGATTGAATAAATGCCATGGTGGTTCAAGAGGTAGAAAACTACATTTTCATACTGTCACTTTTGAATTAAAGAGTGGATCCATGTGATCCACTGCAAAAGGAAAGCAGCAGAAATGCACTAGAATCTAAGCAGGAGCAACGATGAAACTTTAAAACTTGGAATCCTTTGAGCACTCTTTCATTTCCCTCCATCTTCAGAACGCGCTGAACCTTTCTCAGGGTCACCGGGTGTCTTACTGTTGGGTGAAGACAGGGTACACCCTGAAACGGTTGACAGTCACACCAGGGGACAATTTAGAATCACCAATTAACCTAAAGAAGCCTGTTTTTGGACCGTGGGAAGAAAATGGAGAAGACATAGACTGTATAATCCCTGGACAGTGCGATCCCTCCAGCCTTATGCTCCAAACAGGAAGAAGCCAAACTCCCATAGACTGCTATTGAGAAATAGACAGCTATCACTTAGTCATTCTATTGGTCAGAACAACACTTCTTGCTCTGATACGTTCTTCTTTACATTTTCTTTCTAATTCTACTTTTTTTAAAGATATTTTTTCCTTATCGCAAGTTATTCAAATTATAAACCAACCAATCAGATGCCTCAGTAGCAGCATGTGATGCATGCTTGCCCCGCCTCCAATGGTTGACTGACAGCCTCTCTTGCATCTCAATAGATTATCTACAATATTTCAATACCAACAATAGATTAAAATTAGCCTTGTTTGGCGAGAGCCGAAGGTAAGGTCTTTTCTAGGGGTGATCACAGCTCACTTCATCTAGTGATAACATATATCTATGGCATGGGTCGGCAACCTTGAACAGTGAAAGAGACATTTGGGTTCATTTTCTACTGATCAAAATCTAGAAGGAGCTGCATTGTCTTACTTTAGACTTTAAGAAATATGGATTTGCATTCATGAACATCTTTTTTTATTAGGAAATATGAATTATATCTATTTTTTGGTAGAAACAAAAGCAAAAATATATAGAGAATCTAACATCTGTCAAAGTGTGATTTTTTTTTTTTTTTAATGTTTGACAGAAGCTCAAATAAGTTATTTTCAAAATAAAAGCTGCTCTGTTCCAAACAGGATCATCTCAGTGCAGCTAGTAACCAATGTTGTTCAGCATAAGACAATCTGTGCTTTTAACTCATAAAAGATCAAACTTTTTACCAAAGTTTATCTTTCCATCTAAAATCTGTTCATTCTGGAGGTAGAGTTGAACAAACCAGACGTCTTCAGGTCAACAGATGTAAAAACCTACAGAGTTTATCATCTATGTAAACCTCAGACATCAATTTATACAAATAACTGATCTAAATTAAATAAATTCTAATGAAGTAATCCTTACTTGAAAACTTTACTATTATTTTATTTTTCTTCAGCCAGAGATCCACCATGGAGAGAAAAAAAAGAGGCACATGTGGTTCTGGAGCTGCAGGGAGAAGACCTCTGATCTATGGGAGAAAACCTCCTGAAGAACAGGGAGAAAACCTCTACACAAGGAAAACCAGCTGGGATTTGAACCAGGAACTCCTATTGTGAGGCAAGAGAGCTAACCACTACCCCACAGTGCAGTCCTGTTTTACTGCCATGCATCTAAATTGCTGTTAACCTACGTTCTCCTCTTGAATCTGATTCAACAAACCAAAAACACCCAGACTTCTGCACTCCTGTACACAAGAGGAAGCCACAAAAACTGAAACAAATGTAAGCAAAAAAGATTCAGAGCAAACATGTTTGATCAAATAAATTCAATAATATTGATTATAATTTCCAGGAACAATTCAATTTGATTCACAAGAGTCTGAATCAATTTGATTCCTTTTTTTTTCCGATTCATTTTAATTTTGAGTTTATAAATTTATAAACATTTGTTTAGAAATACATTTATACTCTACTAAAATTTATAATTAACATCAAATGTTTTGAATTTATTATATTAATCTGATCCAGTTCTTATACTGTTAAATGTATCAGTGAAATACTGAGATTATTAATATCATCCAGTGTTCCATGGATTCTCTAAAGGAGAAGTTCTAACAGAAATGTTCAGATCATTAACATTGGAAACATTGTTCTGCTTCTCCTGGAAAGAATTTCAGTTTGGACACTAGGTGGTGATTGCGCTATAAAATTACACTTTTATCAAGAAGAATAAGCAAAGAATTATCAAAAACTGTGTTTTAGACCAGAAATGGTTAAAAAATATTTGCTTAAAAAAGTTTAGAAATTCATGTCTGTGAGTTAATAAAGATGTTCTTATAGTCAGAAATGTATGTTTAGGTCAAGCAAGCATTAGCATTAGCCGTCATGTGAGAAATTCCATTAAATGTTAGCATCAAACTAGCTTTATGCGCTAAATCAATTTATATTTTCATGAATCAATTATTATTCTGTTGGGCTAGATTGATTCAAATCAATAAATTGATTTTATGAACCAAGCCCTCATCAACTATATTGTCTTCTTTCTAACAAACTAAAATTCCAGATTGAGAGAACCCCAGCAGGAATGTAACGTGTTCCAAACAGAGGGGAACCCAGAGGTTTGAGGGTCATGAAAGTTAAAAAAAAAAATTTAAAAAGTATAATTATGAAAGTTTGTATTTTCAGGGAAATGGACAGAAGAACCAGACTTTAAGGGCTAAAAGTCATTTTTTCCATTTTCTCATAGCTTCACTTTTGGTGAAAGAAGAGGCTCCATGAATGGACGGCAGGATGCTAACTCCACATTTTGCTGAGTACCCAGTTATCTTCATCTAACACACTGTGTTTCTGGCAAATACAGGGATCAAGATTTCAATTTAGAACCTGAGATCTTTGTGAAACCGAATTTAGAGCCTTAATGTTTGGTGTTTTGGAATGAAGAGATTGAGTTCTGACTTTATCAGGAAGAGTAAACAATTGTCTACACATTTACAGGAAGATGAGAACGAGGACTGAAGCTGAAAATGACTTCTACAAGCTGCTGTGAATCTCTGATTGTCAGAGGCAGAGCTAACCCCCTCACACCCCCCCGGACAGACGTCAGGCCTGCACGTCAGCGTGGCCGATGGTAAAATCTCAGTGATCGTGACCAGCCCATCAGAAGCTGCTTTTGATGTGCTAAAGGGACTTTCTGGAGGAACTCCCGCTAAATGCAACAAACGGAGCATTTAGAAAGCAGCATTTCGCCCTTTCACACGTCCAGCTCCGGCTCGTTTTCGGCCTCTCCCACAGCTGCAACAAATGAGAGGGAAATGCACGAGGGATCATCCGTCTAACTCCGATTATCTGGAGCTCTGTAGACGTCAGTGTCAAACAGCTCTGAGCTGCTGGTGTCGGCTCGCGAGCGCACAAAGATTAATGCACGGTCCACGTTTCTAATGAGAGCAGACGCGCGTTAGCTGCTTCTGCTGCTGCCCTCCTTTGTTTGAATACTTTTACACGAGACGAGCTGAATCAGCTGTGACAACATCACATTACAAACTTTACAGATCTCTGTTTTATTTAGAAATGATTTGCACGGCACATCCTATTTCAAGCATTTTTTTTTAAAACAATAACATTATTTTTTTAATAAAAACAGCATGTTGATAGAATTGACTGTAAGTGAGAGGTTTCTAGTGTTATTGGGCAGCACAGAAGGACCTAAACGTGAAGCAGTTTGAGCATCATGGAGCAGCTTCCATCTGCATTCAACGTCTGAAATATATTTGTATAATTTGAGCTTCACAGGTGTAAGCAGGAGCCCTCACCTGTCCTGCCATGTAAACAGCGCATTGTTCCTTCTTTGTTTAACTTGAGAGCCACATTCCTGCAGTGTCCTTGCTGCAGCATGCAGGCCGCAGATCTGCACTAACACTCCCCACAAGCCCGTTTTCTCTCTACATTTTAAAGTCGTTTGAATAATCCGCTATGAGGACGCTCCAGTTTCTGTGAAATAACAGTAGAATCCTGTGGTTTCAGCTGCAGGAGGACGGCTCTGGTGACTCTCAGAATCTGTTGTTGCACCTCGTGCAGCATCCCTGCACTCCCGCCTGCTCGACTTCTCCGCGTTTCATAACAGGATCAATGAAAGTCAGTATTTTTCCTCTCTCCCTCTTTGCATTTCAGGGTGTTTCTCGTGTTTTTTCCTCCTCCTCCTCCTCCTCTCCTGACTAAAGTTGCTCCCAGAGGAGGAGAGGCGCGCAGAAAACATGGAGGACAGCGCGGACCTCATTTCCTGTCCGTCAAGTTCAAAACACAAGTTCTGCTGAATAATTATTTGACTTTTATGTGAGTAGAGTTTGGCGCGCGGAGCGCTGAGGCGCAGCCGCGAGGGTCGCTCTTCCCGCCGCCTGTCAGGCTCGCGCGCAGCCGAGACCAAATTTTCATTTGACTTTTTCCTCGATTTATCCGCAATTTTAAGGAGACGCGGCGCGTCACGGCACGGCACGGCGCGGCGCGCTGAGCAGCTCACAAACTAACACAAACCCTGACATGGGAAAGATGAAACAAAACAGAAGAAGAAGAAGAAGAAGAAAAGGACTTAAAATGAAATATACTACCATGGATGTTGGGAACATTTTCAAATCGCTGTTTGGCATCTATAAGACAACAAAATTACTAATGCAGCATCACAATTCTCTGCACACACAGGCAAAAAATCAACAACACAAAACCAACAATATGCACAGACTTTGTTAGTCATGTTACTGCAAAAACAACTTTTGAGAGAATAGTTACAATAGAAAATGAATGTTGGGGGCAAATCGCCGCTTAAGCATGTAAAGAGTAAAGCCGCGGATGAGAGTCCTCCTGACAGGATTCTGAGTGAAGGAGGCGAGCGTCCTTACCGCGCTGAAATCCAGTAAGTCACTCAGCTCCTTGTCTGTTCCCAAAGCTGCCATCCGCTGTTGATGATGCATTTTAGCAAAATCACACGGACCTACAAACATGGAAACAAACGGAGGGATAGATGGATAGAGGAGGAGGGCAGATTGATAGATGGAGAGAGAGATAGATCGAGGGAGGGAGGGAGAGAAGTGCGGAGAGCTGGAAGACTTGTTTCTGCGCTCCGCTCCTCTCCGGTCTCCTGCTCCTCCACACAAATAAATCCAGCGGCAGAAGCGGAACGCGCCGGGCTCCGGTCTGACTCTCCGGTCTGACTCTCCGGTCTGACTCTCCGGTCTGACTCTAGTGAGCTCTCATCCCGCAGCGGAGCGCGGTCCCGCCGGTCCCGGAGCGCTGCCTGGCGGGAAGAAAACGCAAAAAAACAAACAAAAAAAAAAAAGGCAGCTCGGGAGTGTTTTTGCGTGTTTTGTTGTGTTTCTCTCAGCCGCACCAGTCCGACCTCCGCGCGCTGACACGCACGCGATCTAAATAAATATCAGGCAGTGTCACGCGAGCAGCTCTGAACGCGCGCCCGTGTTTCCGTCTTCTCTTTTTGTGGGTGGGGGTGAGAGTCCCGGCCGGCCGGCGGCGCGCTGCTCCTGCCCGGTCAGGCTGACAGCCTCCGCTCGGTGCCCGGTTAGGGAAGCGGACGGAGCCCACGTGCGTGCGCCACAGCAGCCTCGCGCTGACAAACGCGCCCGCGCGGACACCGATCACGCATCCCGTCAAACACCGCCGGGTTCCGCGCCGCTGCTCCCGGGACAGGAATTATGGGGAAAAAGAAAGGAATGGTTTTATAGAAGTGAGAGGGAAAGTGGGTTTGTTTTAAGGCTTTGCTCAGATTCTGATCAACTTGAATTATTATTTGGTGTCTTTATTGTCCGCATTTGTGGCAGAAGTTTAGCGTTTATTCTGCGCCTGCGTGCATCTTTTTCCTGTCTTTCTGTCCAGCCCTCCCTGTGGATTCGATTTGGGACTTGATGGAAACAAGTGCAGCTCTTGACCCGCACGGTAACCCCCTATGGGTCACCTCCTAAACTACAGCCTCGCCTCTGCGGAAACGCTTCCTTGCTCTGTGTTTTGCACAGCCTGCAGGTATAAAATGAGTGGCCTATTTCTGCAAATTGCAGAGTACATGTGTGGATTTGCCTGGTAGAAAAAAAACCGGTTGAAAAAAGGGAAACATACAGGTGCAGACTTACCATAAAAATCCCCTTCCTGTTGCTCCCTCCTCTTCCTCCACTCCAAAACCTTTAAGGCCTTTAAACTAAAGATCAGAACTATTCATGGACTAACTAAATTGTATGATAAAGTCAAAGTATTTAACAGTTGAAAAGTAGTTTTAAAAATTGACAGTGGTTTGGAATCGTTTCAGGTTTAGAGAAAACTCAAAGACAATAAGTGATGGAGAGGTGTTGAGCCTAAATCAGGGGTCTGCAGCCAAACATGATATGGGCATGGGACTGCTATTGATAGTATATCTATGTTTTTCTGTCCTTACTCAATAAATACATTCAATTCAAATACCCCAAAAAAATCAACCTGAGGTCAGTAAAGACATCAAAAACTTATATTCAAGGTTTTTTACCCTGATTTTCATTTTTGAACAAATTGAGACATTTTCAGGTGCCCCCCCATTTAGGTTAAAAAATACTGCAAGGCTCACCGAATTAACTCTGATTTAATTTCAGTCTGTTAGATTCATGCATTACTGGCAGAGATGAACCACAAACTGAAAAACTTTTAGTCATTATATTATTCTTTTTGTTTATAGAGATGATTGTATGTGGCACAGGAAGCCTTTTATTTTGAAAGGATTTCATAGAAACTGTTTTCAAAAGTTATAAGCTGTGTCATGTGTTGAAAATGTTTTTTACTGATGTCTTTTATTCTAAAAATAATTAATTTATACGACATAGTATTAAGGCCATTTTATAAAGAAAATTTTATTTTTAAAATTAAGACTTTAAATCTCGTAAATTTACGAGAGAAAAGTCATAACGGCTAAATTACGCAAATAAGTCGCATATTTATGACTTTAAAAGTCATAAGTTAAATTTATTACTTTAAATCTTGTAAATTTACGAGCTTAAAAGTCGTAAATTTACAAGATTTAAAGTTTTAAATGAATGAGAAAAGAATCAAAGTTGTCTGTTTATCAGAGCCGTACTCGAAGATGAAAGACGTGGAGCATCTTGTAAAGGTTCATTTCCAGATCAGTGTTAAAAACAAAGAATTTCTGAACTTTTTGGTGATTCAAAATCAAATTATCAATGAAGTTGACTTTCTGGCTTTGATGTCGGTTTTCACCATTAAAAAGTCTGATGGCTCTCATCAGACAGACAGTACATTACAGCACCTTCAAATCGACACACACTTTTGGACTTTAGTTAAAAATTCATATATTTTCACACATCCTAGAAGAAAACATTAGAGTTGACAAAATGCCACAAAAAATACCACAAATCACAAAAAACAGTTAGAGCTGCACAATATGAAAACATCTTGGAATATGTGATGTTAGTGATCATTTTTGTGATGATGATGATATGACGTAACTCATGATCATATTACAAAACCTATAACATTCATACACTGTTCTGATTTTGATGCAATATTTTTGTTTAAATAATCTTCTACATAACTTCAATCATACTCCAGATGACCTGCATCTACGTAGGAGGCTGGCATCTAACATAAAAGGGCTCCATTTGATTGGTCAACAGTGTGAAGGGGTCCATTCCATTGGTCAAACACATAAAGGGCTTTTCTTGATTCGTTAAATACTCCAAGCTGCCATCAAATTGTTTAACATATGTGTAAATATTTAAGCTGACTTTTTTATCACAGTTTACACTGCCTTTTAAAATATTGCATTAGCTTTTATCAGAATGACAATAAAGTTTGGATTTATTGTGCAACAACAATTGTATTTAAACAGAAATGATGTAAAGGGAAATATAATCACTCCACATTATGTGCTCTCAAATTACAGATTAAAGGGAAAAACATTGGAAGACAAAACTGCAGACTACATGGACTGATTCTGGAGGAACTTTTGATTGTTTTGTGGGGTAGCTGATCACGCTAATTCAAAATGTTGATCATTTATACACTATGGTGTAGTTGTTCTCACTCATAGTGGAAAGGACCTGGTTCAAACCCCAACAGGGTCCTTTCTGTGAGGACTTTGCATGTTCTCCTTGTACAAATGTGTTATTTTTCCAGGAACTCCAGCTTCCTCTTACGCACAGTCCAAAAACAGGATTCCTTCTTACTTCCATTGGTCACTCTAAGAATATATCCAAATTCTTCTGCTACCCCTATGTCCCTACTCTTACATTTAGCCCTCCAAATGGAGAGGTATGGAAAATTAGTGTTTTCAAATTAAGGCGTTATTAATGGTGCACTTACACCGAACGCGACCAGCACAGTGGAGGCGTCGAGTTTCAGTGTTAACTCAAAGTAAAGACAAAATCTGCTGCGGTGCAGCACAATTTCAGCGGTGGGTGTGTCAACCAATCAGGGGCAAAGCTTTGGGCATGTGACGTTTTCAGTGACTACATCAAAGGTTAGTAACAAACATTCAAGATGGCCACTTCAGACAATAATAAAAAGATCCCCCAGTTTCTTTTATTCCCCCCTCTTGTGTCAAAGCTCAAACTGGACCACAGACAGATGGATGTAACGTTTAAAACGGCCCTCAGGTGCCGCTGTCACTGCAGGAGTGAAGGAGTGAAGAACACAGAGCACAACACTGGAGCCTAACCTGTTGGGTGAAGGCGGGGTACATTCTGGACAGGTTGCCAGTCCGTTGCAGGGCCCTGCACTGAACCATTCCTTAATATACTGCTCACAAAAATTAAAGGAACACTTTTTTTATTGGGCCTGGCATGAATTGAATTAATCCTGTCTGATGATGTTCTTGTTGGTTCAGCAGCTGAGGGCCTCGTTCATCAATTTCAGCTGTATTGGTGTTCATGAATTAACAACAGGTGCACTTCAGTGGCAACAATTAGAAAACCCTCCAAACAGGACTGGTGTTCCATGTGGAGGTCATTTCAAGTTTCTCCCTGTTGATCTTTTTTGGCTGGTTTTCCACTCGTGCTGATTTTGTCTTGTGTATTTCTCTCTACTGTCAGTATGAGGAGATTCCTTAACCCTACAGAAGTTGCACAGGTTGTCCAACTTCTCCAGGATGAACATCCACACGTGCTGCAGCAAGAAGGTTTCATGTGTCTCCCAGCACAATCTCCAGAACATGGAGGAGATTTCAGGAGACTGCTGGTTATTCTGGGAGAGCTGGACAGGGCCGTAGAAGGTCCTCAACCCCTCAGCAGGACCCATACCTGCTCCTTTGTGCAAGGAGGAACAGGCTGAGCACTGCTCGTGCCCTACAGAATGACCTCCAGAGGGTCACTGGTGTGAATGTCTCTACCCAAACAATCAGGAACAGACTTCATGAAGGTGGCCTGAGGGCCCCACGTCCTGTAGTGGGCCCTGTGCTCACTGCCCAGCACCGTGGAGCTCCACTGGCATTTGCTCAAGAACACCAGAATTGGCAAGTCCTCCACTGGCGCCCTGTACTTTTCACAGACCAGAGCAGGTTCACCCTGAGCACCTGTGATAGACGTGAAAGAGTCTGGAGAAGACCAGGAGAACGTTCTGCTGCCTGCAACGTGGTTCAACATGACAGGTTTGGTGGTGGGTCAGTGATGGTCTGGGGAGGCATATCCATGGAGGGACGCACAGACCTCTACTGCCTAGGAAATGGTGCTCTGACTGCCATAAGGTATCCAGATGAAATCCTTCAACCCATTGTCAGACCCTACGCTGGTGCAGTAGGTCCTGGTTTCCTCCTAATGCACCACAATGCCCGGCCTCACGTGGCAAGAGTCTGCAGGCAGTACCTGGAGGATGAAGGAATTGAAACAATTGAATGGCCTTCACCATCCCCTGACTTAAACCCAACAGAACATCTCTGGGACATTATGTTTGGGTCCATTAGGCGGCGCCAGGTTGCTCCTCAGACTGTACAACAGCTCAGGGATGCCCTCACACAGATCTGGGAGGAAATGCCACAAGACACCATTGGTCGTCTCATTAGGAGCATGCCGCTACCTTGTCAAGCGTGCATACAAGCTCGTGGGGGGCACACAAGATACTGAAAAGCATTTAGAGTTGCAGAAATGAAGTTTTGGAGAAAATGGACTATCCTGCCACATCTTCATTTCACTCTGATTTGATGGTGTCTACACAATTGAGCCTCTGTAGACTGAAAACTTTTATTTCATTAAAAGACTTGGCATCCTTTTGTTCCTAAGACACTGCCCTGTTGTTATTTGTAGAGATATCCAACTTCATATTGAGATCTGATGGATCTAATGTTTTTCTTTAAAATGCTCCATTAATTTTTGTGAGCAGTGTAGTTAGTGTTACAGACAAAATAGTTTCAGAAGACCATCAAACCAAACGTCCTACAAACTATTGCACTGCATTTAACACGCACTTGTAACTTAGAGTTGGAGCAGTCATCCGTTGGCTTGAGGGTTGGTGGTTGGATTCCCATCTCATGTTGCTATGTGATAGGAATCCAACACGCTAAACTCTAAGTAGACCTCTTTGGGTTTAGTGCTTGGCTGCTCCACCACTGGGGTGTTCATTTGAGGCCACAAACAGGGTGAAGGGAGGCAATGTGTGAACAGCTTTAGTGTTGGTAGATGGGAAATATTTTTACATAAGTGTTGAGTATTGAAAATAATTTTTCATAAGAAAATAGAAGATTATGATTTTAGAAAAGTATAAAAGGTTTTACCCCAAGTGTTTTCTACAATCCTTGCATGTCTGATTTAAACATTTAAATTATTTTGATAATATATGTCAGGTTTTTTATACCTGTTTCACACTTACAGAGTATTTTTTTCCTGACCTCCTTGGACGATGCTCCCCAGCAGTGACAAAACAGGAGTGTGGAGCGCCTTCCTCTTTGTTATCAGCATGTGAGCAGACAAAAAGCGCCTCACAACATTGACATAACACAGCTTGGTTTTGTCTGAAATTCAACCTTGAAGCAGAGCAGGAACACACAGTTATGGTCTGACACAAAGCCAAGCTGGCCAGTCCCTTCTGGGTCAAAACCAAACTGCAAAACTCAACCTTGGTTTCTGAGATATCACATGATGAGCAAGATGGTGGGGGGAGTAGGGAACCCCTCCCCTGCTCAAGTTATCCTGAATGAATCCTGCAGAAGGTTCCCCCTCTGAGTGGATCCACAGACAGTTTGGTAAGATGCTGAGAAAAGATTACATAACTAATAATAATGGGCCACAACCAATCAGTCATATGATTTACATATATATGATTTACATACACGCTGCTGCCTTGACCTTTACATACTCTGCTGTCTTTTGGTCTTTTAACAGGGTCTTAGTATAGGTTTTAAAGAAAAGTATGAAGGTGATCCAGATTGATATTGAGGAGTAATGGTGCATTCACACCAAACGTGACAAGCGCATCAAATTTGCGTCTGCCTCCTCTTTATTGACGCATGTCAAATTTACTGCCTAACGAGTTGACGCCTCTGCCGCGGAGCAACCGCTGAAGTTGTTCTGGAATTCATTTGTTAATATATCATGGAGAACATGCATGATGTTGAGCGAGTACTTTGGTCTATATGTTTTGGAGAGCTATACAGAGAGCCTTCAAGCGAATCGCCGTGTCTGGGTTCAGATCTTTCAGTTTCTCTTGATCTGTGGACCAGTTTGAGCATTAACCTGAGAGGGTGGAAATGAAATTAAAAATGGGGGGATATTTTATCATTGTCTTAATGAGAATAAGAAAAGTATGTGGCCATCACGGCAACCCATTGCAGCCGCCGTGCCACGGGCAGCATAGAAAGTCTGCTGCCCAGGAACCGACAGCCTGGGCCGTGGCGCATGCTAGCTTTGTCGGACACTGAGCAGCTATGCTCACTTGCTCTGCTGGACCCTGGGTGGGAGCGCTTGCTATGCTGTCTACCGGGCAGCTAGCTAGCCTCGCGGGAATGATCACTCCAGTGGCCTTATGACAGGCTGGCGACCTGACCAGAATGCATCCTGACTTTCCCAAACAGCAACCAGGACAGTCTCTGTTAATCCTGCGGCCTCACCGGGCTAAGAAAATGGATGGAAGTTCAGGACAAAAATCCTTGCATCGCGTTGCTATATTGAATCACTGTTTCTATCCTTTGATCTAGTCACTAATAACTTCTTGTGCCCAAAGCTGGGTCCCTGATTGGTTGACGCGCTCCCCACCCAAATTGCGCCACATCAGATCGCGTCTTTACATTGAAAAATGGCATACCGACCCTTGGAACGCGTTTCAAACAGTTCGGTTTTAAATCAAATATTGTTGCATCCCCAGTGTTTATGGTTGTGGACATCAAAGGCTGTTCCAAAAGAAGCCGTGAGGGCAGCTGTCTTGCTGTGTGTCTTCTTATTGGTGGAACTTCTTTAAAGTTGAGTAAAAACACGAGTCCATCTTGCATGAATAAGTCATTATATATCTGTTAGCACATATCTTCAGTAGCTGTAAGGACGAGGCAGAGGCATGTGGATCCATGTGCAACTGTTTTAATTAAAGTAGCACAGAAAAGGATAACGATCTTCAGATTCAAAAACATGCCAGGGTAAAGCGCAGGTACGAGGCGGAAGACGAGAAAAACAGGCAGAAGGTCAAAACACGCGCAGGCAATCGTTAAACAAATGCTTCGACTGAACTTAAGAGTATAACGATTCAAGACTACGTAAAGAAGACAGTAGAGGGAAGATGGAAGTCCGCTGGTGAGAACCGGAAATAGAGACTGATGCATGGAAATGACTATTTCATAGATGGGGGATCAGCTGGCAAATTCTCTGCTGGCAAAATATCTCTGTCATAGACTGATATTATATAACTTGTCCAGATTATGAAATTTAGAATACTTCCAAATGGTCTGTCCGCTTCCTTTTATTGTTAGTCCCCTGGTTGCGCTGCTTCCAGACATGTATTTTTCATATGTAAGCATTTAGCCAATCACATTTCAGCAACATTTGTTGCTAGGGTCAAAGAAATCTGCCCGGAGGCCTTCACATTCAATTCTGCGGGCCCTGTAGCATAAAATAAATGTCGAGCAAACTGTTGTTTCAACCAATCAGATTTGGAGTTGGCGACACCAAGGCCCTCTAGCAGGCGTACGGAAACGTCAGCATTTTCAGAGGCGTTGATTGGATAGTCAGAGAGTGAACTGGCCAGAGCTAGCAAACTGGATCTATAGCGAGCTGTACGAGCAAATATATATTGAGTGGATTTTATAGCGGTTTTGTCAACCCACAATGGCTGAAGGAGGAGAAGAAATGGATTTGGTGGCAGACTTACTGTCAAACCCGTTTCAAGACGGACTTTCAAGAAAAGCTGGGAATTGTTAAGCAAGGTCGGGCAACTCCGAAGCTAGCAAGCCTGTCACAAGCGGGAAAAGGGTTTGTCCGCCACTTTCAGTCCACTAATTACGAGCGGTACTCCTGGCTCACAGGCTCCGAGCAACGCTGTAAATTGTATTGCTGGGAATGCTTGTTATTTGCCACTGATCGGCATGGTGTTTGGAGCCACAGTGGTTTTGTGAATTTGTCTTGCCTTACCAAGGCAGCAACGAGGCATCAGAGCACCGCCGGACACCTGCAAGCAACGGTGCTCTCCAAAACTTTTGGGGAAACCAGAGTGGATCTGCAGCTGAGCGAGCAAGTGCGCAGGGAAACGGAGCTGCATAACGAGAAGGTGAAGAAAAACAGGGAAATCTTGAAGAAACTGATAGACTGTGTCATTTTTTTGGGCAAGCAGGAAGTTTCATTTCGGGGACATGATGAGAGCGCTGGATCCACAAACAGAGGAAACTATGTGGAGCTTCTTTCGCTCATTGCTGAGAGCGACACGGATCTACACTACCACCTGTCCACCAACAAAGTGTTTAGTGGGACGTCGGGAAAAATACAAAACGACCTGATCAGTGCTATTGCTGAGGTGATGGGGGAAGAGATCAGAAGGGAAGTTAATTCAGCCCCGTTTGTGTCTGTCATGGTTGATGAGACGACAGACGCGAGTAACGCAGCGCAGCTCGCTCTGGTTCTGCGTTATGTAACGGACACAGGTGTCAAGGAGCGCTTTGTCCGATTTGAAGACGTTACCGGTGGGAAGCGAGCCGATGACATTGCAGGTCTCATCATCCGATTTTTGGAGGAAAATGAATGTCTGGGTAAAGTTGTGGCACAGTGTTTTGACGGCGCAGCGGTCATGTCTTCTGGATTAAATGGGGTGCAGGCTAAAGTTAAGGAGAGCGCGCCTTTGGCTTTGTTCATACACTGCTATGCACATCGGCTCAATTTAGTATTGACCCAGGGGGCCTCAAAGCTTAAAGAATGCAAGATCTTTTTCGCCCACCTCAATGGCCTTGTTGCGTTTTTTTCAAGATCGCCTCGACGCACGCAACTGCTGGATGAAATCTGTCAGCGACGTCTCCCGCGCGTGGCACCAACGCGGTGGCAATACACATCCAGAGTGGTCAATACAGTCTTTGAGAAGAGAGAAGCTCTAAAGGAACTGTTTGATCACATTCTGGAGCATCATGACGACTATGATGAGGACTCCGTGCGCTGTGCTGATGGATTTAACGCACGTTTGGATGATTTTGAGTTTTGTTTTTTTGCTTCAAACATTTAACGGCATTTTTGAGCACTCAGATGTGCTCTTTTCAATACTACAGAACAAAAAACTGGATGTACATTTTTGTCTGGCAAGGGTAAAGGAGTTCTGTGACACCGTTGAGCGAGAGAGAAGCCGATACGCGGAAATCTACGAGGCCGCTGAACGCACCGCGGGCGCTCCGAGCGCACGAAGAGGGCCGGCGCAGGATCCTCGCGCGCACTACCGCCAACTGCACGGCAAGATTCTGGACAATATTATTTGCCAGACACAGACCAGATTTCAAGACCACGAAAAACTGATTTTTGTCTCCCTTCTCGACCCCCAGAAGTTTCGGGAATACCAGAGAAATTTCCCACATGCAGCCTTTTCCAGCTTATCACAGAGCCACGGAACACTTTTCGATCAGCCTCGGCTGAGAACAGAACTGACTGTAGGGTACGCCATGGATGATTTTGCAGGAAAATCTCCCACTGATCTCCTCGACTTCCTTCAGCAGAAAAATCTGAATGAGAGCTTGGGGCAGCTGTACACATTTGTGTGTTTGGCGGTGACCATCCCCGTGTCCACTGCTTCTGTTGAACGGACATTCTCAGCCCTGAAGCGGATTAAAACTTATGCAAGAAATACAACAGGGCAGGCCCGACTTTCAGCTTCCATGGCGATAGAAAAGGACTTCTTGATGGAACTGAAACGCACAGAAAATCTGCACGACAGAGTGATTGAAATCTTCCTGAGGAAAGAAAGGAGGATGGATTTTGTGTACAAATAATCTGGATTTTGGTGAGTAAAATTTTCTATATTACTAAATAATATTGTAATTTTATCAGGTTATTTTTTAGATGCTTTTTTATATGTTCCGCTGTACCTGCAGTCGAAGTTTTATAGCCATACAATAGTGATTGAGGCTTGGATTGATTCAAACGGAGCACTACTGAAGGCCTATGGGTGAAATGCACGGCCCGCCACTGATGGGAGGGTAAGCTCGTATTCTGGCGAGAGCTCTCGCTGGTGGTCGGAGGAAAGCATGATGGGCTGAGTCCTGACAGCTGTACACAGGTAACAGTTCACTCATCTAGTGTTTGAAACACAGTATTAATATGCACTGTATGTACCGCTGAATAAAGTACACATATGATATTCCTCAGGTCTGAGAGCGTATTTCTACAAAGAGGCAGTACCTTCTTCATTCACACAGATGCGCAAAGATCCATGACAGAAGCTTGAGTCTCTGGACACATTGACATGGTCAGGCTGACCAAACGGAGCATTGGAATAGAGAACACGAAGGATTCCGCTTTGAACACGGTGTTTTTGCCAGATGAGCTTGTCTGAAGGTCTCCTGGCATCTTTCAACAAAAGTCTTTTGTATCACATATGCTGGTCCAAAAAGAAACCGTGTATAGAGTCTCAACTCAAATATGTACAGTTCAAGTCTAATAAAAAGGGTTTAAGCCAAATTATTGAAGGTTTTAAAAAGTGTAAGGTCCAACAAAGAATAAAAATGGACACATCGATCACTACAAACAACACCATTTCTGAGAACAGTAAATTATGTGTGATACAAACTGTCAAGCATGGAGGAGGAAACATCATGGTCGGTAACTTGACTTGTTCAGTGGGAGGTTATCCTGGACCACAAGACCCACAGTACTCTGGTTTGTGTGTTTGGTCATTGAGGAAACTACCCCCAAGATGAGTTCAGGTTCAGATTTCCCATCAGGAATGAGATGGAATACTTGGAGTCTCCAGACTCAAACTCCATTGAGCTGCTTTGCTTTCTGCTCACTCAGACTAGAGGGAAAGCTAAAGAAATGTTCAGAAAACAGATGTGATCAACAAGCAGCTGAGCTAGATGATCATCCGGGTAACACGTTGTGGTGCTTCTGGGAATACTATATACATGAATGAGGACTTTGTGATGGTAAAAAAGTGTGTTCATCAGAGAAGTGGCTAGCCTGAGTCAGTGATGAAGAACTAATGCCTGAAAACATACAAACACGCTCAAATTCAGAAACCTGAGCGCACAAACCTACAGGAAAGCCGTGCGAGCAAGCACACAACAGCCAACAACCACACATGCATATTCATTTTTTTCTGCAAACGTGCACACGGACACACTGAGGTGCACGTGCACGCACCCCCTCTGTGCTCCATAACAGTGTGTTTTTGCCAAACACCTGTGTAATCGTGCAGCTGTGGAGAATGCTGGGAAAAGACCGGGGGAACTGAACACCACACAGCTAATACCCTTTGATTCCACCCGGATCCCTGTGAATGTGTGCGTGTGTGTTTGTGTGTGCATAGGAGTATGTCTAAAAGAGGGGGCGCTTTTGGAGAGGACAAGTTTTGGCTCAAGTTTGTTTTGTGCGTCGTGTGTGTGTAATCTGTACCCATTATCAGCACTCTGGAACATTCCTATATCCTCCTCCTCCTCTCCCAGCTGAACTCTCTGAGTGCCCTCTGTGTAACAGCCAGACCGTCCATTACAGAAGAGCATCAGGCTGCCTTTTAATCATTAGTTGTATGTATTTGTTTATTTGTTTCATCAGAGGCACGAGATTGACGTGAAAAATATGTGACACGACTCATTTTAACATAAAACTGTGCTGCGTAAAAAACAAAAAGCATCATCATTTATAAAAAATATATATATTTTTTTGGGTTAAATTAAAGTTCACTGAAGCAAGAAAGTGTGAGACCTGCTGTTGTTTACTAAACATTTAAACTTTTGTGGTAAGTTGAAATGTTTGCAGGAAGTTTCAGCTTCACTACTGAGGTCTGCCTCGTTTGTTGCTGAAAGTTTGAACTTCTCGATAATACCATCTTGAATGATCCACCATTAAAACATGCTGATTCTAAAGCCAGGTTCACACCGCCCCCAAAAATATGACTTCAAGCAGGCTCTTCCAATGAAGAGTCTATGTAAACGTGCATAAACGCGCCGTTCAAATCTCTCACATTTACACAAAGCTATACAAGTTTCTACAACCATTTTCAGGCTCAAATGCACAGACATTGAACACATGTTGGAAGTTAACCAGGTTTGACCAATCAGAGGCTCGGTTTTGGTAGTGTTGTATAGATGGCATCCCTTTTAATTCATGGATGTGCCAACTGTTTGAAAATTCGTGGAAGAGAAATTAATAATTGTGGTTTGTGTCTGGCTGGAATTCTGTGAAACCAAGTCTTTCATATATTGGAACAGAACTGTGAAAGAAAGATTAAGATTCACGTGATTTTTCACACCAAGCCTCCTCCAACTGTGGGTGGTGGACTTGCGCTACTAAATTAGAAAAAGAAGCCCTTCCCTACGTATCCAGTGTGAACACCGTGGGCTAAACGGGTGTTCAAGAACATGCTTTTAGCTTGTTGTTAAATGTGTGTCAAATGCCCGGTGTGTCTGTAGCTTACAGGTGTGGTAAAGTGAAGAGCTTTTTTTATTCATCCATGAACATTTTATTAGAGAGAAGAGCCTGAAGGTGAACACAATGGATGAGCCATGGCGTTTGCTGGCTTTGATGATCATTGGATGGCTTTAATGCCAATTCTGAGGGGAAGTGATTTTAAGATAAGTTATCAAATCAGGGAGCATGTTGGATTCATTTACATTCTTAAAAAAATGAATTGTTTAAAAAGACAAAAAAAAAGAAACGGTGTGAATATTCAGAACATGTCAGTAATTTTAATGGAGTAAAATCCTTATTTTTCCCGTATTTTTCCCGTGGCTGGAGACATTGAATTTCTAGCATCTTCAGATTGGGTAGAAACTAGGGGTGTAAAAATTCATTTTAATAACAATCCCATTTGATATTTGCGGTTGATGATTAGATTCACTTTCAGTTTTGATTCATTTAAAAGATCCAACTTAATCTGATTCCCTCTGATTCAATCTCAGGTCAGATTGATCCGCAACATCTTCAGCCAAAAATTCAACCAGTGTGCACAAAGACAAAAAAATGAACACAAGAAACACGTATGCAGTACGTATATCACACATGTATAACTAAAGACGGAAATGTTATAAGTGGAAAATGTATGCAGTGGCTGTGTGACATGGCTCTAAATTTGAAGTGTTTCCACACACTCGACTGTAATGATGGTTGAAGGGTATGTCTGCTGTGATGGAACTTGGTCATTTTAATGTTCTAGTAAAATAAATCCACCATTTCTCAAGGATATTTTCCAAGATCGACTTGATAATCAGTTTATCTCATTTTGTAATAATTTTATAATGTATTCGTTCATTGGATTTGATTCTGCCTCAGACAGTTTGATCTGGTTGGATCTTAGGAAAAAAAATTGATTTGATTCATCAATTAAACGTTGAATCGTAGAAGAAAATCACAGAAGAAACAAAAAACTTGTTAAATACAGTCCCAGAGGTTCTGAATTTGAAACACGGATTAACCAGGAAGAAAATACGGTTGAAATGCTTCAAATTAAAAAAAGAAAATACTGACTAGGAGAGGATCCAAAACGATCAACAAGGACAGTACGGTAGTTTCATTTAGAGAGCTAACGCATGGCAACTCGTGATTTTTGACCAGTGTTTGGGAGGGGGACGAATGTTTGGGATGCTTTTACACAGAACAGTGTGCTCGACCCTTAAAGATGCAGTATGTCAGGTTTGTGAGAGTTGTTTGATGTTTGTGTCATTCGTCCATGAAACCAAGACAAACTTTGGTTCACACTTTGCTGAAGGTTTGAGTGAATTTTCGGTACACCCACTTCAAAATGAAAACTGTTTGCATGTTTTCCTCAAAGTTGTGTTTCCAATCACTCTTTGATTATTGCAGGTATCTTGTTCAGCTTTAAGAAATATCATCATCGCCACTGGCATTGCTTCCTCTTCAGTCACTTCATCCCACCTTAAACCTCCAGAGCAGGAACCTACAGAAACTCCTGTTTTCAGTCCTGAAACTTGATGAAGTTTCCCAGATTTTTACTTGTTACAGGGAAAAAGCCTCTGAGCTTGTGAATTTGGCTGAACTTCTCTGCAGATCTGACTGTTGCACGGAACCCCGCCCTGCTCTCTCAGGTGAGAGTCCCGATCATTTAGACAAACTGTGACTATTTTCATTTGGAGAAACCCAGCAGGTGTTATATCTCACGCTTTCTAACGCGCTCCTTCATAATCTCTGGTCTGTGCGAGTCTTCCTGTGGATGTTTCTAGAAGGCTCGTGTGCTCAGGAGCGTGTGTGTGAGACACGGACTGGTCCAGGTCTTTTACTTGGTGGTGGTGGAGGGTGACGGCAGGGGGCTGTGAGGGCGGGGGCCTTGCAGATGGTAGCAGGGGTTTACACAGGTGTCTCCAGCATGGATTTGGTGCTCTGCTTTTGTGTGTGGGTGAGGGGTTATGGGTTTATTTATAAAGTGAGTGCAGCTCCATGCTTTGGATGAATTCCTCCATATGAACTGCTCTGGTTGAAACAAGACAATTTGGAAAATCCTGTTAAAGAAAGGTCGTTTCTTTGAACCTTGAGAGTGTATTACTGTTGCAAAGTTTTATACGCAATGAAAAGAATATATATTTTTTGACATTTTAATTTCAAAATGCATCTCAACTATTTCCAAGACTCCTGTATGCTCCTGGTTCTGAGGCTTTGTGATCGTTCAGCCACAGCATACAGTCACAGAATAATTCCGTAGCTTGTCATCATGTATTGCATTGCTACAGATATGACTGTAGACTCTTAAAAAGCTGACACTCGTGTCATTAGATGAGCTCACCTGTCAGACTGCTGTCATCAGCTTGCCTTTGCAGAGAACTCCTGATTGCTGACTCGGCTCACAGTTTTCAGGAACCATTCAGAACATCAAGGTGCAGATGACGAGATGACGGACAACAATTTTGTCTTTGCCAAATAGAAATGAAGAAATGCAGAATTAAGAGAGGTTCATTACATTTATGTGATTAAAATTTTATCCATATTTAATACATTTAACTCTTTAACACCTGAGGTGTGGTCGGTGACGCTTAAGCTCGACAAGCCGCTTCTTGAGAGGAAGTGAAGATGAGTTTGAGAAATATGCAATACATGTGCACAGACTTATGTAAACACAGATTTTCTTTTTTTTTTGCAAAAGAAAAAAATATATCATTTTGAGACATTTGAATGTAGAACCACAAAACGGCAACTGCCTGTTCCTGCAGATATTGATGACATTAGTTTTCAAACAGCAGAAAAAGGGCCAGAGCTCTGGAACCAGAGATCAGGGTCAAGAATATATCTCGCACTACAAATTCTCACTCAACAGTGTCACTAGTCGCGTTTCCATTAACTCTGAAATTTCGAAAAACGGAATTTCGATATTAAATTCTCCTAATGGAAACACCACAATTTCGAAAAAACTCGCCTTTTTCGAAATAAAGTTTTTGCGCTTAGAGGAGGTGGTATTTGGGCCGTATCGAAACAGTAGTTTTTCGAAAAACTGTAATGGAAACACTTTTTTCGAAACAGTGTTTTATCGAAATTCTAGAAATTTCGATAAAGTTTTGCGCAAAAGTGTAATGGAAACGCAGCTAATGGAGTGTTGCAGGTGTTTTAAACTCATCCTGTTTTATTGTGACATGAGGCTCATGAGAGTGAATGTAGGAATGCGATCATGCTTTGAAATAAGTTGACTAATTAAACACATTGAGTGTTGTGCAACACGGCATCATTTGGAACAATAAAAAAAGAAAAATGCAACACATGAACATACAAACGTGAACATTCTGTTTACCGTTCCCTCGTTTATCGTGGGGGCTATGTTTTAAAAATAAACCTCTATGGGTGAAGTCTGTGAAGTATAGATGTTTTGAGGCTGTAATATTCCTTACTACACACTCATCTTAGACAGACAGGAACATTTTCACACTTTTTCCTCCGCTTTAAACTCTCAAAGAGAATATAAAAAAGTCTAGTTTCATAGAATGAAAAGAAGGATCTGATTATGATGAAGATTTATGTGGATTTGGAAAACTGAACACATTCAGTTCAGGAGACACAGCACTGAAGTGAAGGGTTGATCAAGTGCCAATCAGAATATAGAACACAATTAGCTATAAAAAAAAATATTTAACTTTACACTTAAAAAAAGGTGCAGAGCAGTGAGACCACATGTGCACAGATAAATAGGTCTACTTACAGAATAACTTTAAGTAACTTTTGGATTTGTTATAATTTATTTTCTATTTATGACAGCTGTGTAATTTTTAAATATTATTAGTTCTGCTTTTCATAATTGGTCGTCATTTTACTTCCGAACCAGTCATTTTCTGACAAAGTGGGAGGAGAAAACTCCAATGTGTCCATTTCACTCAGGGTTCATTCCGCAGTTCAGTATCTTATTGACCATATTGGAGATGATTATGTGTTCATATGATCTTTTAAAAATTATAATGGTAAAATAATAAGAGGCAAAAGATTAAATCTGAGAGAGGCAATACATTTAATCATTTTTTTAAGTCCCACTCCTAACATCTTCAGATCTATTTTTTAAGTGTTCCCAGTGATCTTTTAATGCTGTTTTTAAGCCAAAAAAAGCAAAAAACTCATTTTCAAGAACATAGTTTCTGCAGAACAACAGGTAATCATTTAAAATTCAGAGCTATCACGCCGTCCAGTTTAAATCTAGAGTCCAGCTCAGACCAGGAAAACAAAGACGTTCATGGATCTATTTGTCTTCAAGTCAAGTAGATGCATCAGAATGGAGCAGAGCAGGGAGCTAATGTCTGGCTGATTGTAGTTTGTACTTAACCATGAGCTTTTTCAAACTGCACTATTTGTCTGCTCCTGATTCATCATAATTTAAATAAAGAAATACTCAGAAATGACACTATAATCTTAATTTTCTTTAAACATGCCCTCCATCATAAGAAAAACACTTTTAAGAAAATGTTAAAAACACAGAAGAAGTAGGTCTTTAAGATAGTTTCATGAAATTTTTTGAAGTTTTAAGATAATTTAGAGAGAAAATATTCCTGATTTACTTTTTTTTAGTTGTTTTGTCCCTAATGAGTGCTGAGCCTGGCACACTTAATGTGCATTTGAAAAATAATAATGGCCATTATTGTTAATTTCTTTTTAATTAAATCAATACAAGTTTTTGTTTTTCATTTTGTGTTAAATACAAACTCTTTTCCAATATTTATTGCAAGTCCAAACAACAATGGCTGAAAGCACAGTCAAACAATGATCTTTAACAAAAATAACAGTTGTTTATTTTTACCAGCTCTTGATTTATTAACCTTATATGTAGGTTGCCGTGTTCAACTCCAGCTTCTGCTGACTGGACGTGGTCGCCTCAAAGAAGCCGTGAGGGAGCACATTTGAATATAACTATTGTGCCTAAATGCGGTGTTGAGGGGGATGTGTGTGTGTTTTCAAGCATGAGGGCATGTGTGTGTTGAGAGGTTTAAGGGATGACAGCAGTGCCGAGTCAGCAAATAAGGAGCAAAGAGGAGGGGAAAGTGGAGAAATAAAGACATAATCTTGGAAAGAGAGCAAGGGAAAGAGCTTCTGCAGCAGGGAGGAGAGAGGGACTGAGAAAATAGACAGAAGGAAAAAGAGAGAGGGAGATGGAAGATGGGAGCAGCTTGGTGGAGACCACTCCCATCTTGTGGGTGCCTTTTGAAATGAAGTCCACACAGACATCGATGAGCAGTCACTGGTTGGTTTTGCGAGCATGAGTAACTCAGCCCATCCTGAGAGGAAACATAAAGAGAATAAAACTGCTCAGCTGCAAGTCCAGGGATGAACTTTGTCAGTTTTCAAATATCCGATTGTGAATCTGTTTCAAGACCTACTCCAATGGAAATAAAGTTTTTATATTTTTAGCATGCTTTTGTGGCATTTTTTCTGATTTATGGAGGACATGAAGAATTAGGAATTTTTTTTTTTTTTTTTACTCTACAGTGTATGAACATGTATGTATTTTTGTACATAAATGAATGAGAGAAATACTTGTTGAGACAACAAGCTAAAAGAGTTCTTTGCTAATTTAACTAGACATTGTGATGAAATAAAAGAACAG
The DNA here is from genome assembly GCA_003999625.1 of Oryzias javanicus. Lineage (NCBI taxonomy): Eukaryota > Metazoa > Chordata > Actinopteri > Beloniformes > Adrianichthyidae > Oryzias > Oryzias javanicus. Next base: position 2,359,669 of record CM012448.1, read on the forward strand.
AAAAGTCAAATATTGTCTGTATGTTTATGCATGTTCGGACCCCGGTCTACGAAGCGGACAGAGGTACTGGACCTCTCGCCAAATTAGTTGGGGACCCCTGGCCTAAAGCAACAAGATCAGGTTGAACGTGTAAATTCTGTTAGCAGTTGTTCGTGTCATAAATCAAATGGAAAAAGAAACATTTCATCCAACTTTTACTGACTTAATCACTATTTTCACATCTTACACATGCAGCTCATTATGCCATCTTTATCTGGAACATTTTGTACATTTGTTCGCACATGGAGGCCATAAAAGTTTAGTTTTACAATATGCTAATAAATTGTTCAAACAATAATCTTTCCTGGGGGATAAATCAGCCAGAGCCTGCTCTGATGCTTGGTGATGTTATCCAGTCAAACTATTTTCTAATATATAGTGAATTCATGCAATATCTGTGTCCAAAAACCATCAGCCTGACAGCTTATTTTGGCGGTGTTCAAATTTTTCCCATATGATGACCAGGCCTCCACCGTATAAATACCCAAACGCTTTGGCACAAACAACATAAAAGCAGCAAGTGATCCTCAGTCAAAAGAGAGGGGAGACCTCTCAACAGGACAAAGACTCAACAAAATGAGAATTTGAACATTTGAACCTCCAATTTTATTGAACAGACACAAAACAATAAAGTGAGGTCCCAGTTTCAATTTTCATGGATCAGAGTAACATGTTGAGAGCTTGTGGGTTTTAAGTAAATCAAAAACACTAAATAAAAAGCCTAAAGTAGTAGCTTTATTTTGAGTCATCTTTAGCTATCAAGCGAGAGACATGTAGCAGCTAGCTCACCACGTTTGTCACTGCGTCCAGTGTCACTATTCAACAAAACTAGAAAATAGTTCAAAAAAACTGATTTGGTCTAATTATTTAAGCATTGATGGTAACTATTACAGGGGTGGTAATCATAATAAAACTTATCTGCAGTTTCTAGTTTCAAAAACAAAAATTGTACACATCACTGAAATTCTATTGAACTTTAATAAGAACAACCAATCCTGTTGTACCAGAACGGTTTTGATGGTTTATTACTTCTCGTTACGATGATTTCTACAAGCAAATGAAATGTCCTTCTAGAGCCAAGACTTCAAACTTTCATTTCATGTAGGAAGATTATTAAAGATTAGTTGAATATGATCAATGTATGGATGGGACAACCAACACCAGGCTCCCCTTCTTTTTGCTAAAGCATGATGTGGCCTCATTACACAGATGTTATTACCTGCAGCACTATTATTATTTAAGAGCAAACAGAAACCTTTAAACTGCAGAAATTACTACTTGTTCAATTTTTAGGAAAGTAAACTATTCAAATTGGTTTTTAATAATGAAAAATTAACTAATTCATTGTGAGTTGATGCATATCAAATTCAAAAGTGTATTTTTATATTTTATTGCAGCTTTTACTGTCCAAAGTATCTTTTCTAAAAAAAAAAACAAAAAAACAAAAACAGATACGTATTTGCGTAGCCTTTCACATTAAATGAATAAATGAAGGCACAAAGATCCACAAAAATACAGGAATCCCACTCTGATAGAAACACAAAAAACAAACCAACTACGGCCACAGCCATAACAGGAAGTATGTATTTTGAATTATCCAATTACTTATTTTCAGACATACATACATATATATATATATATATATACAAAGCTTTTGATATTTGTTTTACATGGTTTTTTTTTGTTCAGTTTTGTTAATAAAACTCAGTCTTATGTTTAACATTCAATCTTAGAAGGGATTTTTTTGGGATTTGTCTACATCAACCTTGGTCCCCCCCACGGCTCTTTGAGAGAAAGGAAGACTGAGCATCGTGTTTACCATGACATAGTGCAACACTACAAGGGGTCCAAGGACAGAGCAGACAAGAGGCCGCACACGCTGAGACCTGTGAAATAATACACATCATTTCATCCAGTTCCAGACTGTTCTGTCTCGCTGTCAGCATGAACTTAGCTCGCACAAAAACACTGATGCACAGAGACACAACATCATTCATTATGCAACACTGTCCCAAAAAGAGCTGCTTATCTCAACAGCAGTTTAAACAAAGTTCATGTCACAGGTGTAAGGTCTCTTAAAAAAAACCACTGTTTGACATTTTTTTCAACTTAAAAAGACAAAAAACTTTTCCAATCACTTTTTTATTTTGGTTTCTTACCCACCAAGATAGTGCAATGAATTGTGAAGTGGAACACAATAAATGCTCAATCAGAATCAGTACTGCCTGAAACAAGCTCTGACCAAAGCAAGCAACCAAAAAAGAAAAGAAAAACCAGTGAGTCTTTCATGGTGTCTGACTCTTTTTAATAAGCACTTGCACCTTACAGGAGAACAGTCAAAGTCAGGGATATGAAAGATCACAGGTTTTGAGCAGTCTTGGGTGGGGGTGGGGGTGAGGGGTGAGGGGTGAGGGGGGAGTCAAATGGAAGTCTGGACCGGTTCAGTCCAGTGTCTTCAAGCCAAATAGACCTGCTGTTCTCCCATGACTCTCAGCTTCCTGTCACACATCAAATGTCTCATCTTCCAGTTCAGGTATGGATTCAGAAACATGTACTGATCTATTATTTCCAACAGCATTAGGACATTCTGGCTTCTTCAACTCCTCCTTCAGTGTTACTGTGTTTAACATACAAGTGAACACACAACTGAAGTGACTGAACAGGAAGAAGACGGTCAGTCCAGATGGTGATAGAGATCTAGAGATGATTGTCCAAAAACAGCATCGTTTTTATTTTGAAAACCAACATGATTAACATCAATCTCTAAAAGAATGATTCTTAGCTAGTTCTTCAAATCCACTGACTGCATCAGGAGATCCTTCCTGCTCACAGCTCCACCCAACCACTACAATTCCCTGGAGAATCACAGAAAATGAGATTCAAGCATATGATTTCCTATTGAAGATTAATATATGATCAATTCTATCATTCTTCAGTAGACCAGTATGCACAAAAGTTCAGGTGAGCTAATAAACAGAATGAATCCAACTTTCCAAAGAACTGATCCCTGTTGTTTGTTCAAAACAGATTATCTGAACTCAAAACTTTACACAACACCCCCCTGTCAAATAAACGAAGGGTCCTTCAAACGAGTGGACCGGAGTCAGTCATTGGAGGTCTGGCACACATAATACCAATCTGTTCATGCAGAGAACACACTGAGCTCACTACAGGTGTTCCCCGTATGCTGATTATGTGCACACCTCATTCCAGTGTGGCTGCTGCCAGACGATCAGCCTATTAACAAACGTTACAATCATTAAGCTTTACAAGAAAAAAAAGTCTTTCAAGTCAAAAGGCTCAAATCCAAGTGAAAATTTTAATTATTAGAAAGTTAGATTATAAATCTTCCTTTATTTTTGGAGGTCAAAACTAATGACTGGTGCCAGTCAAGTGACTCAGAAGTTACCAGAAGATGTTCAAATCATTTTTTTATCTCTATATTTTGATGTCAAAAACATCCAAACTGCAATAAATCTGATCTTCAAATTATTTTGTGGCAGCAACTTTAACTGTGGGAAGTCTATTTTTACACCCTCATTAAGTAAAACACACACAGACATCCTTTTTTTGGTAAAACTTAATTCACCTCATGGGTTGTTTAGCATATATGAATGAGAAGGAGTGTCTACACTTTTTGGAAAGCATGAGACAAAAGGGAAGGCCTTTACAACCCTCTAAAAGACGTCCTTTCTTGGAGCACATACCTACTATTTAAATTTCCTTTTTCTGATCAGACATGTTTTACAAATGACGACAAGAACTGTTTTTTCTATGTTGCGCTGGAGTATTTGGGAGGTGTTTTGGGTGAATCTCTGAGATCAGACTCTGGAGGACCTGCTGGAGGGCCTTTCAGCTGGCCTGGGGCACTTTGAGGTTCCTCTGGCAGAACTGGAGGATGGTTCTGTGGAGAGGGAGGTTTGGTCGTCTCTGTTTATGCCTGGCTCACACTGGACGCAGGAGCGCTGCAGAACGGAGGCCTGTTCCATTCAGCGCCCTTCTTAAAACTATGGTATGGTTCACATCAGGTGCGGAGCACCGGGGTCTTCCACGGAAGGCTAGCGCCCGTGCAGCGGATCGTTTCGGGTCTGTATTGTGCGCGAGCCACGAGCAATCTGTCGATTCTGGCAGGCACTTTCAAGAGAAAATCAGATTTATTTTCAACATATAACCAATGTTTTAAAATAAAACACCACGATTGACAAATGTGATCATGTTTTTGTATCTAAACAGACTGTAGAGATGAAAATAAACACACAATCACAACACACACACACTTCTCTCTTTAAAGAAGGGTAGGTCTACTAACTACTTGCGTCTTCTTAGCTGAAACATGGGGTGATATTTTTAAGTAATTAACTTCCCCATGATGGCAAAAACAAGAAAAAGCTCTAGCAGAAGCGTCTGTTGACCGTCGCGGAAAAACGCGCGTCAGGTATGTATTGCAAGAGAGAGCGGATGCTTTGCGGCGCTTCTGCGTCCATTGTGAACGTAGCGTTACCCCGGGCTCACGCTGCTAGCGTTCCAGCTCAGGTCAGGTGCGATGCAGGAGCGTTCTAGCTACAGCCGACAGCTCATATTAGCTACAGGTCGCCTGCTGCCACAGGTCCTGCTGCCGGTCCTGCTGCCGAACTGACAAAACGCCAAACTCCCGTATGTTCATGCTAATCCCCCTTTGTTCGCTGCGGTTCAGCTGCGTCGTCCGGCAAAATTTGAACCAAACGAAACGGATTTGCAGCAACGCAGCGGCCTGATCGCAGACGCAGGACGTGAACGCCTGCAGTGGGATTTCCTCATGCACTTGTAAAGTTACGTAAAGAGAGCGGCGCTGGCATTGGTAACACTAGCGGTGTGAGCCGGGGTTAGACTGCTGCCACTGTGGTCTGAAGAGGGACAGATGCTAATATGGGTTTGATCACAATTCTGCATTATCTGTTTATGACAGATGAGACTTCAGCCCTGAATGGACTCAACAAAACAATCATGACCTCATAGAAAGATGATTGGCTGCATAAAAATCAATTATGGAGTTAAAAAGAGTGAAGGCTTTGATGTGTAAAGTGAACGGAGGAACAGTGAGGAAATCAAAGCCTTTTGACCACAAGGGACAATACACTCAAGTTTTGGACCATTCATTAAATTAACTAAAGAGCATCTGTGGAAAAAGCAAAACACTTAGTTATATAGTTTAGGCTTTAAAAGCCCGCTTCAAAAAAAAAAAAGAGAGAGAGAGAGAGAAAACAAGCTGTTTTATCCCAAATATGCACCATGAACACCAAAGGTCTGCTTCTCATTAACCTTTTACTTTATAGGTTCACATGTGCATTCCTGTTCTGCTGCCCATAACACACTCATGTCTACACACACATACTGTAAATGCACACACCGCTCTAAGGCAGAAGAAAAAATCTTGTTTCACACCAACTAATGGTTTAATAATGTGTATTTGTGTGAGCTGGTGTGTACAAGAGACACAGTAAAGCACTTTGCAGAGATTGCAGGCAGCTGCTGGGAAAATACCTCCACACACACTCACACTCACACTGGGGCCTTTGAACAACCAGATGTGGCTTTGCGGCAGGTTGTGAGCATCAGTTCAGCAAAAACAGGGTGAGAGGAGGGCTGGGTCTGAGCTAAACCAGTTAATGGAATACAGATTTCCTCAACCTGCCGCAGCCTGGGTGTGCACATGGAAACACACGCACACACAACGTGCACGCATGCACTCACACCGATCCTGTTTTTCTCAAAGGACACCAGTTTTCTTCCCATTAATTTTTTTTTATTATTTGGACCTGGAGTCTTTTATAATGAGCTTTTTCTGTGCTTTCACTTAGTTTTATCAAATTATTCATCAACACTGTGGCACAGCTGTGCATACCTTTAAGAAATCTAAATAAAGGTTCATCTTGTTAAGCTGTAAGTTAGTTCAAAAAAACAGAGTTAGAATCTGTGCAGACAGATTAGCCTAAAGCTGCATGTGTTGAGGCTTTTTGGTGTTCAGGATTGTCCCTAAATTCAACTTGATATTTACATATATCTTTTGAAAAACATCATCAGTCAAGCACTGGTATGTGTCTATCTATCTATGAGTTTTCTATCCAGTTTATTTTAAAGCAACTGAATCCTTTTCCTCCATCTAATCCTGTCTTCATCATCCTCTACTCTGACACCAGCCACCTTCATGTCTTCATTCTCTGCATCCAGAAACCTCCTCTTTGGTCTTCCTAAAGATCAGGGCTCCCCACACTTGTTCTGGTGAGGGCCACGTTTTCCTCTCTGATGGGGGGGCGGGGTCGGTTTGTAACAGAAAAAGTGAAAAAATCTAAACGTTTGTCTAAACGTGAACAACTGTGTTTTTCCAGAAATCTCCACTCAACCATATTTGAACAATCTCTTTCTGTAATCTCCACAGAGAAAATGAATCTAAAACATTCCATAAAGTAAACCAGTAAACAGAGAATCCTCTCCTGTCAGGATTCTTTAGAGACGTTGGAGATCTGCAGCTCATTCAACTTTTAAAGTGAAACAACATAAAACACTCCAACCACAATGCAAAATACTGATTATAATGTGCAAAATGAAAAGGAAAAAAAATAAGGTTTGTAAATCATGATAAATGTATTTAGAAATAACAAATATCTATTCTTCATCTGGTTTCTTCTGTCAGAATCTGATCTGTTCTGGAGAAAGTTCTTCTCATGTTTCTGCTCAGGTTGGTTCTGGAGTCGGTTCTGTTTGAAATTCTTTTCTTAAAGAATCTAAATTATGTCTTATTAGTATCAATAACAATAAAATCCTTTCAGATTTCTGTTCTTTTTTGAGTCACTCATTTTTTAAAGCCTTTGGGTTGATATCGTTGTTACACTTGCTCTCACTACAAACCACAATATCATCTGCAAACATCATAGTCCATGGTGATTCCTGTCTGACCTCATCAGTCAGTCTGTCTATCACCATTGCAAACAGGAAGGGGCTCAGAGCTGATCCCTGATGTAATCCCACCTCCACCTTGAACTCCTCTGTCACCCCGACAGCACACCTCACCACTGTCTTACAGCCCTCATACATGTCCTGCACTGCTCCAACATACTTCTCTGTCACTCCAGACTTCCTCATACAATCTCATAGTTCCTCTCTGGACACTCTGTCATCATCTTTCTCCAGATCTACAAAGACACAGTGGAGCTCTCTCTGACCTTCTCTGTTCTTCTCTATCAACATCCTCAAAGCAAATGTAGCATCTGTAGAGCTCTTTCTCTGCATGAAACCATACTGCTGCTCACAGATGTTCACTTCTGCTCTTAGTCTAGCTTCCACTACTCTTTCCCATACCTTCATTGTATGGCTCATCAGTAGGGCTGTAACGAGTACCCGGGTGCTCGGGTATTCGCGATCTGCTCCCGAAATTATGAGTACGAATATTCGCGACATCAAAGATCGCTGATTCGCGATCTTCATAAATATAGTTAATTGTAGTGAAATATTATCAAAATATGATCAGGGGACGATGTATCTGTGCTCTGAAATGCAGATTAATGTTGTACTTTAAGCTTACGAACTAAAACAAAGCCGAAAGGGAAGCGGTACGGCAGCCGAAAGTAAACAACTTCGTGACGGGGAACTTCTGGTTTTCAAAGTAAAACTAGCGAGAACTTTTTTCCGTTCAGAAACTGAGACTGAAGTTCGGTTCTCTGAAAAAACTACTGAGAAAATAATTAGCTTTAACACCGGAGCTTTATCTCCAGTGTTTACATTCTTTTGGTCATGGTAACTCTTCAACAGTTGACGCAATTAACTAAACTCCAGTTTATTCTGAAGAAACGCAGCCTCGTGCTGCTGAAAGGTGGATGTTATCAACGTGAACCAGCTGATTCTGCCGCGAAAATAACGTCTTTATTCATAGGGGCTCTGCACCAAGATGTAATGCTTGGAACGTAAGATATTGAAGAACTTTGATAATAGAACTGTGGAGAGAATCTTCAGGTTTTACTTTTAAATGATCCAAAACAGCAGTGATTTTTATCCTTTTTATGTTACGTTTTATGCTACTTCACCAGAAGATTGACAAAAGAAAAAAAAAGTTTAAAATGACAAATAGCATTTCTTTCTATCTGAATCTTTGTGTTTTTTTTAATCAGTTTTGTTGATTCTGATCTCCTGTTCTAAATAAATGTATAAACAATGATTAAAAGCAAATAATTTCAATGTCTATCCTTCCAGTTAATAGACATTCACATAGCAATAAACATTATCTTAAAAAGTAAGAATCGTGGTTCGATTCGTGAATCGTTGAGCTTGATTCGTGAATCGAATCGGATCGTCACCTGAGCAACGATCCACAGCCCTACTCATCAGCTTTATTCCTCTGTAGTTACCACAACTCTGAACATCTCCCTCATTCTTAAAAATGGACACCATCACACTTCTCCTCCATTCTTCAGGCATCTTCTCACCTCCTAAGATCCTGTTGAACAACCCGGTCAGAAACTCCACGTCCATCTCTCCTAGACACTTCCATACCTCCACAGGTATATCATCAGGACCAAGAGCCTTTCCACTCTTCATCCTCTTCAAAGCCCCTCTCACTTCACCTTTACTAATCTTTGTTACTTCCTCCTCCACAACAGTCACCTCTTCTATTCTTTCTTCTCTCTCATTCTCTTCATTCATCAACTCTTCAAAGTATTCTTTCCATCTTTCCATGACACCACTGACACCTGTCAACACATTACCATCTCTATCCTTGATCACCCTAACCTGCTGCATGTCCTTCCCATCTCCGTCTCTCTGTCTTGCTAATCTGTACAGGTCAGTCTCTCCCTCTTTACTACCCAACCTAGCATACAAGTCATCATTAGCCCCTTGTTTGACCTTTGACCCCTCTACTTTCACCTTACGCTGCATCTCCCTGTACTCCTGTCTCCTCTCCTCAGTCCTCTCAGTGTCCCACTTCTTCTTAGCTAGCCTCTTACTCTGTATACACTCCTGCACCTCCTCATTCCTCCACCAAGTCTCTGCATCAACTTTCTTTCATGATGACACACCAAGTACACTCCTACCTGTCTCCCTGATCACATGACCTGTAGTTATCCAATCATCAGGGAGTTCCTCCTGACCCCCCAGATCCTGTTTCAACTGTTTCTTAAAAGTCATGCAACAATCCTCTTTTTTCAGCTTCCTCTAGTTTGTCCTCTTCTCTGCCTTTGCCCTCTCTTTCTTCATCTTCTTCATCACCAGAGTCATCCTACACACCACCATCCTGTGCTGTCTGGAAACACTCTCACCAACCACTACTTTACAGTCACTGATCTCCTTCAGATTACACCGTCAACACTAGATGTAGTCTATCTGTGTGCTTCTCCCTCCACTCTTATAGGTCATCCTATGTTCCTGTCTCTTCTCCAAGAATGGATTCACTAGAGACATTTCCATCTTTTTCAAAATCAACCATCATCTGTCCTTCTACATTCCTCTCCTGGATACCAAACCTGCCCATCACCTCGGTTTCCTGCACCAACATGTCCATTGAAATCTGCACCAATGACAACTCTCTCATTTCCAGAGATGCTCATCATCACTTCATCGAGGTCCAACCAGAACTTCTCCTTCTCTTCCAGCTCACATCCTACCTGTGGGGCATACCCACTTACAACATTGACGTTCATTCGCTGGTGAACAAATAGATCCATGAACGTCTTTGTTTTCCTCATCTCAGCTGGAATCTGGATCTAAACTGTACGACTGGATAGAAATGATATTGCTGCCATTTTATTTGCACTGCTAATGTTAGTTTGGGGTTGTGAGCACTGTAAGCTAGGGAGGTGCCGTGTAAATCACGGGATGCTGGGTTATCAGTGGAGGCTTACTCCCACGAAAATATAGCCCTGCCCACAACTCAGAGGTGAATTTCTGACGTACTCCTGCCGCTCTGCAAAAACTTTGTCCGAACAACCGACACAGGGTTTTTTGGATTTAGACTTAAACTGCATTATCAATGTTTGAAGAAAATAGATCAGAAATTGAAAATAGATCAAAAACTGATTGGAGTGGGACTTAAACATTGGCCTCTCCAGTGCTCTGAATTAGTTTCGTTGGGGTCAAATTTTTTCCAGACGTCTGAGCCGAGCTGGAGCACATGCCGGCCTGTCAACTACACACAGAGGCGCACACACAGCAAGTCAAAGGCTGGTCCCACCAGTTGCTGAATCACAACCAGCTGAGCGTCTGCATGGAGAAATGGCATCAGCTGACTCAGAAGTGGTTTGAAAATATTTATTATATTATCAAATAAGTTTGAAAAATGACTTGATGTGTACTTTTTGGTTGTTACAATGGTTCTTTTTGATGAATCTTTTGTTGTGTTAAAGTTGCTGCTCACATTGTTTACAGTTGTAAATAAGCAGAGTAGCAAGAAAAATCACGTGGATTATACCTATCAAAAAGATCAGATGTGAAGTATAAGTAGGGAACAACATTTGCTAAGAACACCTTAAGAATTAAACACCATCAGGAAAAAAACAATAAGTAAAAAAATGCAAAGACATATAGAACCAACATAACTCGAACACATTAGCAACACAAGTGAGTTATAATCAATCACATCACATACCATATAGAAGCTCTATTTTAAAAGAGCTTGCCAATTGAAATCTAAATATTATCAGTCGGGAAGAGAGCACGGTTCTTGGAGACGTGTTTACAGTATGTAGTACATCTTTCCTCACATTTCCCTTTTCAGCTGAGAACAAAACATGGTAATTAGGTCCATGCAGTTACAGTGTGTGAGGTGTGTGTTCACAGAGCTCGCTCTGTCACACGCCAGCAAAGGAAGGAAGAAGGTGTTGGTGCTTTAGGTTTTACATGTGCAATAAAGGTGATATATGTATGAAATGTAGAACTGCAATGCTGCAAATTTCAAGAGAAACAAATATAGGATTGTGTTTATTGTTGCAATAATTAGGACATTGATTCCTTTTCAAAAAAGGAAAATAGAAAAACTAAAGTTGAGTTAACCCTTTATCACCGGGTCTCCAATATTTATGTTCTATGATTTACAGTTTACTCGTCGAGCCGTTTTTCTCTGTCAGAATCTGCTGTTAAAGGTTGAAAAGTTACAGTATGTGAAAGATTTTGTGTTTAATCGTCACCGGTGACGCCTCAGGTATTAAAGGGTTAATAGCTTATATAAAGCTGAAAGTTCATGAGTAATTACAATATGCTCAGATTATAAACACAGACAACTGTCACATGTGAAACTCTCTTGGCTGTGAAATGTTTAGAGAAAAATTAAGTCATAACAGTTGTTCATTTACGTGTTTTGTTTAACCATCATGACTTACTTAATATTCAGATGTTGCATTTTTGCTAGAACTTAATGAAGGTTATAAATAGAGAATGTTAGCACACAATGGTTAAAAGAAAAACACATTTTAACTAGTTGTGTGAATGCTTTGTAAGCATAGAGACTCTGTTTCTCTTATTTATTTTTCTTTTGTCTGTTTTTTGGCATGAAAAAACTTAATCGCACTTTTAACAATTTCTGCAATCTTGCTATCAAAATGTTCATCTCATTAAGGACATTATTGCTTGTATTTTTTTGTATTCATAAACCTCACAGTTTTTACAATTTTATGCAATTTATGCAATTTCTCAGAACCTGTTGGAATAAATGGGAATTTTTCAAATTTTGCAATTAAAAACGTTCAGCATTTTCATAAAATTCCTGCTTTTACTCTTGGTGTTGTTTAATTTATCAAAAATTTTGAAATGTTCCTCAATTTCTTACAAGTTTATGTAATTTTAGATTTCTTTCAAGCAATACATCAAATTTTTTGAGCACATTCAATCAAAAGCATTCATGCTAGCATTACTGCAGGTAATGCAACTTTTCTAGTTTTAAATATTTTTTTTCTGATAAAAATAAATCTTTAAGATTATTATTATTATCTTTAACCCATACAGTGCAGAATTGGATCTGCTATATCTGAGGAAACCTGAACAAAAATGTTCTCAAACCTTGTTATTATCTGTACCTGAAAATAAAACAATTTGCGCAGGCGATAATATTCACTTTTAAGCTCGTTATCATTTCCAGCAGCAAGTGTGAACTGCAGTACACCTTTAAGGAACTTGGCAAAAGTGATGAAGAAGGTGTGAAGATGAGAGGAGGGGAGAAGCAGAGAGGGAGACAGAGCGACTCCCCTGGGTAAATTTTCACCTCTGATGAAGAAGGAGGGTGAGAAAGAAGCAGTAAGTCAGAGGGGGAGGAGAAGTGAAACAAGTGCAAAGGAACCTGCAGACTGCACAATGAAAAGCTGTGATGGGAACTGATAATGGGATCTCTACAGAGGAATTCTTGATTTCCCCTCGTTTTTGATGTTGTAGTTTGAGAATAATTGTTCATATTGTTCATCTTAGTGAAAACTATGAAGCGTCCACACACCGTGAAGAGAGGCTTCCTCAGAAATTGGAGGCAATCAATTCAAGTGTGAGTTTCAGGTGTGTACCAAATGCCTGCTGTTCAGTTCATTTGGGTGAAATTTTAGGTGTTTTAACGTAACTGCACCTTTATGTTTAAAAAATAACATACAATCCATCTGTAGTACGCCTCAGGTCTAGTGTGTGTGTGTTGTGTGTTGTGGCTCTTGACTCCATCACCCGTCTGTTTGGTGCTTCCCCAAACAGATATATGTAACAAAAGGGGTGGGACCACACAAGACATTTATTCTACCCACTCCTTTTCAATCACATTGTTTGCACCTTTGACTAACAAAAAACAAGAAGTAAAAATACTTTAGATTGATAAAAAAGCAATGATAGACAGGCACAGAACTCCACTAATATAACAGACTTTTGCAGTCAGAAATACAACTGCCATCACGCAAGAGGAAGGAATCACAAGAATCTTCGAGATTCTTTTGAAAATCATTGGCGCGGTCATGAATGCAGACGGCAGCACTCCGGTGGCTGTCAGTCAGGCAGGGGGGACGTTAAGCAACAGCTGGGACGCCACAGGGCGATGGCAGCCGGCAGCAGCTCTGACTGGACGATAAGTAAATGTCTCTGGACGGCGGTCGCCCATATGAGGTGCCACCGGCGTGCAGCTGCCCGATAGAAATGTTTCCTGCGCTCTTGCAGAATTGCACACTGCTTGCACATTCTCAGCGCATGATAAAATGTGTGATGCACAAAACAAAATGACACGATAAGCACAGATCCTGGTTTCCTCCTAATTTCCACCACAATGCCCGGCCTCACGTGGCAAGAGTCTGCAGGCAGTACCTGGAGGATGAAGGAATTGAAACAATTGAATGGCCTTCACCATCCCCTGACTTAAACCCAACAGAACATCTCTGGGACATTATGTTTGGGTCCATTAGGCGCCGCCAGGTTGCTCCTCAGACTGTACAACAGCTCAGGGATGCCCTCACACAGATCTGGGAGGAAATGCCACAAGACACCATTCGTCGTCTCATTAGGAGCATGCCGCCACGTTGTCAAGCATGCATACAAGCTCGTGGGGGGCACACAAGATACTGAAAAGCATTTAGAGTTGCAGAAATGAAGTTTTGGAGAAAATGGACTATCCTGCCACATCTTCATTTCACTCTGATTTGATGGTGTCTACACAATTAAGCCTCTGTAGACTGAAAACTTTTATTTCATTAAAAGACTTGGCATCCTTTTGTTCTTAAGACACTGTCCTGTTGTTATTTGGATAGATATCCAACTTCATATTGAGATCTTATGGATCTAATGGGTTTCTTTAAAGTGCTCCTTTAATTTTTGTGAGCTGCATATATGATCATATATTTACCTTTGGAACACTTAAAAACAAATTATTTATGAAATGTTAGTTATATTTCGTAAGTGTTTTCATACCCGGAAGTAAAACAGCTCGATTCCTGAAGCTCCGCCTGCCGCTGCGTGTTGGTGCTGTCCGCTTTATGACGTCATCCTACAGTTTGTGGAAGTATCTTTGTATTTCTCCCATGAAAATCACTTGTTCAAAGAGGAATGGACATATGATATATCTGCCTTTAGTAGGCCTGGCCATCTCTACAATGCTTCACAAACACACATACAAACGGCTTCTGCACAACTGTGCGGACCGAGGTCGGGGTGGGGGGGTCTTACAGGCACACCGCGCTCAAAGTAACAAACATCTGTTTGAGCTGGAATTTATTGAAGACAGGACACGACTGGAAGATGTACGGTATTCTCAGTGACGTGTGGTGAAGTTCACAGCTGGTGAGGCACTGACGTCATCTGTCAGATTTACAAACTTTAGAGAGGATTTTGCAGGAACTCCCCTAAATCTATATTCCACCTTTTCTATAACTGTGCCTTTTCCTTCTTGATCTCTTAGCCAATTGGAACGATTCATAACTAGTAAATTAAATAAACTGTAAAAAAAATGTTTGAAATATCATAATTTTTTTAAGTCTGATATTAAAAATGTAGAAAATATTGTCAATTTACTAATATTTCAGACCAGTTTTATTAACACAAATACAGGCTTAGAAAATCATCTCCTAATTTATTTGGTTATTTAAGTGAACTACATCAATTTTTTAGCCCCATCAAAAGATCCAAACCACCAAAGCATACCATACCGTTGAACTTTGTGCCTTAATACTTGATGACTAAATTATTCTCTATTACATTTTTCTGATTATTACTCCTTTTTTAACTTGTGTACATTTTTGTTTACTCATATTTCCCCAACTGTAATTATTCTGTGTTGGAATATTATTAGTATTGTCATAGATTTGTTTTGGATGGATTTATCTAAAAGTTCTGCAAATCTATTTGTATTCAATAAAGTAAAAAAGAAAAAAGAAAAAAGAAAACTCTACAATGGGCTGGAGATATTGGCAGCATTGCCTAAAGAGCAGCTTATTCACCATTTGATTCATAGCAATTAAAATGTGTTGTTTAAAATTTCATTTCAACCTTTTTCTCCCGTTTACAAACTATAGCATAAAAAAAATTACCAAAATGATTTTTATTGACTTACTTGTGAATGAAGTCTGTGCTCTTCCTTCAGTGTTAAAAGTCTCTGTCTTCGTAGAGTAACTAATTATTGAGTTTAAGGGTTTAAAAACGAAATATTGCATCTACAAATTGATTCTAAACAACATTAACGAGTGACTGGACGGCTGCACTTGTTTTGCTACCGCTAAATCTTTATTTTTTAGCCGCGGTGTCACATACACTCTCTGGGCTCACCAGCGCCCTCTGCCTCATGGCATGAGTACTGCGTATTACGGTGAGGCCAGCGGACTGTCTGCCTCACTTAGTGTGATTGGAGCGCATTCTTAGTGGATAAAAAGACTAAATGAGTCACAAACTGGAGTCAATGTAATCAGACAGATGGAAAGAGATAAGCAAATTAGGTCATGTTAAAATAAAACGTATTTTATGAATAAAGAAAGACTGAAATACAGGCATGCGTCAGCTGCAGCCAGACTCTAGGCGTGTTTGAGATTATGCAGGCGGACCCGGCGCTGCGCAGATCGCCTGGATTGCGGTGCATGCTGGTTAGTTTCTGTCACCGACGTCACATTTGCGACGACATGAAGTATCGCGAGAAAGGGGCGGGTTCAAGGCGCCTTCCTAAGCCAGCGCAGCCAGAAAATAGGTACTGCGCTGGCTGCAAGCCGCCTTGATGACTACAAAACAATGCATTGTGGGAAACGGTGTCCTGAAAGTTTTTGTAGTTAATTGTCAAATAACTGGCGCTAAATGAAGGAAATATGTGTATGTTCTTACTTTTTCTGGAAGGTAGTGAATCGCTGATGAAAAAATATACAAGATTTTAAATAATCTGTGGTTATTTGTGTCATAGTTGTCTTTAAAATGAACTTTAATTATTATTTTATCTATTTATTTGGGACTGTGTACATGTAATGAATCCCCCGACTATTTTTTTTTTTATCTGTTTTACTCTAAGAGATGTAAAAAAAAATACTATAAAAGACATAACAGCACTAGGAGGAGTGGCGTATTAAAATTCAGCCGAATGTTGAGGACAGCCCCCAACTCCTCGTTCTCGTGCAGTCTCGTCGTCCACCTTCATCTCAGGCGCCTTTCTCCGCCCCCCTCCTGCAGCAGCTTAGTCTCGTCAACGAAGCAGGCGAGGCGCAAGTCAACTCAAACACGCCTTCTGGGTGACGCTGGGGGCGGAGCTGCCTCACCCATCGCTGTCCGGCTAAGTTCGCCCAAAAAAACATTGAAAACCCGCACAAAAAGGTAATAATAATTAAAAAAAATGTATAAAATATAACGTTTGATTTTTATTTTTAATTTTAAGAAGTATATTCATCTAATTTATATATGCATATTTTGGGCCATATTTTGCTGGTGAGGTTCAGCCTCACCTGCCTCCACTGGCTGCACGTAACTCGGTATTCTGCATCTAAAACGAAAGTGTTTTTGCTGATCATTGTTAGTTTATGAGGAGAAATTGGGAGTTGTGTTAGTCTGGGGGTGGAGCTATCAGAGCAGACTCTTCCTGGAGAGAGCTGTTGGCATCAATCTTTCGTCAGCACGTTTCCAGCCACTCGTTTTCGTGGGTATGGGAGGGGCTGCTGCAGACTGTGCAGGTTTTAAGAGGATTACTCTTAAATGCATAAAGGGATCAAAATGCAGCTTTGGGGCTTTTATAGAGAGGAAGTTAACCGTAAAAGTCATTTAAAACCTAAAAAAGTAGAATTTTCATGGTAGGGCCCCTTTAAAGTATTTTTAAACATCTCAGATATTTTTTAACTCATTTTTAGAAACTGTAAGAATCTTATCACGAGTGAGATAAATTGATTGTTTTTCTTCTGCATAAAGTTTTGTCAGATTAAATCTATCAGTACAATTCTATATATTCCAAAGTTGTTTTTGATTGATCACATATCAGGTTAATGTAAATTTCTCCTTCCAGTTGGACTTTTCCTTCCCTTTTCTGCAAAACATACTGTGTGACTGCATGAGGATCCATCTTTGCTCCAGTCTGTGGGCAGGGCAGTTGGTGGTGAGCATTCGAGCAGATGTCTTTGAGTGTGCAGACTGTTCAAGTTCTACTCTTTCAGGACGTCATGTTTTCTCTGCAACATCCACAAAGTTTGACTTCAAACATTTGATTTTGTGAACTGCCACCAGCAAAAATGAAAATGCTTTTAGTATCCAATAATGATGTGTTTGAATAAACTATAAAGCAATGGTTTTTAAGATCAACTCCTTTCTAGGGTAGATATTTTACACTTCAGTGTAGCTGCAGTAACTAAAAAAAAAAGAAAAAAAGTATTTTAAAAAAATATCCAAACCTGAGCTCCAGCTCTCCTGGCAAACAGTAAAGTAAAGTGAACTAGAAATGTTATTTGTCTTTTTTGTTTTGTTTAATATTTTCTTTACAAATCTAAACATTTTATTTATGGGAACTTCCCAAAGATTGGGGGGGGGGGTGTTTCTTAGATGGTTCAGCTGTTGCTTCTTAAAAGTTTAAAAGCTTCCTTTTTTTTCCAGACAGAACCTCTCAATGGAAAAGTGTCTTAATACGTTAAAGTTGGCGCGCGTTTATCCACCTGACAGCTCAGCTCATGCCAGGTTGGTCTGTCAGAGAGACCAGCAGCAAACCACAGTGAAATTACAGGCTGTGGCGGTGTTGGGATGTGATCTTGGTCCAAATTAAAAGGGTCTGCAGCCACAGTGGTCGGGTTTACCCACAGTGCTGACGTCAGCAGAGAATCCTCATATTGAACCTAAAATAAGTTTACTCAAGTATACTATTGTAAACCTAAATTTTACTTTTGTACTTTTTAAGTACCTATTAAAAATCAGCTTTACAGGTTCATGTTTACAAGTTTATTAATTTATGTTAAATATACTTGAATTATACTTAGAATTATACTAAAGTTTAAAGATATTTAGCCTAAGCTTAAACTTTAGATCAAGACATATTTTAGTGACCGTTGGTGTTTGAGTATTACTTTTCTTTTTGACAATAACTGTATTATTTTTAACGTAGACGGATGTCTTTATGGAAGGTCTGTTCAGTTTTTAGAAGCCAGTTTTGGTGTGAATATCTTTGGTATAAAAAAACTTGATCTTTCATATATAAAGCATTCTTAACCCTTATAGAGACAGAAATATTATATGGTATTGATTTAGAATCCTGACAGTAGTCATTGAACAGACCTAATTCATAATAACATATATTAAAAGTCTTAAGAACATCCTTAAAAAATGGATGATTGGTTGTTTTTCTTTTGAAATGTCCTTTTTTTTAAATTAAAAGTAAACTTAAAGTATACCAGAAAGGTTACTTTAAGCATAATTTCATGTACTTGAAATAAACGTAAAGTTTATTACAAATAAACTATTATTATTATTAAACTATTATGGTGCAGACTTCTTCTTCTTTTCCTTTGGGCTTTTCCCTTCAGGGTCTCCACAGTGAATCATTTTCCTCCATCTAAGTCTGTCTTCATCCTCTACTCTAACACCATCCACCTTCATGTCTTCATTCTCTGCATCCAGAAACCTCCTCTTTGGTCTTCCTCTAGACCTCTAGACTCAGCATCCTTCTACCAATATCTTCACTGTCTCTCCTCTGAACATGTCCAAACCATCTCAGTCTGACTTTATCTCCAAAACCTCTAACATGTGCTGTCCCTCTGATGGATTCATTCCTGATCCTATCCATCCTGGTCACTCCCAAAGAGAACCTCAGCATCTTCATCTCTGCTACCTCCAGCTCTGCTTCCTGTCTTTTCTTCACTGTTTCTAGTCCAACAACATGGCTGCTCTCACCACAGTCTTGTACATCTTTCCTTTCATTCAAGCTGAAACTCTTCTATCACACATCACACCTGACACTTTTCTCCACCCATTCCAACCTGCTTGCACTCACCTCTTCACTTCTTTTCCACACTCTCCATGACTCTGTACTGTTGATCATTGTGCTGACTAATGGTTTCATTTTGCGGTGAAATTCGGTCATAAATGCAGAAATCACCAGATGAAGATTTCAGGATTTATTGAAATGATAGCATATAATCTCCATATTAAAAATCTTCTTAGCTTTCATGTGGATCCATTTACCTTTCTCCTATAGCTCAATCATCCACGTTTAAACTAGTTCTCCCAATTTGTCCCTAGCTGGTCACTGCTAACTCAGGTTGCTAGCTTTATTTGAGTTAGCCTGGGGGCGGAGCAGACTCTTCTTGAAAGTGGCGGTCTCACTTTGTGACATCAGCACGATACAACCTGCTCGTTTTCGTGGGTATGGGAGGGGCTGCTGTTGAGAGTGCAGGTTTTTAGAGGATTACTCAGAAATGAATGGATCAAAAATCACTTTGGGGTTGTTTATAGTGAGGAATGAATAGTATAATGCACTTAAAAGATCAAAACGTTTTCTTTTCATTGTGTGGCCCCTTTAAAGCTTGTACTTGAAGTATACTTATTTTGAGTAAGGGTCACACTTATCTGTATGTGTGTAGGGGACTGGACTAAAGATAGATGTTTTCTTCGTGTGCTGCACATTATTCCATTTAGAAGAACTTGGTAATTAACTTGTTTTCACGGCTTCAAAAAATACAACTGGCAGAGCAATGCTAGAAAGCATGCTTCTGAAACTGTCTTTTTCACACGTTTTTGGTTTTCCTCAGAAGCATGGTGTATTATGGGAAATCTCCATTTTCACTGGTTTTGGTTTGGAGTCAACATGTGGAACAGCTCAGTTTGCAAGAACATCTGGACAACTGGAAGACCAGCAACTCTCCATCTTAAGAAAGGAGGGGGCATGAAACATACTAAACCACTCAGTGAGACAAATAGGAACTCACTTATACACACACGCACCCCCCCCCCCCACCCACCCACACACACACACACACACACACAGCACAAGCCTGTACTCAACAGCGCAAACCACAGGTGGCTGCTGGGGAACTGAAAAAAAACTGCTTATTTTAGATCCTGTCAACTTGGGCCTCTGGTATTCACACACACACGTGCGCGGGCACACACACACACGCACACACCCACACCCACCCTATGCACTAAAGTAAGCACACATTAACACACACGGTAACTTGTGAATGAAACTTCCAAAATGTATCTTTCTTGATCAAATACCCAAGCAATTCAATTCCATATAGTAATTGAAAAAACTTGTTTCAGAACGATTCTGTTGAATAGATCTATGAATGTTAACCCTCTTACACCTGAGGCATCGTCTGTGATACTTAAACACTAAATCTTTAACAAGTTTGATTCATGTTGTCACAGCCTTGTTCAGGACAGCAGATTCTACAATGCATGCATGACAGAGGTACATCTCTGGAGTTTAGATCAACAAAGCTCCCATAAATGGAAGGGAGCTCATCCCACTTTGTTTATATGGTCTAGTTTTTGACCCTGTCAGGCTCCTCCCCAACTGGACGCACCTGGCTCTCATTTAGTCCTCAACCCGAGGATCTAAAATCCTGATAAGCCAGACGTCACTGCTGCAGTATCAATGGCTGCCGAAACCCTCCTTGAACTTCTTTCTTGTTTAACTGACTTCTGTTTCCTGGGCGTTGACGCTGTTACTGAATCTTGGAACTCTAAAGCCATGAACTTGGATAAACACACTCAGAAAAATGTCCTTTGGCTGAAGTTTCCTCTGGGCTTCCAGCACTGCTGAAAGACAGAGCCAAAGACACAGCAGCTACTTTAAGCTTTTCAAATCACCTGATGTTCACTTTCTTCAGTTATTGGTTGAAGAAATCCAGCTCTTTACAAACTAATGTCTAAGTCTCAACTGCCCCACAGGTGGATATACAAGTTGTCTCATGTTGACGTTTGGTCAAGGACCCCTCTGTTACACTTTTTGGTTGTCCTTAAGTTTTTGTTTTTCAACATACTGGCTGTTCCCGCTGAATCATGGGTCTCCAACCTCTGGACCGTGGACCAGAACCCGACATACACTGGATCCGAAGTGGTACCAGACGCGGTCCCAGGCGTGAACTGGATGCGGTACCGCATGTGAAGCAGTACTGGCTTTGGGATTACTGGTACTGGGCTACTTTCTGACATTTTTGGTGTCCTTAAGTCATCAGCTTTTGATGTGCTGGCTGTTTGCAAAATCAAGGGTCCATGGTACCGGACGCGGTACTGAATGCACACTGACTGGTCCTTGGGACGCTTTCAGTACCACCGGTACCCTAACCTAGTAAGCATCCGATACAGAGTCAGGTACCCCATCTGGTACCGTATCCGATACCCCATCCTATACTGCTTCCTATATTGCGTCCGATACCCCATACCAAGGGTGTGGACCCTTGAACAGCCAGCTCGTCAAATGATGATAAGTGGAGGACATCAAAACGTCAAAAAGTGACAGAAAAGTCCTTAACCAAATATCAATATGTGACAAGTTGCAGATGAGAATGAGAATGTGGCCAAGACGAAATTCCTGCATATCATAAGCATGACTAGCTTTCATTATTCTTACAAATACTTCACTATACACATATCACACGCACGGCAATCATTGATTCTGTTTCCATGACATCCCTAAGGTGTCCACACAAGCCAGAAGGGAACTGAGAGACACCTCTGTGCTCCTCTTAAGACGCGGCCCCTCCACTCTATGAGCGTCCAAAGACCGGACAACCCAAAAACCCGCAGCACCCCAAGTCTCCAGATCCTTCAGTGAATTTTTTGCTAAACTCAAAACCAAAATTCTTTTCTTCCGTGTGTTACCCATAGAGATCTGGGAGATGATGTCACACTGGGTCGTCCCACTCAAGGCGACACCATATTGGCAGGAATCGGCCTGAGGAGTTGAATCGGCTGACTGAAGGAGGCTCACCACGGTTGATAACTGTTGAGCCCCAGTTTGTACAAATAGACGCGGAAAAAAAGGTAACATTTTGTATATATTAGTGGAGGAAAGCACAACTCCCCCCGCGGCTGAAGGATGTCTGTTACCAGTCCTTACTCGTCAAAAAAACTCTGATCATGCTTTAAAAAGAATTTATTAAAGAAAATTGGATTATTGCTCAGCATAAAGAGTTGTATTACATTATTCAGAACAAAAGACTGTACAGCAGTCAGTGTACTTTTTGACACAGTTGAAGAGTGTCTCTCTGTACCTCAAAATCAGGAGCGCATGCATCCTCCTAAATCAGATAATGAACATTTGCTGAGGACGATGATCACTCTCCCCGATTATCTTATTCAACATATGAGGGTTTTTTTTGTCCATTTCAGAGACAGCTGATGGAGAGAGGAGCACCGCCACGTTCAGCTGCGCTCTGCTGTGTGGAGATCACCTCAGCAGAACAGCACCTCCTTCAGACGTAAACATTTCACACAAGCGTCTTGAGTTAGAAACAGGAATAAGCGGGAACACTGTACGTCATTTTATTGCATTCCTAAAGATGTGCTCCATTTGAGCTAGCGAAACAAAACTGAAAGATAGAGCCTCCGGCGGTCAGATTCCGTTTATGCAGCGATGACTTCATATCGCATGTGTTATCGTTTACAACGACAACTATCATTATATGCTAGAATTGTGGTTTTGGATTGAAGCTAGTGTAAAACCACGGTTCATTGCATGCAATTTGTGGGGATAACAGTGTTGTTTTTAAGTTAGCAAGCGCTAACGAAGCAATCAGATGATGGATCCTGAAATGTTTGTTTATTTTGTAGGAAGAAAAAGTGATAATCCATAGAGTCTGGACTTTATTCCATTTATTTTCAACCACCTTCCATCTCCAGAGAAGAGAAAAATCAAACTAACAACCAGACACGTTAGCCAAACTAATGTCAACAAACAGCCTGACCCATGCTAATGTTAGCTGCCTGGGATATTGCACTTACCCTTCCAGTGATGATGCAGCAATTTATTGATTGAAGATTCTAGAGTTGAATGTCCACTACAAACCCAGATTGAGTCCATTTATAATCCTTCAGGCTTTTGTAAACTTCAGACTCCTCCGTGAAGGACGATGGAAGTTGATTGTTTAGTTAGCATAGATCTAGGATGTTTTCTTCATGTAAAAGAACGCCGGAAACATCATACCGGTCGGCTATTTTTTATCTCTATAAGTTTTTTAAATAAAGCTCGATGTCATGTGAATTAAATTGAGATAAAGTTTCAGCACTGGCCTTCACGGCAGCGCTGTTCATATTCCTGCCAAAATGGTTGACTGACTCCAGGGAGTCTCGTGGGGTCCAGAGTTTCAAACATTCATTTGTATCATATTTGATAGACATATTTCTGAGACCCCTATTTAATTAGCATGGTCAAAACTTCCTCTAAAAGAAAATTATGTCTAACTTGGTTCATGTTTCCTGCCCTTTAGTGCATTATCATTCCACTGAGGGCAGTAGAATTCTTTTCCTGCTCCTTCCAAAATGGCTGATAATTTATTCTTGGTAATACAGTTAAACCATGTTAAAATAAATGTATGGATCAAATTTGAAATGGTGGATAAGGTTACCCCCCCCCCCCCCCCCCCCCAAAAAAAAAAAAAACATTCATGTCAAAATTTTTGCTACTTAAACTAACATTGCGTTACCAAGTCCCCCAACCTGTCATTATTGATACTTTGTATGTCTTACAAATAATAGGATATAGCAAAACAAACTGATTTCATCAAATGGGATGTTCTTAAACTTGATGTGAGCTGACACAGACAGGGTCTGAGTGTAGTTGGGAGCTATAATCACCTTTCGACTCCCAGAATATTCCTGGTATTTCACGGTGTTTCCTCCATCATAGGAGAAGATCAGTGGTAATGGAGTGAACCTTTACAAGACAGAGATGGAGGCTGTGAGAGTGTTCGCTCCAACAAACAACAACAGAGAGGGCCCACATCCTGCTGAATGGTGACCAGATGGGGACAAAAATGTGTGTGTGTGTGTGCATGTGGACCACAAGGTTGGTTTTAGTCGCCACAAATGCCTCTTTGAAGGAGTAACTGCTTTGAAAAGAATTCAAATGGGAGACAGAGATGATGACGGTGCACTGCACAGTGTAGCTTGTGGCTTTTATGTGCATTTGTTCCTGATTTTATGTGCATGCTTGTTAGCTTGCACGTTTTTTTATGCTAAGCACAAGTGTGTGTGTGTGAGGGGTGTTGACGTCAGGTGCAGCGCAGGTGGGTAGCAGGGGGAAGGGATGAAAAGGTCTGCAAAATAAACACACCTGATCTCACTGGACGCACTTAGTCTGCAGCACAGTCAGGCTGCAGCACAACTACTTTCTAATGTTGGTCAGGAAAACAGTTCTGGTTAGAGCTGCTTTGTGACCAAATCCTGATCTTTACTCAAGCAAATGTCTGAGAGTGATGCGCAGAATGTTAACACAATGTCTAAAAGAATCATCCATTTTCATCATTGTATCTTAATTTAATCCATCCATCCGTATTTTCTACACCCACTTTATTAAAAATAAAAGTTATTTTTTCTAAGTTCATAAACATTGGACCTGATAATCCATATTAATCACACAAAACTTTATTGATTTGGTTTAAGTTTAAACATAATACTCTTTAAGCAAAAGATAAAATATCAAACAAAACTTATAATTACTTAAAAGGGGCCACACCATGATTTATGATCTTAGGCCTTTCAGAGTAAATAATATCCATATATCTCATCATATGTTACATTTGGACCACTAAACCACTATTTTTTAAATATGAGTGATTTTAGTGGACTCTTCATACATGGAAGAAAAACTCCAACCATTTCTGTCGAGCAGGCTCTTCTTTTGAACAAACTCCTGAATCTCTCACAGCCTAAAACACATTTTCTTTTCTTAAAATACATTGTCTTACGAGCCGTCATCTCCTATGCAGATTAGATTCAAAAGGAACCACTTCTTTTCAAAGTCGATTCTAAAATGACATTTTGCTGATGATCACCTCAAAGCTCCGCGTACAAAGTTTGTGTTGGTTTTAGACTGGGGGAGGAGCTACAGCACAGACTCCTCCTCACATGCCTGTGACATCAGCACGTGAGGACCCGCTCATTTTCATGGGTATGGGAGGGGCTGCTGCAGAGCATATATTTTTAGAGGATTACTCTTAAATGCATGTATGGATCAAAATATCACTTTGGGGTTCTTTGGAGTGAGGAATGAACTTCATAATACACTTAAAAGTTTAAATAGTTGTTTTTTCATGCTATGTGTATCCGTCATGTATCCATCCTCAGTACCTGCTGAACCCCTCTCAGGGTCATCGACCTGTTAGAGCCAATCTAGCGACTATTGGGAAAACGCAGGGTGCGCCCTGAACAGGTCATGTAGGGGGAAATGCAGAGATACTAACTGATCTAGCAAGCATGTTTTTGGACTGTGGGGGGAAGCAAGAGTGCCTGGGAAAAAAAACACAACTTCATGAGGAGAACATGAAAACTTCATTTAGAATTGTTCCTGCTGGGATTTGAACTGGGGTCTTCTCACTGTGATGCAAAAGTGCTAGCCACTACACCACTGTGCCACCCCAGGAACTAAAGTGAGCCTGTCTGAGAGGCAGGAAAGCTCCCGCTGCTCAGTCTCATGCAGGACGTGTCTGTGAGAACTAAGATGGAACTGTTCAGAAGGGATGGGCTTGGTTTCTGCCTGAGAGGAACCTCCTGCCAGCCAGGTGGATCCTCTGAGGACTCCGGTTTGGAATGCAAACCTGCTGGATGCTTTGGTTCATGGGGTTGTATGCCTCTCTGGTGCTCCTTATCTTTACTCAGAACCAGTGAGTGAAATTCAAACTCTCACAGAGAATCTGTAAAGCCCAGATTGGCCAAATGAAGTCATGTGACATGTAATAACATGGGTGAGATTACATAGACTCCTAGAAGAACTTATTCTTTCAATCTGATATTAGAATATTCCTCTGCCTGCCTCAGCTCAAAACCTTTTAAACACCATTAACACAATGAATTTCTTTGTTGCTTTTATTTTTTTTGAGCATGTATAAAGTAACACATAAATACAATTAAAATGCATAAGTATGTACACACGCACTTCTACACGGACAACAGCTCGAATAGGAAGTGAGTGGAAGAAAATAACATGAAATAATTTCATGTTGAAAACTGTTACGCAATCACAATCAAATGTAATACTCAGATTAAACCAAGCATATCATTGTGTGAAGGGTCAGAGGTCCTCAGGTTTGGAGGAGGAAACTTTTCTGACTCAGAAAAACTTTGGTTGTGTTTATTTTCCAGAGTCAGTAGCTGCAGCGTTCAGATGATAAAGGAATCCAAACAAATGAACTCCACTAGATGTTTCTCTGACTTTGTTTTTAAAAATCTCTCTTTTTTAAGTGTTAGGAGAAAAAAGCATTTAAAAAAAGCATCTTAGGTTTACAAAGTTGCTGCTGCATTTCAAAACATCTCCTTTTGAAAACTGGTAGAACAGGAAATGACAATGGTGGCTATAAAGCATGGGGGTGGATGCATAATAGTTTGGGCTAGGTTTTTAGGAGCAGGCTTTGGATTTATACTAGTGGGCTGGAGGGTGGATGAAATAGAGGTGTACATTTGGACTTGAAACTGAAGTTTGACTGTTTTAAATAGTGTTCAAAATAAACTGAAACTGTAGTTGACTGGCTCAGTCGGGTTTGCAGAGTTTATGTTTTATTCTTAACCTTTTATTCTTTGATTTACTGTAACTTTTCAACCATGAACACAATAATTCCAGTAGATTCTGAAGGATAAAAGCGGCTCAACGAGATTAGCTGCTTTTCTCCTTCACAATCTACTAGAATTATTGTGTTAATGGTTGAAAAGTTACAGTATGTTAATGATTTTGTGTTAAAGGTGTTAAAGGGTTAACTGAACCTAAAAGGAACAAATATCAGTACAATGTGTGCAGTTATGCTGGAATATTAGCCTTCAAACTTCTACATCTTTGGTATACCAAGTTTATATCTTCCAATAATTTCTTTTTAATTACTATCTTGCAAAAATGACAGAGAGAAATGCTTTTGTCTGGAATTATTTTTTTCTCCCTTTTTTCTAAATATTTCACTGTTAATAAACAAACATGAATGGATGTAAAGCAGTTTTAATAAACCTGAACATTCTGGAAATGAAAACAGTTGTTTTGTTTTAGTGGAAATGAACAATTTTAACACTTTTCTACAAAAGCGGCTCTGTTTCTTTACAGTTATGAAAACTGGATGAGAGCCAGAGTGATTTGTAAAAACCCAAATGAGCAGTAAAAATAACAAAACTGTCTTCATTGATTCAGTTATGTCTGCTAAATAAACGACCACAGCTTTCAGCTGAAGTTCTTCTCGTCTGGCCTGACAATACTGTTTTACTTCTCTCATGTCCTGACAGAAAGATGTGATGGGACTGTATTGTGATGTCATCAGTGCTAACGTCAGATGAAATGAAAGGCAGATTGTAGTTTTTCACCCAGAGTGTAGATAATCTGATGTCAGGACCACTTGTCACTTATGTTTTTCTCTTCTCCTCACTGTTTAGTTTTGCTGCAAGGACAAACAGTGCCCCCTGGGGACAGGTCTCCTTCCAGTCTCCTCTGCTATTTTTATTTTTCTCTTCTATTAAACAATTCTCTCTTCTCCTCTCCATCTTCCACCTTCTCTCCTTTGTACCATGCTCCTGCTCTTTTGTCCTTGTTTTATGCTCGTCCGTCCACTTAGGGTTGCTGTTGGGATAGGAGGAAGAAAAAACAGATGTATGTGGGTGACCAGAATATTTGATCTAAAGACTCAGAAAACGGGATACATGTCAACAAAATCCTTTATTGTCAAACATTTTTCCTCTTTTCAATATATTCTTAGTAATAAGTGAGTTCAGGGAATAGCTAAAAAAAGGGAATTTCTGAGGAAGATGATAAAAGAGACAATTGTGGAAGAAAATATATTTATTAAGTTGAAAGAAGCAGAAAAAAAAAACAAATAAAACAACATTTCATCAGGATTTAAAAGATAAAAGAAATCAGAAAAGCTGTTATAAGCTGTTGCTAATAAAGAACAAAATGGGAAAAAAAATTGTAAAATGCAGAAAACATTAGCTGAGAGATACACTTGTTTTAACTTGTTCCTCATAAAACCTGAACTTTGTGAACTGTACGTCACCAATAATCATTTCCAAGACTGTTTTTAGTTAATCAGATTCTGTTTGTAGTTTTTAAGGTGCTTGAGCTGCACATCTGAGTGCTACAGGTGCATCCACAAGGCCAACAGGTGCATGCAGGCTTTCTCTGCAGCCGCTCCAACATCCAGCCGGACTCACTCGGGGTCATCAAAACCTGCAGCCCTGTGCGGCAACAAAGAGCTCCTTGCTAATCTGAAGGCGTTTGATGTTTTTACTGCAGACTTCTGCAGATGCAAGTGAGCCGTCTGACTTGATTGGTTCACCGTCCATTTCCTGGTGTGTCCACACTCCAATCACATCATGGAGCTTCAGATGGAAGGTGGATGAGGTGAACAGACAGGATCAGCGGACAACCACGAGCAGCAGAGTGACCTGTTTTTGCCAAAAAGAGAAGAGAGAGGTGGGTTATATGAAGCAAAAGAACGGGAGAGAAAAAAGGAGGTCCAAATAGCCCCCCCCCAAAAAAAAAAATAAAACTAACACACACGCACACACACACATTTGCCTCCATGCCCTTAAATAAATTCCACTGGCGTCTTGTAAATTTTTATTTTTGTGGCGCTGCCGCTGCTGCTTTTTTGGCTGCGGGCCCCATCTGTCGGCCAGCTGCTAGATGTTTGGGAGGAGGAGGAAGAGGAGATGTGTGTGTGTGTGTGTGTGTGTTAGGGGTTAAGGGAAAAAACACACATGTCTATATCCAGGGAGGGATTAAGCACTGTTGGATGGGAATGTTTGCAGGTTTATGAATATGCATAAAGGTTGGGAGAGGCTTCAGAGTGTAGTAAGGGAGAGGAGGAGGAGGAGGAAGAGGAGAGGAGAGGAAGGTGTGAAAAGGACCAGAGGAGGAGGGGAGGAAGGTTAGGTATCAAATGCTGGACGAGAAAAATGGGAAGGAAAGATTTAGGGTTTAAAGGAAAAAAAGGATGACGTGAAAGTGGAAGATTATGAAAAAGAGGAAGGAAAGAAAAAAAGAGAGCAAGGGTGAGGAAGAAGACAAAAGGTTCATGAGGCAGAAAGAAGGGAAGAAAATACTCAAAAATGGGTGAGTAAAAGAAAAGAGAGCAAAAAACAAAGATAAAGACGAATGAAAATGAAGAAAGAGCATGGATGGATGACAGGAGAGAAGGGAGGTAAAGGCAAACGTGGTAGAGGTGTGAGAAATGAAAGATGGATGAGAGAGGAAGACAAGGGAGCGGGAATGAAAAAAGGAAGCAATCAGGCACAGAGAGGATGGGAATATAAGGATGTATATGGATGGATGGATGAATGGATGGATGGATGCGTTTGGGCATTGTGCCAGTCCCAGGATGGGACCTTTGGGCAAGGAATGAAAAACAGATGGTTTGTGAACCTTATATTAGGCTTCGGTAAATAATAAAAAAAAATAAATTAAAAAACTCACCAAAAACACCATTAATTAATTGGGAACAGCAGCTACTTTCTGTTGCTGTGCAGCTTTCTGAAGGTGTCCCTTTTTTCAGTTTAATGCTTCTTTGCTTTTTCATCTACTTTGTGTGTTTTGGAAGTCTGGTTGTACAATATCTGTGCTGAACCACAACTTCAGTAACACAAAATCGTTGTAAAGTTAGGAAAAGACAGAAATCAAACGCCAGAAAATTCTATTTTAACAAGAACTGAATGCAAAGCAAACATACATTTGTGATGCTTTCCAACACTTGGGACTCTTCCAAGCTGTCACATGTTTGGTATATGACTAAACTCAAGCACAGTTTAAGGTAAGGTCAAACCAACAAAATGAGTTGATCAGGAATTTCCAAAAATCAATCTGTTTTCCCTGAACTATCTGCTCCTCAGCATACA
Organism: Oryzias javanicus; assembly: GCA_003999625.1. Lineage (NCBI taxonomy): Eukaryota > Metazoa > Chordata > Actinopteri > Beloniformes > Adrianichthyidae > Oryzias > Oryzias javanicus. Next base: position 2,389,651 of record CM012448.1, read on the forward strand.
ATAATATCACGGGTTCATAAAGACTCACGTGTCCATATATGCATCAGGTCTACATCAAAGGAATCACTTTAAACGGTAATCAGGTTAACATATAAGAGCAGTTTTATTACTCAGATATAACATGATGAATGTTGAACTTATACTATTTAACTACCTTCTTTCAAGGCCCAAAGAACTTTACAGTCACCGTCTCATTCACACATTCAAACCTTCATCTTACAGCGTCTGTGCTGGCTCCAGCAGCTTCTGAGGAGAGATGATGGATGGATGGATGGATGAATGGATGGATGGATGGATGGATGGATGGAGGGATGAATGGATGGATGGAGGGAGGGATGGATGGATGGATGGAGGGAGGGATGGATGGATGGATGGATGGACGGATGAATGGATGGATGGATGGATGGATGGAGGGAGGGATGGAGGGAGGGATGGATGGACGGATGAATGGATGGATGGATGGATGGATGGATGGATGGATGGAGGGAGGGATGGATGGATGGATGGAGGGAGGGATGGATGGATGGATGGATGGACGGAATGAATGGATGGATGGATGGATGGATGGATGGATGGATGGATGGATGGAGGGATGAATGGATGGATGGATGGATGAATGGATGGATGGACGGATGGATGGATGAATGGATGGATGGATGAATGGATGGATGGACGGATGGATGGATGGATGGAGGGATTGACGGACGGATGGATGGATGTAAAACTGATTTGATCTAATGAAAACATGCAGACTCCAGACTGGGATTATAGATAGATGAGAGATGATATTTCATTCATCTCTACAGAAGTTCCATGTCTGGCAGCTCATCCATACACACTAGAATTACACTCAGTAGACAGTAAAAATAATTATATGAACCACATGGTACAGATAAAACTAAGATGAAAACAGATGATTAGACATAAAAAACATGAGTGTGATAAATAAAAAGACTAAAAATAATAAAAGAATGAATAAAATGTCCTGTCAGCAGTGTCTGTTATAAAGCCGTGTGGCCGTCTCCTAAAACTCTGTCCTACAGCGCAGTGAGACGGACCTCTGACTGTGACTGCTCCTCTGGGATTTGAACCACCGTCCTCTCACTGTCAGATAAGAGTGCTAACCACTACCCCACCATGCAGCTCTAACAACACATATTTGTATGGACACAAACAATTCCATTTGGTTGATATGTTAAGCAATTTTAGCAATAAAATAAATGAAAGTGACACTAAACATGCAGAGATATTTGATATCTATCTAAAACATTAATTCATAAATTGATTAAAATTAAGAAAATATAGAAATTCAAACATATGACACTATCTTTTTCTCACAATTATAAATAAACATGCTTGAAATTGTATGGCACACAAAAACCATCAATTTAAAGATTATATGGGACAATCATGACAATCATTAAATTTAATTCCATTATATTTATTGGCATTAAATACAGTGCTATAATTGTCAATGAGAGTGTGATTAATTCCCTTAAGGGATTTACATCAGAAAGCACCAATCCAGCACTAAGCTAGCGGCTCTGTTTAACTCTTTACAGAGATATTCTTCTTTCAAACAGCATTAAATTCCTGTTAAACTCCATGTTCAAAAAGTAAAGATAGAGAAAGACAAGCTCCTGGATGACCTCCATTGCTGTTGCTTTTGCAGTCATTAATTACAATTACACAATGACATGCTGGCGGTCTACACCTCACATGCGCCGGGAAAACAAAGCGCTCAGTAGAAGCGAGGCTCAACTGAGTGGAAACGCTCGCTAGAATGAACTGGACCGGACCGTACCACTCTTCAGTGGAAACCCGGCTCACGTGTTACTCCCTACACACATGCAAAACAGTCATTTCATGTTAGAAGAGATCATTCCAATTGAATTCAGATGAGGCAAAAACATTTGTACAAACTTATTTTTATACGATTATTTTAAAAAAAATCGGATTAAAGAGCTTTATACGACGGAGTATTAGGGTCACCGAAAAATTTTAAAAAAAGTAATATTTCAATTTTTTTTCTCGTAGATATACGACTTTAAATCTCGTAAATTTACGAGAAAAAAGTCGTAACTGCTAAATTATGAGAATAAAGTCGTATATTTATGACTTTAAAAGTCATAGGTTAAATTTACAACTTTTAAAGTCGTAAATTTATGAGAAAAAAACGTGTAAATCTACGGGATTTAAAGTCGTAAATCTACGAGATTAAAAGTCGTAATTTAATGAGAAAAGAACCAAAGTTGTCTGTTTATCAGAGCCGTGCTTGAAGATGAAAGACGTGGAGAATCTGGTGTAGATTATGTCCAGATCGGTGTTAAAAGCAAAGAAATTCTGAACCTTTTGGCGATTCAAAATCAAATTATTTCCGGGTTCGGTAGTGCGTGTGTTGTCTTGCGTATCTTCAAGTAAGCAAAAGAGGCGCTATCATTGTGTTAAACAGACTTTTTATTAACAGTCTCTTCTTACTGCTGCACTGTGCATGACTAGCGCTCATCTGCTTCCTACTTGCCGTGCACCGAACATGTGACCAGTCGCTTGGCCTTCTGGGTAATGCAGTTCGTAAACAGCTAACTTCAATACACAACAGTGCGGAGTTTCATATGTAAAATAAAGAGCTCAGAGATACACGTTCATCAGGATCGTTACTTTATTACATCTTTCATTTCCTTTCTCCACCTTACATCATGTCTCTGTCATGCTCAGAAACCAAAAGAGAACGTAAACAGAGCTCCGGACGCCTCCTTCCCCAAATGAAACGTCCCGTCTCGACACAAAACAACATTGAGAAATGACAACGTTAGCACAAGAACATTGAAAATTCCAAAAACTCGTCCTCTTCAGACGGAAGCATCACAGAGTTGGAGGAGATCTGGTCTGTCAGAGGAAGAAATGACTGAAGTGGACAGCTGGAGGATATGGACCGCTTCATAAACAGGATCTGCAGAGATCCTGCAAGCACCATCAACGAATAAAACATTAATACACTGTAAATCAAATAAAAGGAACTTCCAAATATTTGGAATATTTTAAACATTCAGTTTACCTGATGAAATCCAAGACGCTTTTCACAGTTTGGTTGGTCTGCTTCAGTTCACGGCATAAATTCGCTGGAATGTAGACTCCCCTCGACTTTAATACATTACGAGAAAAAAGTCATAAATCTACGAAATTAAAACTCATAAATTTACGAGATTTAAAGTCGTATATCTACGAGAAAAAAACTTGTAATATTACTTTTTTTTTTTTTTCGGTGACCCTAATACTCCGTCGTAACTTTAGAACTTTTGCAGTAAAAAAATGTTTTGCTATACTTTTAATTTAACATTTTACAATTTACATTTTAAAAAAGATTGAAAAAAAAGTTATTGAGTCAAATGCTGTACAATGCTGTTGGCATTTTGAGGAGTACCACCTCCTCCACAGCCCATAATCTCTCATCCTGACTTTGTGTTCTGGTTTTAATCCACACAAATGGAACCTTTCCTTTGTTTCATTTCTTCTACTTTACTGTTAAGACTCAATTCAGTTGTCTGTTTAACTCGTAAACATCGAAGCTCCAGTCTTTATGTTCTTTGATTTACTGTAATGTTTTAACTGTCAACACGATCAACAGAATCCCAGAAGATTCTACTGTATCATCATGTTAATGGTTGAAAAGTAAAACTACGTTAAAGATTTTGTGGGTTTAAAGGGTTCAAAAGTGTCAGGTTTATCACTGTGTGACTGCATAGCTGTGTTCATGACCTACTTTTGCTAAACTAACATCTCAACACAAAACATCTCCGACATTATTTCACAGTTATTGTTCAGACCAGACCGTTGCTGTGAGCATGTGTTATGTGGCTTGTTTATTTTTGTGTGTGTGCTCGCTCCCATTCGCTGAACAAAAGCCCTCGGTGACCCAATAAGAGAATCCTGAAATCAGAGCATTTTAATGTGATCCAGCTCTGCTGCTGTTATCAACAAATGCTGTTTTTAGTTCACCCCACAAGCACAGACAAGCCTGCTGCCACCTCCTGCAAAGCCCTGGCAAACATTTGTTCTCGTCTATTAATAAAACGAGAGCTTCAGGAGTTTAACTGGAACTGCACCAAAGCAGAAACGGTCACATTTCACACATTTTTAACACTCCTAATGCTTTTCATGAACTTTGACTTTCAGCCTGTTTGCCTCACTAATTGTTGTGTTTAGTGAACTCTTTTTTTGTTTGCAGAAATTAAGTATTAAAAGAATAATGACAATTATTCCTATTGTGAAAAAGGGTAAAGAGCTTATACTTATATAGCGCTTTACAAAAAGAGCTTTACACTCACTCACTGATGGTGACACTGGCGCTAGGGCCAATGTGGGGTTCAGTGTCCAAAGACACTCCATCACATTGTCTGGTGATCTTCTGACCAGAGGTCGACCACTCTACCTCTGCACCACCTGGCAGAGTCCTGCCAGCCTGGTGAGCTTCACCCTCTAAATGGTGTATACTCGTATAGCGTTTTCTACCCTCCTTCAAGGGTTAAAGCGCTTCACAGACCCATTCACACCACACACATTCACACACTGCTGGTGGCGCCGCTGCCGCCCCTTATGGGGTCCTGATGACCCCACCCTTACATCAACATGTGATCCCTCCCATGACAAAGGTAGGATTACATGTCTGCCTCAGACACCAGTGAGGATAAAAAAATCCTTGGAAAAAAAAAAGTTCAGCATGTTGTCTTGTGGGGTCCAGATGACCCACTTCTAAGGTAAACATACCTAGATAACACAAGGGTTTCTGCAGGAGCGGAGTCTGAATGACAGCCGCTTTCAGCGGTACTTTTGTCTCTCTGCGACCCAGGTTGAAACTTGCTGCCCTGCATTAGTCTGAGGGGTAAAAAAATATCAAAATAACAATTAAATTAGAGAAAAATGTTAATATCTTGAAACAAATCAGGAGTTAAAGTTGAGGAGAGAAATGATCACATTCTCTTCCACATTAGTTTAAGGTCCATTCCAAATACCTCCATTTGAAGGGACATTTATAGTGCAATCGGTGTCCAATATACTTTTTATTTGTTACCCTGACGGCCACAGCGCGTCCCAGGACCTCTGATCCCGTCTGAACTTTGAACATTGAAACTGGAAGCCCCTGCAGCATGAATCAAGCTTTCCAGCATTATTTCGACTATGTTAGAAATGAACAAAAAATGATCCAATTTATTGAAACCCATCTAGTCTCCATGCCTGCTGGGCGTGGACTGGCCTGGTAAATGTTCTCCCCTCAGGTTTGACACAGAGGCTTAAATCCAGAGCTATATGTAAATTTTAAATCCAAATGCCCCCAGGAGTCTTCGTAAAATGTTTTCTCTTAAGACATAATTTGTGAGTTTAAGTATTAGGACTGAAAGCCTTGTTTTAATTAGTGATTCCCTCTGAGATGGGTTTAAATGATTCATTAGTCAGAAATTCCTTGGCACTACCAGTATTTTTTTATTAAAAACTTGAGAACCCCAGGGAAGCAGCAACCTGACATTACCTGTGCATTATTTCTTACGGTATTTACTCTAAACCCAACCCCCCCGACTGAACAGGAGACAGCTTCTGAGTGGAGGAATATTAGAAACTATTATTCCTAATTAAACATCACAGAACACACTGTCACAGTTGGACTGTCTGAGTGATTTAAGACGTGCTGAACCTTTGGCATCGCAACAAAGTCTGTTAGCAGAGATGGCTGAGTAATGCCTCAAATTGGCAATTAAACAAACAGGCCCAGCAATCCCTGCCAAGGTTTCACCATCACAGGTGTGACTGCGTGCATGTAGCTGCACTGCAAGACGACTGACAAATCAGATCCACGCTGCATGAGAACACCACCACTGTCAGCCGTTAGCAGGTTCAGCTGCTGCTGGGAGATTACTGCTTTAATGCTCAACATGTTCCATACTCAAATAAAAAAGGATCATGGAAGTTTTCTTCTTTTATACAATCAGTTTTAGCACCTCTTTGTTTGGATTTCTGCAAGACTCCTTTGTTGCATTCATCAGCCAATCAGAATGCAGTCTCCCTAACTCATTATGCACATCTTTTCCTGAGGTTAGATCTATAGTTTTGACTGCAAAATGCACCTGGAATATTTCTGCTAAAATAAGTTTCATGCTCTCATGACTGACCTGGACATGAACTCTGGTGGGAGGTGATGTTTGTTTTAAGTGTCCCTGCCACTGATTGGTGTGCAGAGCTTGTATGATGTAATCCGATGATCACATTTTCATTTATCTGCTGCTTTGTGCGATAAATGCAAGTTCTGCATGATTCAAATCATTTTGATATTTCTAATCATTGCATTTAGCTAATTTCTCCTTTATTTACAGTAAACGCTGTGAGGTGGGACGGCCCCAAGCGTTGACAAATTTTAGATTTCACAACCTCATGCAAACTTACTTTTTGGAGCGCTTGACCTGTGTTTACTCAGCGAACACTAATAACGCACTTCCATTTAATAAATAAGCAGCAGTACACTGTAAAGACAGAAGGTGAGGCGGGAAGTAGCTCTGCCTCAATGTAGAGGACACATGAGCTCACGTTTGTTCTTCAGTGGTTGCTAATAAAGTTCAATCCTTATGCGATCTCTTGCTCTGACTGAATACAAAAATGTAATGTTGAAAAATATTTCAAAGTTGGATTTTCAATCAAAACATGAAGCAATTACTGATGATTAATGCTGGACCTTCAAATCTTCATGGAGACAGAGAGACTTCTAAAACTGAGAGATAAGGAGGGCTTTTATGCTAAAGTTGATGAGATTTCTTACAGATCACTGAGTGTAAGTGCAGCTCTCAACTTGGTGTTTTTGGAGTCATAATTTCCCCCCTAATAGTGCAGGACTATCCCTGGATTCTCTGGATACCCCGTGCCCTGGATATTAAAAAGAATTCTGACACCACGCTCACTATTTTTCTTTCTTTTTTTTTTTTTAAACGCCAGATATGACATCACCGATTTCACAAAGTGTAAAACAAATCAATACAAACATTTCACAGCGTTTTCTTGTTTCTCCACTGTGTTCTGATGATGACAATGTGGCTGGTTTGCTAAAAAATTACATCTGAACATGTTTTTTTTTTTGGCAAAAATTGTTCGACCCCAATGCATTGTGGTCTATATTTGCTCATCTAGTGAGCATCGTTACACGCTAGTTTTTTGCAAAGATTTCTGGGAAATTTCTAGAAGTAGTAGATTCAGTCAGCACTAGAAAATGGCAAATATAAACTATTTAGTGCATTTTACATTCATCCCATTTGACGTTCATCCTTGGCCTAATATGAACCAGGTATGTGTTTGGAAAGAAAGCTGATGTCATTCAGTAGATGGAAAATACAGTCTGTTAAATATTTGTAAATCTGACTCTGAAAGAGTCAGTGCTAAACCAGAAAAACCTCACTGCACCTCACTGCTGCAGTTTGTACCCCAGCCACAGACTGATGACAACTCTCATTTTAACATCATCCTGAGTAGGATCACTCAAGTACAGGAGATGGATTGAACTGAATCTCTAAAACTGAAATTATCATCATTTGCCTCAAAGGGACAAAAACAGAAGACTTCCTATCAAACATTTATGTTCTGCTCCATCACTGAAAGCATTAAATCCTGTTCAACATGATTTCACAGCAACCCATGGAACACAACTTCAATCGATAAATACAATTTCACTGAAGATGAAATAATTCACTTCTGTTTATCTCAAACTACTCTGCCATCATAAGCCTTATTTCCACTCAGCGGTTTGTTTTCACGCCGCATGCATGGTGTAGACCGCCAGCGTGCCGCCAGCTCACTCTGTATCATCCCTTTGCCAGAGGTTTGGGTTGGGCTCCGAAATTCTGTTCCTAAAAGGAACAGTTATGATTTACATGGTTCTGCTGTACTCTGTTCCTCATTTCGGTCCTTAGTTTCATTGAAGGTCTATTTGTCTCAGATTTGTCAATCACTTGGCCGTAGCGGCTCCGCTCCAACCGTTCCGTTCCAATTTTCCCTGGACCTACAACCAATGGGGACCCCCCAAAGGTATGAAAATGGGTCCAATTTACCGGAAAAGCTCAAAATACGGAACCAGACCCGACCTGACCTCTCAGTGGAGACAGGTCTGTATTTTCCCTTTGACACTTCAAATAAAGCTTGTGCAAAGATGAAACTCTGTATTTCATCGATAATATAAAGTTAAACCGAGAAAATTAAAGTAATGAAGTGTGAGGCCTGTAAACCACAACAAAGGTCGTCTGTGTAGATGTTAGAGATCCCTGGAATGCCAAAGATAAGTTTTAGGAAGAAGCAGAACCTTCTCCAGCTCATAATTCAACAACACTGTATTAGTTTGCAGCTTAAGCCAAAGCGTCTGGAGCAGGGGTGGGCAAACTTTTGGATTTGTGGGCCAGAAAGGGTTCTAATATTTGGCATAAGGGCCGGACAAGGAGCAGATGGAAGGAGAGATTTGGTAATGAACCTCATAAACTAAAAAGATAATATGGAATATAGATAAAAATACATGCTTTAATTTGGATTAAAATTCACATATATTAATTTAAAAACAGAAAATTTGGGAATTTTCATTTCTAAATTTTGATTTTTGTTCTCCTTTTGGTGATCCAATGGGTTGATGTTCTTCAGAGGATAACGCAAACACAAAGAAATCAGAAAGATCACCATCTGACTCAGAAAAAAACACACACGAACACCAGAGAAACAACACCATTCATGAGAAGAAACCAGAAATACAATGAAAATAAAACAATAAGTAGGATTTTTGATTCAATGTATTTTAATTTGGAGGGCCAGATTAAGTAGCTTAAGGGGCCGTATGTGGCCCCCGGGCCGTAGTTTGCCCACCCCTGGTCTGGAGCGTCTGTGCAGCCACAGACTCTGATCCAGGACCAACTCAATCAACAAAACTAGAACAAAAAATGCAACGTTGTGCATAAAAGTTATTAGGTGCAAACACATGACGATAAAACGACCGAACCGTAAGAAATGTTGCATCAAGTTTACTTGATCAAATGTGTTTTTTGTTACAAGAGTTTACAAATACAGGTTAAAAAGGCCTCACTTTAGAGGGCAGCACTATATGAATATTTTCTGCAGCAGTTTAGCCTTTCAGCCATCCTGCTGGCATCAGTCTGACCAGTCGTCTTTCAGCACTGAGTCATTGCAAAGAAGTGCTAAAGTGGTACTTCTGCACAATCAATTCTAGCAATGTGTTCATTATGTGACGTGTTTGTTATGCTATTCATGAATTCTATGGGAAATAGTGGAATTGTTTCCACAATTAAGGAAGCTTGGAAAAATGTGGACAGAGTGCAGTTAGGGAGTAAAGGCACCAGGAAAAGCAGGAAATAACGTATAAACACAGCCAAAAAAAGATATGCTTCATCTTCATCTGAGCCACACAGGGCTCAACATGCTGGATTCAGACTCTTTCACAGAAAACAGTATTTTTTTAAAGCAATGCACAGCTTACTGCTGGAAGTTTGTTGTAACGGTCAGTGGAGGTTGCTTTATTTGATCTCTGGGGAATTTGTTGTGCATTATTCATGACAAGATTTTTATTATGTTGATACAATATGCCATTTTATCAGCAAGTGTCACTAAGTTACAAAGGTTTTTTATTTAGAGAAATATCTTAGTAAATGGAGGGAAGATTTCTCTATACATCAAGTGTTTAACTAGCCTAAAACTTGTTTTGGAATAAACACTTTTTTTTTCTTTTATGCAAACATAATGTTAGTGTTTCTTACACATTACAAAGAAAAGCCTCTCACATGATCTGCCATAGCATAAAACTTCTGCCCAGTCTGTGCCTCTGATGCACAAACACACACTACTTAGTGACCACTCTCATGCCAAAAAGCCCATTACCCAGTCTGCTTTATGAGCAAAGTGTGCAGCATTAGTGCTGGACTGTATATTTAAACAAGACTCACAGTTGAAAGGTTAATTACTGATGCAGCAGTAAGCATTCTGCAGCAATCACAAGCTAGAGCTTCATGTTGTAATTATTCCCAGCAACACCATGTAACGAGAACAGCACCTTAATCATTTGAGAGAAAACAGACGAATAAAACTGAGCCTGCAAGCAAATGCCCACACGCCAACTAAACTGGAGATACTTTAGTCCAGAAGAGATCACTTTTATTTCACTTTAAAACTCCCTGCCACTATAAGTTGATGCTATGGCCAGTTTCAGTGTTTCTGAGTTTTCCAGAAAGTCTAATGAATTTTAAATTATTTCTTTAAAGTATTCAAGGCGCCTAGAAACCAGAAAATCCTAAAAGCTGTTGTTTCTCTAGACAACAACCCCACCAGATATCAGCCTGAGTTTACCTAATTTTATTCTGAAACAAGCCAAAGCATGCAAAAATAAAAAATGACAACACAAAAAACAGAGTTTGAGACATTAAACCCCATTTGGAACTAGAAATCGTTAGAAAGCAGCAATTCATCCGAGTCAGTCTGAGACGAGGTTTCTGTGGCAACCACTCTCACCAATCAGGAGGAAGCTTGTTGGAGGTCCACACCTCTACACACATTGGAAGGCATAATTATTGTCAGCTTTAAATACTCTTTAATTTTTATCATAATCTTGTTACAAGAGTTGTTGGTATGGAATCTTCCAAAACCTGCTGGTCACTAGATCTGCAACTGCCTGAGTCGTAATCATGTTTGCCTCTGCTGTTTCAAGGTAGGTACATGTGCAGAAAAAGATGCTGTCTCTCTGCTGGCTTTTGTTATATCAGCGTCTTCTCTCTGCTTGTTGTAGCAGTTGTCACCTACATTTTAGAGGTGTAATGTGGATGCAAAGCAGTGAAGCCTTCCATCCATCCGTGTGTGAGAGTCCTATAACTGAATGGGCAACAGAGAGTTGGAGCAATCTGATCAGTTTACCAGACAGTGTCATTGCACAGCAGTAGAGGCGTAAACCTCTGCTCAGACAGCTGAGGGTTCAGCTCTCCTCCTGCTCCATCATGGAATGAAGAGAACAGAGTATGAATGTGTGCAAAGAGGACTGTGACATCCAAGACCCCCCGATGAAAATGCTGTTTTTTACATGTATCATACGTCTGTAATCAAAGTGCACCCCACACTATTTACTGTTATCTCATAGAATAGGTCATTGTTCTGTCACATATTACAAAAGATAGAAAACATTTTCCAAACCTTCTGTCCTGAAAACAATCCTCTGATTAGATTTCAAGAATGTTTCAAATTGGAATAAAATGTAATCACTTGGGTATCATTCTGTTTTACTAAAAAGAGAAAATAACAACAATAAAATACATAAATAACATCTACACAAAAATGAAAAGCAGAAATTCAAACTTCCTGAGACGTTTTCATTTCTCTTCATTCCCACTCCTCCCTTCAGTTTACCTCCCCTTCTCACTCCGTGTCCACACCTTTGGCTGACAAACACATTTTTCTGTTTTGTTTCTCACAAACAGGAAAACATATTTTCTCACATGAAGAAACACATTGCACCACCTATTGATTTCCTCTCAGCAAGGCCCGTGTTTGAGAGGAGACGTATGCGTTTGTTGATGTGCAAAAGCATATGTTTTCATGCACAAATATTTATTGTTAAGAAGTATAATTGCATCCTGTTTCAAAATAAAGGACATACCCAGCAGTGTGTTAAATAGCTTCAACTTTTTTGCATTTCTATCTGTAAATATTCTGTTTATTTGAGAGCAGTTGTAGGGTGAGGTTATGGAATAACATGGAGGAAAGGGTCAAAATAAGTAAAACTGCAGCACTATTTGAAACAAATACAGAGAGAAAATGTGAGAAAAGTTAGGAAATAAGAATCCTGATGAGACTATGAGCAGGTAATCAAGACTCTGTGATGCTGGTTTGGTACCTTGACGCTTTTTTTCCTTCAATTTTATTTGCATTTATGTGAATAATAACTGTGCATTTACTATATAAAAATATAATAATATGCTGTAAATATAGTACAATTGGGTTAGGAATGAATACGATGTTTCTTCTACCCACTCCTTTTTGCTTTCTGCTTATCATGTTTATTTAACATTTATTAACATGTATTTAACATTGAGCACTATTGCCGGGTGATTCTCACCAGAGTAAAAGTTTTTACAGGATCGTTATTTTTCTCATTATTATTCTCAAATTATTACTTTTTCATTAAGTTTCTAGGATGTTTTTAGGATCTTCCTATGTTTTTATTTTTCATATTTTTACATAAACTACAGTTGAAAATAAAAGAAAACGACTCTAATGTATCATGTGTTGTCATGTTTTGATCTATTTATTATGAGAAATACTTTTCATCATAGTATATTCAGGGTTAAAATGACCCATGATTTTGCCACTTTTTATAGCAAAAGTGTTTCTAGGGTTAAATATTTGACCATCTTTTAAAAGAAAAGGAAATCAATCAATCAAATGATGTTTAACTTTAACATTTATAAAAACCAGAGTCTTAAAAAAACCTAAAAAATTGTATCATTGATAACATTCTTGAAGGCATCAGGGTTAAAAGAAAGAATGTAAACCAGATGAGAAGAATGGGAGGATGAGATGATGAAGGAGCTAATATTAAAACAGAATGGAGATGGCTCAGGGAGGAATCCTGACAGGTCCCTTTTAAGTGTTGTAGAGTGACACGTCTCTCCCACACAAACAGACTCGCTGTGGTCCCAGTGGAGGGCAGGTGTAGACAACACTACCATCTGTGCATCAAAGATTCAGAAATTACCACTGACACACACACATAATCTGAGACGTGTTTGTGTGTTTCCTGAGCGTGAAGGTTTGATCTACAGCAGGGGTGTCAAAGTCAATCGCACAAGGGCCGAAATCCAAAACACACTTGAGGTTGCGGACTGAAAAGGGTTCACATTCATTGAACACTGTAAAACTAAAACTTTAAAACTATAAAAACGTAACTTTTTAGCATACGTTTGAACTAAATATTTAGCATTACCTGCGATAATGCTAGTGTGAATGCTGTAAGATGACTTTGGCTGCTGAAGATGTTGAAATTGAAAGTTAAAAACGCTAAAGCTAATAACTACATACGCTGAAGCTGAAATCTCTGAAGCTAATAGATTTTGGGTGGCTATCTGAAACTGATAGCCACCAAAACTATTAGTTAAATGCAAAATTAGCCAAAAAGAAAAATAAAAAAAATAACTTAGGTTAGCCAAAACAGCTTGCATATATCTGAAATAATTGAAAAACTTTAAAATATTCTAAAAAACTGAAACAAAGTTAAAACAGCAAGCAAATATTATCCTAAGTCCAGAACAGTCTAAAAAAACTTTAAAAGAAAAGCTTAAATTACCCACAAACCCCCTTTATGACGGTAAAATCTGTCCAACACTAGAGGCTCTCAGCCCGTATCTGTTTGCTCAGCTGTTGGACAGGACAAGTTTAAAAAAAAAAAAATTCTGTCAGTTTTTAATCTTCTCGGTTTTTCATTTTGTATTAATATGTTTTTGTAGAAACAATCAGAGGCTTTTTTATATTCTGTAAAATCTGTGAGGAATGTGTGAATGATTAGGCAAAAAATGTGAATTTTTTTTTTCAAAAAATGCTGAAACTTGAACCACAGACGGACCAAATGCAGAACTAGACATTTTAGCTGTTAGATAATCCAGAATGAAGAATCAAGCTTCTCCCTCTATCTTTCCCGCATTTGAGACAGCGAGACCTCACCTGTTTGAAACACGCCACAGAAGTTGTTTTTAGTCTATTTTTTATTTATTAGTAGATCTTTGCTCTTTAAACGTCTTAATTCAATCTCATGCACCAGCCCCTCCCTAGTTCCCCCCAAAACCCCGAACAAACGTGGACAGACTGACAGAATTCAGGTCTGCAGAGCGTTTCTGCGTGGTGCGTTCACTGACCTCTGGACATCAGCAGCAAAACAAAGCAGGTTTCTGAAAACTGCTTTGTTTTGCTGAGGATTGTATAAAAATGACAAAAGCGTAGTAGCGGATTGAGTTTGGATCCACTAATGTCCAGAGTTCACTGAACACATGCACAGATTCTGCGCTGTGATCTGCCTGTTCGGAGGTTTGGGGGAAATAAAGGGAGGAGGGCTGGTGCATGAGATGGACTGAAGGAGTTAGAGGAGCGGAGACTCACTAATACAATAATAAAAAAACAGACAAAAACTACTTTAGTCAAGTGTTCTTATTCTGTTTTTTTCGTTAACCACAAAATAAAGAGACTTGATAAAAATCATGTTTTCTGAGTTTTTAACATGTATGTGTGGCATTTTTCTTCTGAAAGAGACAAAAATATAATAAGAAATCATTTTGTGTTTTCATTTTTGAGTATTTCTCCTTTTAAGTTCCTGTTTAGCAAAGTGCCTGAGGAAAAACTCCATTTGGATTCCTGAAACTTGCTTACGTCACAGAAGCTAGCTAACCCGGATGCAGCTGCAGGAGCCGGAGAAGATACGATAACGTCCCACTTCTGTGCTGTAAAGGATTGGAATTCAGCGAAAGACCATACTGATGTTACCTTTCATTATTTTAACAAGGAATCTGAGGAAAAACATCACCACCGTCTGCACACATTTACAAACTGACGCTGGATTAGACCCTCTCTGTATTCTTCATTTCATTTCATGAGATTTCTTGTTTTCATGAATTCAACAATCAGCATGAAATCAGTTCTGAACCCAGATAGAGCTGCTGCTGCTGCAATGCAGCCTGAATGGAAATGTTGGAGTTTATTTTATTTTTATCAAAGTCTGTGTCTCACTAACGTGTCTGGGAGGATAAGGGGCGGGGTTACACTGCTCAGCACCATAAGCCACGCCCACACAGAGGAATTTTTGGAAACTAATGCTTCAAATCAACAGGAAAAATGGCTTTTTAATGACATTTAGGATGTGGAATTTTTGTTAAAACTTCACAGTCCTAATTAAAACCTCACTGGGAACATTTAAAGAAAATAAAAAACTTTAAAACAGATAAAGTCTCGGCATCTCCATGCGGTAAAGGGAGAGCGGGATGCTTCCTTCTTCATTATCAATTATCTCGTTATCACGAGAAAACAAACTTGGTTTTCTCGTGATAACGAGTTATTATCTCTTTATCACGAGAAATCGATCCAAAAAAAAAAAAAAAGAGCAGTTCAGGCCACTTTCAGCTTCCGTAACTTCAAGCTTTCCCCATCATATTTACCACACATTTGGTATAACACATGTATATGTGAGTAAGGACAGGAAAATTAGAAAAACACTTTTTTTTCCCTCATGGAATTGAAATTGTTTTTATTTCCTCTCTTAAATGAGTTGCAATAATTTTTAGGGTAAAAAAACATTCTTTTGTGAATGACAGCAGCAATAACCTGATAAGTTGAATTTGTCTTCAGAATAACACATCAGAAGTCCCAGGACAGTTTTCTGTCATAATAGTGTTGCTCCTCATGGGACATGCAGAATTAATTGCTTCGTTGGTCTTCTAAGGCTCATCATTTTCAAGTGCTCACTCACATTTTAGTCAAACGAAAAGCAAAGACAAAATCTCAATGTATACATCTAATATTTATTGTTTGTGCACATTTGGAGGGAAAAATGAGGCAGCTTTAGTCATCAAACAAGTGAGCCACAGTAATGCAGTTTCCTCACAACATCTCATTGAATCTTCACAACCATTCATTCAGGCATGACAAGGTGGCATAAAACAGCCAGTTTTTTCAGCACCACAGCTACAGTGCAGCTGAAACAGCTGAAAAGGACAATATAGAAGGAAGTGTGCTGCAGAGACAGCTGCAAAGGCTGCTGCATCACACAAAACTCCTACTCTACAATTGTGTCAGGTTACTGTAAAACCCCATGCCAGCCGAAGGTCTTCCAACCCCCCGCTCACTTCCTGAAGAATCATTGCTGCTCCCAGCGAGGTAAACATAACACTGGACACAAAGAAAGTTCAGTCTGACAGGAGTCCACAGTCTGTTGTTGGCAGAGGAAACACTTAAGGTCACAGTTCTGTGAAATGTAAAATCTGCAAAGAAACTTTCCTGCTTAATGTTGAATATTTGGCTATTCCTGTGTGTCGCTTTTCTGGCTCCATGAATTCGAATGAGATGAATAGTTAAATATGAAAATATGACAGGCTGGTCGTTTTGACGCTTGCTCACTTTGACAAGAGACATCTGCTGTGGCCTGTGGAGAAAAGCAGCAGAGAGCGCCTGTGTGGAAGTGCTCAGTGGAGGGGCTTATTCACAAAACTTCCCCTTTTTATTTATTCTTTGTGCATTTGCCCAACATTCATGCATGTGCTGTTGCATAAGGGTGTGTTTCATGAACTGTGTGCGTGTTTGAGTGTGCGCAGCAGCTTGTCAGAGGAGAGGATGAAAGGATGAAGAAGTCTCAAGAGAACAAACGGATGAGCAGACAGCGGATAATGGCGAGGGAGGGTCGGAGCGTGACACTGGGCTGCATGAACGCCGCCACAGCGGCGCTCTGCTCTGATTAAAACACACGTTCTTCCAACTAATACTTTAATGAAATATTAACACATTTAACTGTAATTAAATTAAAAGGAGCCGCCAGTGAGATTAGCGGCCATGTCAGAACAACCTTAGGAGGATAACCTCCCCCTCAAATTAATACCAGAGCATTAGCTCAGCCGCTCTGCTGTTACACACAATCAAGCTCATAATGAGCATGGACACAGATTTGCAAAGGCAGCTCTGCACAGACAAACGTTCATGGAGAACAAAAGTGGAAAAATGCCATTGGTTACTGTAGTTAAACACACAGAGCCTGCTTGGCATCAGAGGATGATTTTAACTGCATGTAAATTGCTTCATTTAGGCATCTCGGTCCAAATGATCAAAAACTCAGGATGCAGTTTAAAATATCAATAGAAAAGAACAGATTCATTAGAAAATCTGAAAAGGAAGGGACATTTGATTGCAAACAGAACAAATACAAGGTAAATGTAACCTTTGTTTCTTTGTGTTTTGACAACAGGGCCAGAAAACTGTTGTTCAGAGTCATGAGCTTAGGGTTGGACACCGAATGGGTTTTATTCGGTTCCGGTGCCAAAGCAGTTTTTTGGTTTCAGTTCCTATTCTGTGCCAATTTCAGTACTTCAGTAATTAAAAAAATAATGTCTACATCTTCCCAAATCAACACATTTCCTTCCCAAGTCACCTTTTGATGAATGGTTAAAACCAAACATTGACATTTTGGGTGTCGTCCTGTTTTTTGACGTGCTGGCTGTTCCTCAACCTCCAGACCAAAAACCAGTGGCCCGACACTCTTTCACCACGCTGGAAATTTGCTGATCACCATCTGTCAAACATGTGATCCTGAGCTATTCTGAGGGGCTACAGGGGCTTTGATCTCACTCAGGGGGTGTGTCTGGATGACAGCCGCTTCTGCTGTTTCTGTGTCTCTGTGACTGAGTCTGAAGGCTGTTCTGCATTAATCCAGGAGGGAAGGTGGGTAGGTAACCTCTTTTTTATTATTGTCTCAACATAAATAAGTAAAACATCACAGTTCAGGAGAGCGGAGCAGGCTAGCCCATTTTTAATTAAAGTAAAATATTAGGATAGTATAATAATTTTTGCATCGTAATATAGCATGATGTAAAACCTAGATACACGTACACAAGAAAAAAAAAACGTACATATACAATCAAGATTTGATGGTAATATTGGCAGTGCACAAGCATCTGTGCACAAATGCAATATTTTCCTACCAAGATCACATGTATTACTGTCATACTCAACTCTATATTCAAGATTAGAAAGTTTAACCACCAAGATCAGTATGAGTAGTAACCTGTATTTCCTGATTTACAGCATGAAAATAATATACCATGAAGCAAAGATTCACCTCAAGAGGATCTCCAGGATCTACAAATGTCCTCCTGTATTATGTCTTCATTACAGTTCATCTTTTTATTTATTGTAAAAGTGTTACCAATGATCTTTTATTCCTGATTATGCCATTTTTTTGTCAAAAAACTAGTTTGGTTTTGTAGTAGATAGTTTCTGCAGAGCTGCTTTAATTCATCAAAAATTCAGCTCTGAGCTTTGGATGAACCCACCCCTCTTCCCCTTCCTGTTGTAGAGCAGAGCATGAGGTTTGAGTATTTGTGCGTCACAAATAAAAATGTTCTTCTTCAAACGGTTTTTCATGTGATTTTCAACTACTTGAATCACAGGGTCACAGGGTTGCTGGAGCCTATTCCAGCCACTCTTGGGTAAAGGGATTCGTCCTGGACAAACCAGAAGTCTGTCACAGCCCCTCACCCCAATCTCCACCCTACACACAGACACTTAAGAGACAATTTAAAGTAATCAACCTATGAAGCATAGGAAACTGGAAAATCCACAAATCCATCCATCCTTCTTACGCTTTGTACTCCCCCTCCTCCATTTTTGAATCAATATCAAAAATGTTTTCCAAATGAATAAAGAAATCCTCAGCAGAAGCCTCTTTAACCCTCGTGCTCTCTTATGGGGTCCAAATGACCCCACCCTTACATTGAGGCGCTATCCCTATGACGAAGGTGAACAAGACCTCATGTCTGTCATTGGACACCAGTAAAGATCGACAATATTGAAAGAAATAGTTCAGCGCACTGTCATGTGGGGTCCAGATGACCCCACTTTTAATGTAAACAAGCCAAGGAGAGTGAAAGGGATAAGTATTAGCAACAGCACCTCATTCAAAAGAACTGATGCTTTATTATTAATAACAATCACAAACTGAAATAGGTATATGTGTTTAGTTTAGTTTAACAGTCTAAACAGTCACATTAGCTGACTGTTTAGTTTAACAGTCAGCTAATGTTTATATTTTTTGACTGAGTTTATGTTTTTGTATAATTACCAGTGTTAACCTGTTGAGACGACTGTGTTGTATAATTGGGCTATGTGAATAAAATGGAATGGAATTTTGATCCTTTCATTTGTAATAGCCTTATATTCTGCTGTTGTCATTTTCCACCCTTTCAAAATCATGCAGAGATGACATTGAATGGAAAGGTCAAGTCTAGACAGATACAATAACAGGGCTTCTAATGAGAGATTACTTTAAGGGTTTATAAATAGAACAACAGGAGAGTACAGAAATGTTCTGAGGTTCCACCATCCCATCTCTCTTCATTTCAGTGCATGAGAGACGCCCATCCATCCGTCTTCTATCCTCTCTTCCACTTGTTCCGGGGTCAGAAGAGGTTGGGCCATGTCCCAGCTCTCATGAAGTCAGGAACAGGGTTCATCCTGGTTTCCGGTCCCGGGATGCAGAACGCTACACAGAACAGAAACAGACCAATGAGGCGTCTCTTGTGCTTCCAGATGAGCCTGCAGGAGCAGGTCCCCATTTACAAAGCCGTTCACCTCGTTTTCTCATAAAGCTCCATGTAAATCTCTCCCTTCCCTTTTTTTCCATTGGTGGGAATGTTTTGTTCCGCCCAGAGACTGGATGTTGATGGATGATGATTGGGCAGCCGGATCAGGTTTTGCCATGTATTTTCATACATCATCTGACTCTCCCCCCTGCCCCTGACGATTTGCACCTGCGCCGCCTCGCTTCCCCCGAAAATACCTCTGATTAATGTCCGGAGCTGGAGAGGGGAGCAGAGCAGCTCGATGCTGGGGTATTAATTAAACTAACCCTAACAATCTCACCCCTGTCAGACGCCAGAAAGAGTATGACGCAGATGAAATGAAAAAGAATATTTTTAAAATAAAGGTAAAAACTAACATGCAGTCAGCTTTAGAGATGTGGGGGATTAGCCTGTGGATTCAGTGTGTTCAAGTGCAGGAATGTTCACACCGTTTACACACGTTTATCTGTGTAAAGGACAGCTGACGGGGGTGAACTCCATCTCTCACCCAAAAATAACTGTAAAACTGTTTTGTTTTTTCACTTTAAAGACAATCCCCAGAATCTTCTCAATTGGACAGGAAATTCCTTCTTAATGCTTGAGTTTAAAATTCATTCCTAATTTGTTTTGAAATCACAGGAGCTGACGGTTTGTTATCTTTGTACCATTGCAGGTTAAGTTTAGACTGTTTTGTTGTTTTTATAGCTCTCAATGCATCTCTGCTGAATGTCAAATCTGTGTGAATCAAAAACAATATCTCCAAATGAGACTCTTGAGGACAGCTAGCGTTTAATAGTGATGAATGGATGACCTTTGAGTGTTCAGACGTCAAGGCCACTGTGACCTCCTTGTTATTTCCCGCTACCAAACAGGTTTTCCCT
This sequence comes from Oryzias javanicus, assembly GCA_003999625.1. NCBI lineage: Eukaryota > Metazoa > Chordata > Actinopteri > Beloniformes > Adrianichthyidae > Oryzias > Oryzias javanicus. Next base: position 2,409,905 of record CM012448.1, read on the forward strand.
TGTTTTCAGGTGGTAAACATTTGTGATGTTAAATGTGTTCGTCATGCCATTGCTGACACGTCTAGATTTATAATGAATAATGTGAGGACCCCTACGTTGTCCTCTGGGTAGCAATCAGTCAAGGTTATTTTCTGACTGTGCCCAAACCAGTCCTGGTTCAGATTCTTTGCGCATGTGTCCTGGCTGCTGGTAACATCCAAACTTCCAGACCCATTCCTGATCAGAGGAACTTGTCCAAACACCACTGGATGGTCCTCATGAATTCTCCAGGATCACCTGTTTACTCCAAAAGATGCTGATGACTCTGAAAAAAGAGAACTAAACTCATCTGCAAGAAACACAGCGAGCAAATGGAATTGTTTGGGTTTGTTAAAATCTAACATGAGAAAAACTACTTTTTATATGGAGCTTAGTGACTGACGGCGAGCATTGAATAGCCATTGTTTCATCTGTTCAGGCTCTGTTTGAATGGCAGATTCTATGAGTTGGACTTCTCACAGTCTCAGTCTGCTTGTTTGGTCTGGACCAGAGTTTGCATGAAGGTTTTCTCACATTTGGTTAAAGGTAAAATGGGAACAAAGCTCTGTTGAAAATACATGACAAACCAAGAATCTGAAACATGACATGACTTCAGGGGGAAGACGATAAAGTCGGTTATGACGGATAGTGAACCTTAAATTCAAATATACTTAACGGGTAGTTAAACACAAAAACAGCTCAATGATTGGGACCTTAAACCTGGGGTTGAGGTGGGGGGAGGGGGTCCTGAAAGCAGAACATTCCAGCATTTCTGTGTTTAAGAGACAGATTATTTTTTACTTATTGGGGATTTATTTTTAATGAATTATTTAGATGGTTTTTAGCTATTCTGAAATTAATATACTCATGCCTTTTTCTATTTCATCTGTATGTATGTGATCAAACAGCTTTTTTGCAACCTAAATATTTTGGATAATTTTTGGTAGACTGGTGCAAGTTTTCGGAGTACATGTAATCTTGCCGTGTTTCATTAAGTTGACCCTAACGCCTGGGTGACACCGAACGAAGGCCGCTTCCATTTGGTGCCCTTGTTAACCTATTGTCAGGGATGGTGGTAAAGGACCCAAATGCAGGAGACCAGACTTGGTGGCAGAAACAAACTTTTACTAAATCAACTTAAACATGACAAAACCAGGAAAACAAACCAATGCAGTGACAGAACATAGAAGAGCAGATGACCTGACAATGAGAAACTGAAAACCAGACACTTAAATACACTGAGGATGATTAACTAAATGAAGACAGCTGTGGATGGTTAACCTGAATGTGGTGAGACTGACAGGGAAAACAGAACATGACAAACCTAAGCTCTGAATCATGACACCTATATTCAATTCAATTCAATTCAATTTTATTTATATAGCCCAATATCACAAATTCAATTTGCCTCATTGGGCTTCATGCCTGCAGTTTTTACAGATGCACAGATGGAGTCATAAAATATGCACAATAGGTAAAAACTAAACAGACTATAAAGAACAGGTCATCCCTGTCCTTAGACCCTCCCTCGCGGTAAGGAAAAACTCCTAAAAAAAACCTGAGTCAGGAAAAAAAAGAAGAAACCTTAGGGATTCCCACATGAGGGAGAGATCCCATCCCAGGACGGACAGGCGATACCAGAACGGTTAAAGAAAAGTTAGCTGCTAAAACTGCATATATGAGTAGAGTTCATTCATATAGAGCTGAGTTCATTCATATAGAGCTGAGGGACGAGTGATGATTAAGTCCATAGTCCAGATGAGGCAGAACTGCAGACCACGACCAGGAGCAGGAGGGCAGACGACCCACCAGGAATCACTCCCACTCAGAGATGCAGGATGGTGACGGATGGTGACGGGGCTTCATCCAGATGGGCGGGGCTTCGTCAGGATCACCAACAAGTCTCCCGGAAACTGCAGTCTCTCTCCGGTCTCCCACAGGGGAGTCGGAGAGAAGGAAAAACATGTGAATTATACTGCACCACCAACACAGGCATACAGTTAGAAGTAAATAAAAAAGTAGAGGAGAGGAGAAGTAGATGGAAAAGAGGACAGAGCCCCAGTGCACCATACTTTTCCCAGCTTCTAACTTCTAGCAGCCTTCTATGTTATTATGTAGAGAATATACATATTTCATCATTTATATTTCAAGCTGATTATAATAATTATTTCCAAACTTTCAAGAACAGTATATATGGAGAAGCTATGTTATTATTCTATGATTAGCTGCTAGTCTGGCAGAAGGCCTGTCAAAGAGGAATGTTTAAGGCTAGTTTGAAGGTAGAAACTGTACCTGCCTCTCTGACATGGGCTGGGAGCTTATTCCATAGAAGGAGCTTGATAACTGAAGGTTCTACCTCCGACTGTACTTTTAAAAATTCTAGGAACTACACAGTCCTGCATTCTGTGAGCGAAGCGTTCTGATTGGCTGGTAAGGAACTATGAGATCTCTAATATAGGATGGGGCACACCATTCAGAGCCTTATATGTTAACAGGAGGATTTTGAACTTTACTCTAAATTCAACTGGGAGCCAGTGGAGAGAAGCCAACACAGGAGTGATGTGTTCTCTTCTGCTAGTTCCTGCTAACAATCTTGCTGCTGCATTCTGGACAAGCTGAAGACCTTTTAAAGAACTTTAGGGCATGCTATCAGTAAAGAGTTACAGTAATCCAGTCTCGACGTAACAAATGCATGGATGAGTTTTTCAGCATCACTTTTAGATAACATATTTTTAATCTTAGCGATATTGCGTAGGTGAAAAAATGCAGTTTTACAAGCTTGAGATATTTGAGCATTAAATGATAAATCCTGGTCAAATAAGACCCCTAAGTTTCTGACTGAAGAATTGGGAGCAATATTTACACCATCCAAGGAGACTATCTTATCTGAGAGAGCATCTCTCAGGTGTTTAGGACCCAGTATCATGACCTCAGTTTTCTCTGGGTTCAGAAGGAGGTAATTAATTGTCATCCAGGACTTAATGTCTCTGATGCAGGAATTCAGTTTTTCTAGGTGGTCATTCTGATCTGGTTTAATGGATAAATACAGCTGTGTATCATCTGCATAACAGTGGAAATTAATGCTGTGTTTCCTGATTATGTCTCCTAAGGGCAGCATGTAAAGCATGAATAGGATGGGCCCTAAAACTGAGCCCTGTGGGACTCCGTAGCTAACTCGAGTACAATGAGAGGACTGTCCATTTACGTGAACAAACTGGTGTCTATCAGATAGATAGGATTCAAACCACTGGAGGGCAGATCCTTGATCCCTATGTTATGCTCTAATCTCTGGAGTAAGATGCTGTGGTCCGATGGTATCAAAGGTGCGCTGAGGTTAACAGGACCAGAACAGAGATTAGTCCCTTTTCTGAAGCTAATAGCAAATCATTGGTAACTCTGACCAGTGCAGTTTCAGTGCTATGGTGAGGTCTGAACCCGACTGAAAATCCTCAAAGTGATTGTTGTCCTGTAGGTGGCACTGCAGCTGCTTTACCACAACTCTTTCTAGGATTTTAGATATGAATGGGAGATTAGATATTGGTCTATAGTTGGCCAGAATGTCAGGATCCAGGCTGGCTTTTTCAAAAGAGGTTTAACAACAGCACATTTAAAAGACTGAGGCACATAACCAGTTTCAGGGAGGCATTTATTATGGTTAGAATAGATTCACTGATTAGGGGGAAGATTTCTTTAAAAGTTTAGTGGGATTGGGTCTAGGAGACAAGTGGAAGTTTTTAGAAGATGTAATAACTGATGCTATTTCTGCTTGGTCCACAGCAGTAAAGCAATCTAATGTTACAGACATTTCTATGGATGTTTTCCTTTCTACCATTTTAATTTGCTCAGGGGTAATGGTAGGAATAACCTTGTTCAATTTGCATCTGATATTTGAGATTTTATCATCAAAGAATGTAACAAAGTCTTCAGAGCTGAGGGCAGCAGGAATATGTGGTTCAACCGAGCTGTGGCTGCTGGTCAGCCTGGCTATAGTACTAAAGAGAAATCGTGGATTATTTGCATTTTCTGCTATTAAAGATGAGTAATATTGAGTTCTCGCTTTATGCAGGGATTTTTTATAGCTTAAGAGGCTGCATTTCCAAGCATTCAGAGAGTGCTCTGAGCCAGAACGGCGCCATTTTTTTTCTAATTTACGAGTTATTTGTTTGAGGGAACGTGTTTCAGCGTTAAACCATGGTGCTACTCTGTTTTGTCTAACAAGCTTGAGTTTCAGTATAGTGTAGTTCACCCCAGTGCAGCGCTCAATTTGGCGTCTGTTCTATTTTTTGCACCACCCATACACAGCCCACGTCAATCCTATCAGGAAGTTATGCCAAGTCACAACATAGAAAATCCAGTAAGTTTTAAAAATATAACACATTTTTCACAATGAAATAAGACTATTGATAATTGTGATCATATTTTTGTATCTGAACAGACTGTAGAGATGAAACTACAGTGTTCCCCCTTCTTCGCGAGGGTCAGGGACCGGAGAACTCTGCAAATTCACCGAATCCGCGGACATGGATAACCCTCTTCTCTGTCTCATTCCCCCAAGAAAACTCAATGAACAAGAGAGAGGCAGAGAGCAGAAGACGACAAGTCAAGATGGACAATGTCAAATTCATTGTAGAAGCTCTAAATAATCATAGCTAAGCAGAGTTCGACTGTCGTAAAACAATACAAGCCTGGTGTGAACTGGAAGTGAAGCGGATTCACACTCACTCTGCTTCTTCCTCGTACGGTGTGAACCTGCCGTGAGTGGGGGTCTCTCAGTGTTGATAGTCTGACAATAATCATTATTCCGAATATTCTGTCAATAGATTCTTTTATTTTCATGTACTTTTTTATCATAACTTAAACCTCTAAGGTTGATCATTTAAATGAAAACTGACATGTCTTTGGAAATGTGGCATATCTAGTCCTAGCTACCTTTATGTGTGGATAGGGCTGTCTGCAAGCAAAACAAATCTCAAGCCTGTGCAGGGCATACACATGACATAATCATGAATGTTTTTTTCTACAAACATGCTACAAGCAACAGCTCGTAGTGAACACTTACGGTGGGTAAGGACAGGGGTAAGTGAGGGTGAGGTCTTTCATTTTTTTAATCCAGCTCAAGGAGTCCATTAGTGCTGTTCAAGTGATAATAGTCTGCCTCTAGCATGCCCTGTACTTGCAGCATGACTGTTAGAATTTAGGAAATTAGACAATCAGTGTGAAGGACCCGAAAACCTGTACCGCACGGGTCGACCCCCATACAGGTGTATGTATCTGTGGTGTAACTTTTGTGTTCATCCCTCACTCTGAATGCTTTTACTAAAGTTTATCAAAGCTGAATAATCACATATCTGTCTCACATATGCTTACCCAAACTGAAAGAGAATGCAAGATTGTAGTTTATCACACAATTTCTCACATATATGTCCTCATTTGCCAACTCTTTTAGTGAATGTCCGACCAAATGTTTTTCATTGTGTTCATCATACCAGCTGATCCTCCATCCTTCCTCTTCTCCACTGTGAGAAAAATATCTCACATGCATTCTTGACTTCAGAATACCACATGCTTATCACCAAATTCTGTGTTTGCTGAGGGAGGTTTAATTCTATACCAGCTCGTCGGCTTTATTGGTTTTATTCAGAAAATCCATGAATGAATGATGTAACTCCATTAACAGTATAAAACCACAGTGTCATTGAGCACAGCACAGATGTTGAAAACAGCTTAAATGTTACAGTTATGAAGGAAAATGTACTAAACATTTGTTAGAACACTTAACAGTCAGATGATGTATACTGACCATCTACCTGTTAAAGATTAAGGTCACTCTGATTAGATGTTTAGATGGTTGATGGTTGTTTCTCCAATCTAGGGTCAGTCTGGTGGCTGTCTCCAATCTACCCTCCTCCTTCCATTATTAAGGTGATTGGTGGGGTGGGAGGGGGTTGTCAGTCTGTGATGGGGTGGAGTTACTTGGCAGTGGTCCCCCTTCCATGGTTGTGGCATGGATTAAGCCTCGTTTCCAATGAGCGGTCCAGACTGGACTGGACTTCTGAGCGATTCTATTACAAATGGACCTGTTAAGCAGGACTGACTGGCACCGTTTCTGGTCTCTCATTGGTCGTAGGTCCATAGAAAAATGGGATGGACCCGTTAGGGCGGAGCTTCTGTCGTCACACGATGTAATCTATTGATTTGCTTTGTAAAACATTTACTGAAGAACATTGGAGTATTTATAATATTTTTTTCTTTTTGATTCAGAACAATAGACTGTTCTGAATCATAGAGGTCGGCTTCATCCAGGATAAACACCTGCTCTGGATTATATTGATCCTCCAGGATCATCTTTTTCATTTTCTGTCTGTTTCTGATGCAGCTTCTCTTTCACTGTAGTTGAAGCGTTTTGACATCATCGTTCTACCCCCGCATGTGCTTTTATGGCCCAACACAATGGAAACGCTCACTAGAATTATCTGGGCTGTTCTAAACTGGCCAGGAGAGGATGGGTCTGGTCCGGACCGCTCAGTGGAAACGAGGCATTCGCCTCCCTCCGCTCATGGTTTTAATTGCACCTTAGACATGTATGATCCCTGGTGGGACCATCTCAGCATCCATAAACTCTTTGATCTTCATCTGAACCTCTTTTCTTGTATCTCCAACCTCATCATCCTTTCACCAATATCATCACAGTTCCTCCTCTCACTGTGTCCAAACATCTCAGCATTGATCTCCAGAACATCCACCATGATCTGATGGATTCATTCCTGATCCATCCTGGTTACTCCCAGAGAACTTCAACATCTTCCTCTTCATCTGTACCTGCAGCTCTGCTTCCTGTCTCTGTATCATCCATGTCCTGAACATGTCCAGCATTCTTCTCTGTCACTCCAGACCTCCTCATATACAACCACAGCTCCCACCATCACTTGAAATTCTTGCAGATCTTCAACCTGGACCTCTATTCAGTTCATACAAAACAAAAACATGCTTCTCAGTAATAACCATCATACAGTCTGTGAGAGTTACCCCAGAAATGGAGTGAAAGAGATGATGTCAAAGAAAAAAGGGAGAAAATAAAAGTCAACTTCATATTTTTGATCATGAAAACTTCCTGAAGGACATCAGGCAGTTCCTGGTGATGTAATAAATCCTTTGTAAAATGAAGTTAATGTATCATAATATGAAAATCATAATCTGAAGCCAAAACAAACAGAAGTAAAGAAAAACTCGTCTTCAGCATAAGAGTAGCTGTAGAATTTTCACCTAGCAGCAGCCGTCTACAATAAGCATTTATTTAAAATGCTAATAGATGCAATTAAACTCCTCTGGTTTATCAGCAGTTGTTACCAGTATTTTGGCGTTGCTGAATTGAAGAAGAGCCATATTTCAAAGCGTTTGCCGTTGGCCGCTCTCTAACGCAGATAACGAGTTTCCCCCCTCGAAGATGTAATTACAAAACTATTTTCTGGAAAACAAGTCTGGTACCACGACCCCCACAAACACACACTCATACATAAATGTGGATGCGTGTAAACACACACACACACACTGCCTCACAGCAGTTATAAAAATAGCCCAGTTCTCACAGATAGGGATCAGTTGATGGATTCACGGCATTATAACTGGATTTAATATGAATTTAGGTGGAGGGGGAGACCATCCAAACCATTATGAACTTAATGAATGTGTGTTTTTGGTGTGTAACCATCTCATTTAGGCTTAGTGCTGTAATAGCTTCTTCACAACAATTTAGTTAAGAACCTATTTTAAAATGTTAAACGTTTTTGCTTCAGTTTGTGGCTCTAACCCTACAGCCCACTTTACTCTGTGTATTAACGTCTTTCATTGCTCTGCAGAAGCGGTCCCAAAACCCCAGGCTGCAGACCGGTACTGGTCTGTGGGACGGTTGGTACCGGGATGCAGAGGACAATAACACGACCTGCGACTACTGGACTCTCTCTGTCACATCTGACTCATTCTGCTTGTCAAGTCACTCAGTCATGTGATAAAGATACATCCACTGCTTTCTCAAAGCAGCTGCTCCAACCGCTAAATTCAACGCTAGCAAAATTAACAAAAAAAGAAAAAAAACGTATTTGATACGGAGAGCCTTTAAGATACGAGTCTTTACTCAAAATATGGATTTATTGTGACAGTTGATTGTGACAATAATAATGCAGAATATTCAGTCTACTGGTGGACATGATTCTATTAAGAAAATAAAATTTTTATTTTTTTAGCTTTTGTTTGTTTGAAGTTAGCCTCTGACTTTTATAGTTTCAACTTTAACAGCTGTGTATGTGTCAAAGGTAAATCACATTTTAATGGCTCCTACACAAAATATTGTACAAATGAAGTTTGAATCAGCTGGAGGCATTTAACTGAGGAAACTTTCAATTTAAGGGAAACTGGAGGGAAAATGAATTTCCGACATTTAACTACCCAACTTTCTTAAGTGAAGAACTGAGACAAAGTTGTCCGAGATTAATCCCACTTAAACCAGATCCTTAAAAAAGGAGAAATAAAAGAGGAGCTTTCTGGATTATACTGCAGTGGGCTGGCAGAATTTACGGACTTACAGTGACTACAGTCCAAAAGTTTTCACTCTCTGATCCGAAAAAGGTTGAGGACCACTGATCTACAGCATCTTCTCCAGATTGTCATGTCATTCTTTACCTTCATAGCTTTCTAATATGATGAGAGGAAGCAGAGGGGAGAAAAACATGCTAATCCTAAACTCCCCATCGTAAAGATATAGGTATATTAAATCACATTTGCTCAGAACTTCAGAAACCCCTCAGCCCGATCATCCACAGGGCCCCACAAAGCTGGAAACAGATCTGTTCCTAAATACAAATAAGCTGAGAGAATTGTGTTATCCATATTTACTCACCACTCTTTGTTTTGTCCTTTAAGCCACAGGAAAAACCCACAACAGAGAAGGCTCCAGCACTGGAATATCTGGTCTTTCTTAGTGACAAGTTACTTTCAATTCAGAAGTGATTTGGAGTGTTTACCAACTTCACAAGAACGTCCAGCAAACTGGAGGGAAAATGTTCCTATGTGTTGTCATGCTAAAGATACACCGTGTGGAGTGAAACTCCTATGCTTATCATTTGCTATCTGAACACGTCAGTTTCCCTCAGAAAGAAAGCATCAAAAATAGTCAGACACCAGCACTCTTCTCACTCACCACATCTGCGAGCTCCTCCATCTGCACTCACACCTGCATGCACGTGCATGTGCACATGCCACAGACATGCGTCACACTCGGTGGACGCAGCAGTGCCGGTGTGTGGGCTGCACAGGATGCTGCGCCACACATGAGTGGCTGTCACGGCGCTGGCATGGCAGATGCAGTCCTGTGGTCTGGGCTCGGTTCCAGAAACACACGCAGCCACTCTTCATTTATCAATAATTGGTTTTTGATTCCGTTTGGCAGCCAGCAGCACGAGTGGCAGAACAAGGACAATAATTAGTCTACGAGAAAAGAAGAAGAATGAAAGGATGTCGAGCGAAAAGTTTCAGGCGCCGTCTCAGAACTGAGAGAAACCCAGCTGACCACTGGCTGGATGGAACAGGCTCATCAGCATCATTTGTTCCTTCCTTTCTTTCTTTTGACTATGACTCTGCAGTATGTTGTTGAGGACATTAAACTGAGTCTAAAACATTTTATCTCAAGCTTTACCAGCTGCATCATTTCTATTGAAAGAAGTGAAGTACTAGATTGATGCGTTATAGCTGCCCGTACAGCAACTCTAAATATAAATATGCTGTATATGTAAAATAAAAATAAGTTACCCCTATAGCGCAGTATGCTGCTATTTCCCATTTGATTCAGGACTCACTGAAGAATGTGTGCTTATTTATTTATTTTTATTTTTAATTTAATAAAAAACATACAATACAGCCTTGAGTTGTAAAATGAAACATGATGGAAAAAAATGAAAAAGGGAAAGTAAGAAGAAAAACTCAAATTGTCTGCCCCTTTTAACAAGTCAATAAATCAACTCGTAAAAACGAAAAACACAAAAGATTCTGCCAATTTAGCATCAAATAAGAGAAGAACGAACAATTACAAACATCAACCAGTATGAAATGAATATCATACCTCCGATGAGTAATTTTTACTGATACTAGATTGATTCATAGTCATTGATTAAACTGTTTCTATAGTTGTGGCGTTCTTTAATTTCTGTGCTCAATTTATTGACTCCATATACTGAAACACGTCACTCGTTCAGAAGTATTCTCTGTTTTGGTTTGATACGTATTTCATGCCCATTTAAGTTATTTGATTTTTCTTTTTATGCATCTTTTCATTAAATTAGGCGGAAGGCATTTCATGTTTACGTTATACATAAATCTTAAAATATTAAAGTTATAAAGGTCATAAACATTTCAATCATTTTGACTTCATAAATGATGGATTTGACAGATCCCTGTAATTACTTCTTGTAATAATTTTTATTGCTTTTTTTGTAACATGTAAATTGTATATAAATTCAGGCACTAACAGTTTAAAATCAGAGTTTAAGAAAATAAGAGAGTTTATCCATTAGAATACCAGTATATGACAGGAAGAAGGTTTTTCTTCTGTCTCTTTCCTGGGGGTGGGTTCTGTGGTTCTGGTGAGGCAAAGGCAGCTGGTAAAAGAGCCCGCGATGGTCAGGAGGCAGCCAAATGTCTTTCCAGATGACTTTCCTGTCCTCTTCAGCTGCTCTGCAGCCAGTAAACCTCACTGATGGAGGAATCCAGCGCTCTAATGGTTGAGCGCTAGAAAGAGAGCAGGAGCTTCTCCGTCGGTTCTAAAGAGTCTCAGGAAATGAGGTTTCTGCTGGACCACATAAAGCACTGCATTGGTGCTGGCTGACCAGCAGGGGATCTCAGAGATGTGGGTCAGCGGGAGTCAGAAGAAAATCCTGCTCCCAGACCTGGAGTCCGTCTGACATGAGTCCTTAAGGTGAGCTCAAATCACAAACTGTCCAAGAATAATGTTTGAATCCAACTGTAACATTAGTAGGAACATCGCTAGTCTGGTATTTTACGCACAAACCTTTTTTTTTTTTTTTTTCCCAGCGGAGTGCCTTGTATTTGGCTTCATTTTACGATGAGTTTGAGAAGTAGATGGTTCAGTCAACATGTCATTCTGTTTTTTCGTTTTTAAGGAGGTGATCATTTTCTAAATAGGAGCTGACCTTTTTCTGTGGCTGCACAGACCCAGAGGACGGGTTAAGTTTAGGATCACGATTAAATTAGGATTAAACCATCAGATGGTTCCTGAGTGCGGCTGTGTCTGCAGCTCACCGCTCCTCCAGAAGATGAATCAAATACAGAAAACACACTTCACACACCTACGCAAGTAAATAAGTGAGAAGGTTTTATTTATACAGCTCCTTTCTCAGACAGACGTCATGAGATGCTTCACAAGACAAAACTTTCAGAGGTTAAAAACATAAAAAGACTAGAACATTTGCCACATAAAACAATCATTCAAGCCCAAATGAAAATAGTTTCAGATAAAATGCTGAGCAAAATAAAAAGTTTTTAGGTGGAAGAGTTTACAAGGAACGGCGGGAGAACAGGAGCTCATTCCAGAGCTTAGGAACATGCGGCCAACAAAAAAATCCAATTTACAGTTTTTTGAGTCGTTCTCAGATTATTGTACCAGGACCAGTTGTAAGAGAAGGTTCACATCTCTACAAAAACCTTTCTGGGGTTCATTTCCTCGTGTGTCTTTAAACAAAAATCAAAGTTTAGCTGTTGGTGTTGTTAATTCAAATCTCCTTTTGTCGACTTTCAGCTCAAACAACTGCTTTGCACAGGAGAAATTCCTGTTTGCTGAATCTGCATGTTGGATACCTGGTTGCATCTGCTCGTCCAGACACCTCCATTCATTAAAGAATGTTGTTATTTATTCCTTTGCATGGCATAAGTTATGCAGATGTTGTGATTCTTATCCAAAGAAGCATCAAGTAGGCGCGCTCCTGTTTCCTCGGGGATCCCCTTCAGTCCTCATTCAGGGAAAAGCAGCATCCGTCATGTGGCTGCAGCGGTGAGGGTTGGGATGATGGATCGGATAAACCATAATCAGCAGCAAATATCTGGGTAGCACTCTGTCATATCTGTGGAATCATGTCAATTCATTGATGCATGTTCAGCCTGCTGCGCTTATGAGACACAAATACTGTAAGGATATTTCTGTTTTAACACTTCAACACGGGAGCTCCAGAGTTTATGCTTTGATTGGCTGTAATTTGTTTATTATTGACACAATCAATGTAATTCCAGGAGATTCTGAGGAGCTTTTTTTCCTTCAGAATCTCCTGGAATTATCGTGTTAACAACTGAAAAATTACAGATTAAAAATGAGCTAAATCTTTTCCTTTGAGTAAGGACCACATTTTTGTTTTTTGCTTTTCAGGCTGAGTTACTCGGAGACGTCTCACCTGGCCAAACTCTCACACAGAGGGGCAGTGTGTGAGTGCGAGTGTGTGTGGCGGGAATCCTTTCATTGCTGCGGGGCCAGATGTTCATGCTAACCCCCCCTCCAACACATCCACCACCATTTCCTCTCCTCCTTTTGCTCCCTGCCTCTCCTTCCCTCAATCATCCATCATCTCTCCAGTCATACTCCAACCCCTCCTTTTCCCATTCATCTGATTTTGTGCTCTCAATCTTCAAAAACAACATAAGCAGACATGAAATATGTGACCTCACGCCATAAACACACCACCAGTGAATGTACAAATGCACACAACTCCACCAACCGTCACATTTGTCAGCCTGCAGGTGCAGCTTATTCTCAACCTGCTGCTGCAGGGGATGTTTATTGTGTGTCTGCACGTGTGTGTGTGTGCACACGCAAGTCCAGCTGCTGTCACAGTAATATCAGATGTTTGACATGTTGGGTATCAACCACGCAATCCAGCTTTTTCTTTGCATGTTTGTACACAAAGCTGTGGCTGTGGATTATGTCAAAAATAACTCATAAAAATGCAATCTGTTGTTTTTAAAATCCTTTTGAAACATTATAAGCCTTCACCACCAGTTATTTTGTTCCAGTGGTGCATATGATCAGTAATTTAAAAAAGACCAGAATCGATTTCACACACAGCAGACTGATGGTTTAGTAAATGTACTTTTTTTATCTTTAGAAACAATTCTATTATCATTCTAGCAGTACAAGTCCAAATAGAGACGTTTCAGCTAGCTTAAAGGGGCCATACCATTAAAATTCTATGTTTTGATCTTTTAATGCGTCATACTGTTCATTCCTCACTATAAACAACCCCAAAGTGGTATTTTGATCCATTCACGCATTTCTGAGTAATCCTCTAAAAACCTTCTATCTCCACAGCAGCCCCTCCCACACCCATGAAAACGAGCAGGTCCTCACATGCTGATGTCACAAGCTGAGAACCGCCCCTTTCAGGAGGAATCTGCTCCACCCCCAGGATAACACAAACACTTTCTCTGCAAAGCTAGCAGCTCGAGCTAGCAGTGATCAGCTAGCTTAGCGAGGCTCCACCCCTTCTGGCTTGTGCACAGCAGACGTCTGTCTGTGTTGTGAGTTTGTGTTCATTCTGGTGGTGGCAGAGGAGCTTATGGGCTGGTGAGAAATCTGAACATGTTGGGGTGGATCCTAAACGTATCCGAGAATGGAGCAAGCAGACGGGACGGGGATGTTGAGAGGACGGCGGGGGGGAGGGAGCAGACTATTTCCTGGAGGGAAAGGGAACTAAGAACTGAAAGAACTGGTTTAAACGTGGATTATTGAGCAACAGCAGAAAGGTGAATGGATTCACATGAAAGCAAAGAAGATTTTTAATATGGAGATTACATGTTATCATTTCAATAAATCCTGAAATCTTCATCTGGTGATGTCTGCATTTATGACAGAATTTCACCGCAAAATGAAACCACTAGTCAGCACATTTCTGTCTGTGACAAATGTGGAGGATAAATACCTGAGCTGTACTGTGTGGGCCTAAATCAATATTAATGTAAAAAGAAAGATTTTTTTTTCCTTTTTTATGGGTGACACGTCAGCTCTAGGATGATGTCATGAAGTGGGTGGAACCCTCTGGGATCAAAAGGCGGAGCCTCAGATATTCAAGTCATTTTTTGTCCGGGTATAAAAACAAGAACAATTGATTTTTAATAAAGATTTTTTTTTTATTTCCAAAGCTAATACACGATCACGCATATGGATATAGTTTAGAAAGTCATGGTATGGTCCCTTTAAAGTCCCCCTCCGATCATCTTTTGATCTCTTGTAAAAACGTTCCCACTGGTCTTTTTATTACGATGATGCCAATTTTAGCCAAAATCATAAACTCTTATCATTTTTTCTAGTTTCTGCAGAGTAGCAGGAGTTCATTAAATAGTGAATCTTTCAGTTGTGAGTGGGGCTGTTGGCACTCAGTGGTCCACATCCCCTCACCGTCAACCCCAAACTAGAGCAACAAAAATGGCTGCCAGCATCATGTCTATCCGGCTGTAGTTTAGATCCAGATTCCAGCTCCGGCACATTCATGGATCTATTTGTCTAAAAGTGGATGCATCAGAATGGAGAGGAGCAGGGAGCTTCTGCCCAGCATGTAACAAGCTCTTTTGTCAATTCTAAAAATGAAACAGAAATGAACTTTATTTTTTTTGGCACAACTCTTCTTCAGAGTTATAGAAGTTTGTTAGAGTAAAAGGAAGCTTTCTCATCGTTTTACTTTACAACCACACCTTTTTTTTTTCATTGTGTTCAGGTTTTTTGGTTTGTAGTTTTGTGGTTTTGTTCTTTTTTAGTCATGTTTGAGTCATATACTGAACTGAATTTATCATCACAAAGCTGTTCCTCTGCATTTTGGGTAACACCCCCCCTTATTTACAAAACAAACCATGTTCAAAAACAATACATGACACAGCAATTAATGCATGAATCAGCATTTAGCCATTACCATCTGGTAGTTTAAGACAGATTCTCTTTTATTTCCTGTACAGTACTGTAACCAAATGATGTTCAGACATCAGTGACCTTAAAGAACAAATGTCTGATTCTAGAATTGTTCATTCCCACACAGTCAGCTGGTGAGAACTCCACACACAGACCCAGACAAAAACACACAACCTCTGGGTGAGCTCAAGCAGCTGTGGATGATTGAGTCATCCTCTCAGCTGTGGGAAGAATTTCTTTCCACATTAAACTTTATTTCTACCATGACTTCATCCAGCACGGGTCAATGAATGACTTTACCATCCAGTGTTTCTGTTCTGTGGTGATCCATGAATGGAACAATGGGGATTTCATTTGAACGTTAAACAGCCATTTAGTTACAGTTTTGTTAACATTGAGGTGCTACCAGAAGGACGGCTGTCTGTCAGCTAGAATTCTGACCCTCACAGATCTGTTAATCTGTCTTTAGATAGTCCATCTCCACGTATTACCCTAAATTAGAAGCACCTGTTTCAGGTGTTTAGCTGCATAAAGACATCTGTCCATCCCAGAAAATCAGAACGACTCCAACTACTAACATGGCCAAGACCAAAGAGCTGTCCAAGGACACCAGAGACACAGTTATTGGCTAGAAAGGACGAGGGGGCAAATGTAAAGCAGGTTGGTGAAAAAAGATCCACAGTTGGAGCAATGATTAGAAAATGGAAGAAACCAAACTGTCAATCTCCATCAGACTGGAGCTCCATGACAGATCTCAGTGAGGACTCGGTTCAGAGCTACACAGGAGGAGCTGGTCAATGACCTGAAAAGAGCTGGGACCACCGTTTCCATGGTTACTGGTGGTAATAAACTGAGATGTCATGGTTTGAAATCATGCATGTAAATAAGTTAATATTGTTTATTCATATATCACTTTCCCAATCAGCAGTCACAAAGTGCTTTACAAAAGAAACATAGAACGACACATACAAATATGGAAAAAAATACATTGTGTACAGTACAGTTAAAAATATATACAATTTCATAACATCAGTAGAGCGTAAGGGAAGAAGGAGTTCATTCCACAGTCTGGAGTCTTTGAAAGAACGGTCTCCTCTGGTTTGAAAACGTGAACGGAGACCATCACCCTGAGGATCTCAGCCGGCAGAACATCTTTGGAGGGAGCTCAAACCGACTTTCTCAGTCACCTACTGACCTTAAGAAGATCTGTGTGGAGGAGTGGGCCAAGATCCCTCCTGCAGCGTCTGCAAACCTGGTTTGACCAGTGGAACCACAAACAGAGGATACTGGACCAAATATTAACTTAGATTTTCTCAGGCTGTCTCTCACAGTGGACATGCGCTTAGGATGAAAATCTTAGACCCTTCCATGATTCTAAGTGAAAAAACTTGCAGAACAAACAAGGAAAAGCAACAGCTTCCAGTCAGAATCCTGCTCTCCTAATAGATCCTCCAGTTCTGTGAGAGACTGAGACGTTCAGAAAGACATGTTTTATTTCAGCTGTCATGTTAACAGTAAATCTTTAAGACTTGTAACCTATACACAAAATTAAAGTTAAGAATGTGGCCCAACACCCACAGACAGCAATACACTTTTGAAAATTCAGTACCTCAATTTAGAATATAATGAAGTATTTCTGGGACATTTATTTAAGCTAATAGGACCTCTCAAAGCCGAGTTAATAACCAGGAAAAACCCGTTTGTTTTTATCCTCAAAGAAAATTCTCAAAACGAATGTTGATTTTTGTGAGGACAAAAAAAAAAACATTTAAATCAATTGATTGTGACAAACCACTGGACTATAAAAAGCCACAAAAAAAAGGTTTGTATTTCTTTGAGTTAGGTGCAGGTGAAAAGACAGAGCCTTTCACATCCTTAAATATTTGTCTGGTTGTCTTGACAACAGACATTCTTCTCATCCTGGTGCTTTCACTCTTGAACCTTCCTGCCAGGAAAACTTTGTGAATGATGGTATTAGTTTCCAAACCTGGAAAACACAGATGTTTGAATTTGTCTTTGGTTTCGTTTTCTTTTTTCATATTTTCCTCTTTATTTGGAAAAATGAGCAAAGGGGGAAATATCTGGGAGTGGGAAAGGTGAGAATTGAAGTCCATTTAAAACTTAATCAGAACTTGGAAGGAGGACTTAATGCATCCTGAGCAAAATTAGAACAGTAAAAGGAGAGAAAGACAGAGAGAATGTAAATGTAAACAGGTACATTGGAACAGTTTCCATCTCTGATGTTAGAGATAATGAAGCGCTCTGTGATGTCTTCTGTCAGGTTGGCTGCTGTCATTGGTCCAGAGTAAAACACTCTTCCTGTGGTCCCAGACTTCTGCTTCCCATTTGGAAGTCTCCGAAGTAATTCTGTAGCATGAATTGCAGTCGTATTTTTTCACACTTACTGGAAGGAGAGCTTTTCAGGTGCAAACAGGAAACCCTGTTTGACCAGGAAAGCTGGACTCTGTTCAGCCTGAATGAAAACAACATAAAACAGATTTGGCTTTTGTGTCTCTAAAACGCAATCATTTAAAAGAGGAACTTCCCAATGTAGCAGTGCACGACTTATCTATGTGGACTTTGTTCTTGTACCTTTGGAAGCTTAAGGATAGGATGATGTATGGACGGACGGACGGATGGAAAAGGTCACTTGAGTCATGGTGAGCTCCCAAAGGTGAACAGCATCACTATTAGGGCTGGGAATCATGGGTATACCTCACGATACGATGAGATACGATGAGATACGATGAGATACAATGAGATACGATGAGATACGATGAGATACGATGAGATACGATGAGATACGATGAGATACGATGAGATACGATGAGATACGATGAGATACGATGAGATACGATGAGATACGCGATCCATGGCTCACGATATCGACAGTCTCGCCATACTGCGATAATTGGTAAAAATCGTCTTTAATAACTAAATCAAATAGAAGAACACGTATTTATGGGGAAAATATATCCCCATTTATATTTTTAAACACAATCATAATAAACAACTTGTCTTATTTTGTGCAACAAATTATAGACATTTTTGTGCAACATTGCTGAAATCAGTGATACTATGTCTTTGACAAGCATAGACAACATTTGAATTAGAATTATCTGTCAAGTTCAATGTTAACAACAGTAAACATGATCAGCAGTGACACTATTTAGTGCAGAATTGTTGTAAACAACAGAACAAAAATTAAATAATTCAAGTGGTGACATCTATCTACCTCCAAATGAACGTCACACCAAAGGATCAGGAATATCATGTTTTACAGCCTCTGTTGAATGTTTCCTCATTTTTGTGCATTTTTCCCAGACTTGAAAATGGCTGAACATTCAAAACTGAAGACGGATCTACTCAGACTGACACTTATTATTTTTACAATCTTTATTTATGTTCCATTTGGTCAGTCAGCAATAAACAACTTTACCTTTAAATAATTTATATAATTTTAAGTGTTAGCTTGTAGCCTCTCTATTTTACAGTGAATTCACGTACTTTATTTTAATTACATGTTTATTTAAGTTCATACATCAAATCCTATTTTTTATTTAAGAATTTCTTTAAATTAACATCAGTAAAAAGTAATTTTTCATTTGAAAACCTTACACCATAAATTAACCAAAGTTACACCAGCAGGTTAAACATCAAAGTACATGAAAACTAAAACTCCGACGGTACCTGAAGTACACACGAACAACTACGAAGCGCGTCTAGTTCCCACGGAGCACCGATCAGACAGGAAATAAGTGATCGTGGTCATTCTAGCACTCAAACTCATTTCTTACCTGCTCCCTCTTCTACAGATGGATGATACCTGCACACAGGTAGACATGCTTCACACACGCGTTACCGAGTCTGTATCTGGCTGGTGCTTTTTCCTGAATGAAGTGCGTGTGTCGCCATGAAATGTCCGACACAGCGCGCCCAGTTGATCAACAGTTCCATGTCACGTGACTCAGAACTCAGAGCAACAGACTCTCCAGATGAAAATATAAGATCGATACTTGGTGAGAACACATCCAGAATCGATCGCAGGACTAAATATCACGATATATCTCAATATCGATATTTTGGCACACCCCTGATCACTATTATGATGTTAATGCAGGTTGTTTAATAAGTTTCTTTGGTTGTGAAGGGAACTGTCAAAAGGTTGGAGTTGATCTTCTTTTTGGTTGTTTTTTGGAGACTCCCTGCTGCAGATGAACCTGTTTAACATGAGACTCAGACTTCTGCAGCTGCTGTTCTGAACAGAGCTGCATGTTGCAGCAGAGCTGCAGCAGCTGCAGACTGGCAGCTTTGATGGCGTGAGAAGCATTCACAGTTGAAGAGGCAGCTCTTTGGATGGATGCCAAAAGCTCCTTTTTCCTTTGTCTTGATTCTTTTTCTCTGTCCTTTCAAATATTTGAATTTGTTTTGGTTTTATTGCTCAATCACATTTTTTCTTTTTTTAGCTTTAAATGGTTTTTATTTTAAGTTTTTACATTTTTCTCTCTTGTTCCTGTGCACACATATCTTACCAACTAATTACTGCCCCAGGTGAAAAACAAACAGAAATAAACTAAACTAAATAAACCCATTTTGCACAGACAGACATCTGACAACATGTACAGTGTATAAGATGAAAGAGCTAAAAGGGACAGAGATGAATACAGCTTTTAACTAAAGTTTGTAATATGGTTGATGCTGTGAGCACAATGAGGTGAAGGGACCTGGAATTGGGGAGATTAATGTTTCTACCTGCAACCAGCAACATCTGCATGAGCACAACACACAAGCTGTATCTGCTGACATCTACGTTTCTATTGTGGACTTTATGCTAAACATGCACATCTTAATTGCATTATCTGGAATAATTAGGCAGTGCTTCCCTTTCCCCCTGTCTGTCTGTGAGCTGCAGAGCACTGCAGGGGGCGCTCTGCTGATTACTCTCACTTCTGCTTTTTAGTAAACACTTGACAGGAAATGCTGGTTCCCCTTATTTCCCACTTTCAGATTAAAAGCAAATAAAAGCTAACCAAAGAGCACAGAGGAAGAACAAGAACATAGAAGTACATGTTAAAGAAATACTAAGAGAAACTGTAAAGAAAGGTCATCGGATTTACAATCACTTTGATTGCCTTCAGGAAAGTTTTCAGTTTTTGTCTACAGTTTTTGTCTACTTTTTATTTTGTCTCTATTTTCAATTTGAAAGACTACCTGCTTTCTTTTTTGGTATAATTTGAATCAGCACAACCTCTCCTATAACACTACCTTTATTTTGTCAATTTAACATGTTGCATTCACACACTAGACTGAAAATCATGTAAAAACAGAAAATTCTGTCTGGAAAAATGGGATTCATTTTACTGTGGAAATCCACACATTAAAATGTTTAATAAACTGTTTTTACAACATAGAATGAAAGTCTTAGGTGTATTATAAAAAAATATACAAAAACAGCAAAAAAAACATGCTTTTGAATGAAAATGCACACAAAAAAAAAATCCCCCCTCCCCTCCGCCTTTCATAGGTGCACTGCTGCTGCTCAGCATTACAGCCGTCAAATTGACATTAATTCACTGCATTGGTTTAAAAGTCAGAGCACGTCAAAGATTTTGTGTTTAAGCGTCACTAGCAACGTCTCAGGTGTTAAAGGGTTAATATTCTCCATCTGCTTGCACCATTTTCAGACAAGTTTAGGATACATCCCAAAAACTTTGCTTAGATTCCTCACCAGAATGTTCTCTGGTTCAAACCACCGCATGAAGGTTAAACACTAATCGAATGACCATTTCTTGGCCATCACTACTCTGGATCATAACACAAATAGATTAACTCACTGTCCATGTCTGTGCATGTAGGGGGGTGTCCCAGAGGAGCCCGGTCACCAGCCTCTAAAGTAACAAGAACTGACCCGTGGATATTGGAGACAGAACACAATTAGAAAATATTCAGTATTGTGCATTTAAAACGAAACGATTTTGATGATCACTACTGACTTAGAGATTGTGTGTGTGTTTGTACGGTACAGACTGGCAGTACAGACTTCCTGAAAGGGGCTGTTTTCACTTTGTGACATCACCTCGTGAGAACTTATTTATTTAAATGAGTTGTTAGGAGCTGATGCTCCATTCTCAGCTTTTTAGAAAAAATGCAGAGAAATGTGTGAATGGATCCACATTTTTCATCGAGAGGAATGAACACTATAATGAGCTCAAAAAGCTGAGTTGGCGTGGCATAAGCCCTTTAAGCCTTTAACACTGCAGTTGTTGCCAGAGACAGCTAAATAATATGCACTCGTGACACACCAAAAATCTTTAACCGTTTACACCAGGAATTGGCTGATTTTGATGCACTTTTTGAAGTGTTGTCTAACAGTGCAAAGCTGAAGTGAAAAGATGCTATTCTCCATGTGAGATCCTGCTGGAATTACATTAAATGCACCAAAGCTTGAGGAGTTATGATAGTATGCAAGTACTGGAGCTAATGCTCTGAACATTATTTAAACTTGTAAGCAAGTGAAATAAGCAGGTATTTTCTGAACTATAAGACACACTGGATTATGTCGTCAATGAATGGTCTATCTTTTAATTTATAAGGCGCTGTCAGGATCTGTGGGGGTTTTTCCCTCTGGGCTTCCTGTTCCTGCTTCCTCCTGATTGCTGATTCCACACAGCTGATCTCTGGACTATTTAAGTTTCTCTCCCCCTCATCCTCCTTGCCAGTTCGTTGTGCTTACGCCAAGTTCAGGTCTCCTCAAGTCAGCTTCAAGTCAGCTTCAAGTCTGCTCTAATCTGCTCCTTCTGGTTTTGACCCTTTTTTCTGACCCTGGACTCTGATTCAAGTCTGCTCCCCTGGTGTGCTGCTTTTCTGGATTGGACTCACGTGTATGACCCTGGCCTGGATTACTCAAGATTCTTCTCTGCCCCTCCCATCTCCATTTGGACACCCCAAAATCTGCTCTCCTGGAGGTCATACCTACACCTATACTTTATTCCCTCCATTTGACCTCGAATAACTTTCTTGTGTTTAGTTACAGACTCCCCTGTGCATCTGGCAGCAACGAAGTGTCCATACCACCTTGAGCAAAATAAACTGTATTTATCTAACCCTCAGTGTGCTCCTCCTTGGGTGTCCACCTCAGTGAATTCTGACAGGCGCACTAAGTAAAATAAAAGTCAAAGATAAATCCATCAGGTGGTCAGACTTTAAACTTTAGAACTAATCTCTTACACACTGAGCATTTTGCAATGTTAGAAGTGTTAATCACAAAACCTGTTACTCTCTACTTTCTTTGGAACACTTAAAAAACAGACAGATGCTGCTAAACTAACGTTACTGTGACGACACTAACGCCTGGCTAACAGGCGCGGAATGGAGGCCGCTTCCATTTGGCGTCCTTGTTAACCCATAGAGTGGCTCACATCAGATGTGGAGTGGTGCGATCCTCTGCGGAAGGCTCGCTCCACGCAGCAGATCATTTAAGCGTTGGTTTATTTTGAGTGAGAGCGATCCGCGTCAACTCCAGCAACGTCAGAAACAGACGGCTGGATCCAAGCGCAGCAGGTTTATTTGACTCAGACAGCTAAAAGTCTACAAAACTAAATCAGTCAGGCAGGCAGGGGTCAAGCACCAGCATGAGGGTATCAGAGGAGAACCAGAGTGGTCAGGATCTAGGCGAAGGTCAGGGCAGGCGGCAGACGAAGCAGAAGATCATGTCAGGGTGAGAACGCTCAGAAATGCAGGCAGAGTGGCACAAACAAGACTTCGCAGTCAGCAGAGCTCAGTGCTCAGACTAAATACTGCTGGGAGTGATTACTGATGAAAACCAGCTGAGGAGCTCCTGGGAGGGACAGCAGGGGCTTATGGGAAGTGTAGTGTGGAGAACCAGGAATTGCTAGAACTCTGGAGATAGTTCCCGCTGAAGGACAGATGGGGAGACAGGAAGGAAGTTAAACTAAGACACATGAGAAAGTCTGGTTCATTTTCAAAATATAACCAATTTTTCACAGTAAAACAGTGATTGGCAAATGCAATCATGTTTTTATATCTAAACAGACTGTAGAGGTGAAAATAAACACACAATCACAACACACAGACACAAAAATAAAGACAGACACACAAACACCCCGACAGACACGAACAAACAGACCAACATAGTGGTCCGACTCCAGAGAGGGGCGGGGGGCTGGGTCTTGAGTGTTAAACAAACAATCAGAGAGAGCGAGAGAGCAGCTCTTCCTAGCAGAAGCATGGCGTAATATTTTTAGGTTATTAACTTATGGCATGATGGCGAAAAACAAAAGTTGTAGGAGAAGTGCCAGTCGACCATCGTGGAAAAATGCGCGTTTGGTGTGAATTGCAGGAGACAGCGGATGCCGTGCGGTGTCAGTGTGAAACGGGCGTAACTCCCAGCTTTAAAAAAAAGCACAGCTCCACATCACCAGAATTAGCCGCATACTTGAAACAATGCCAATCTTGTTTGTAACTCTGCTCAACTGCTTTTGGCACAACCAGAATTAGTCCATAAGGTTGTCTGGTTAGTGTAGAAAATATGATATCAACCATTGAAATGTTTGTGTCGGGACGATGGATTTTTTCTTTCCCATAGACTTAAATAGAGAAATGATCATCTGTTACTCAGTCATTCTGTTTGTCAGAATAACTATTCTGGCTGCGATACATTTTTCTAACATCTTCTTGATAATCCTATTTTTTTGTTATATTTTTTCTTTAGCGCAACTTATTCAAGTTATAAACTGACCAACCAGATGCCTCAATAAAAGAATGCGCGGGCCCCACCTAGAACCTTTGATTGACAGATTCTCCAGAGAGAAAATCACTAAAATGAGCATTCAGAAATAAAACGACTACTCACTTCAACTGTAAATTTGCTCATTTTTCCACCATGGTGTTTTTGTATGGTAGAGAATATGGATGAGAACTGTACTTAAGTCATGACCCTGTCCTAAAGAATTCAGTGAGCAAAAAAGAAAAAATCAAATAATACATTAATTCTGTTGATTTAATTTAAATTGATTGAAATTAGAATTTATTCCAACATTCCAACTGCTTTTCTCACCGAGCAGATAAGAGAGGCAGAGAAAAAAGCTGTTCTTCTTCATTTAGTCGATTAAGTTATTTTCTGCCTCTGAGGTACCGCAAAATGGCCTAAATACATCACACTCAATGACACCAATTAATCATAAACACACAGCTAATGAATATTTCCTTACTTGCCTTAAGTACGGAACACGTTATCTTCTCCCTGGGGAGGGAAAAGGTCAGCGTGATCCTTTAAGCCTCCGAACACTCTTCAGTGTTTCCGAAGTGGTTAAATTAGGCCTTCAGGGAGGAGCTGAGATCCAGCCCCAAGTCACTTATTATTACACAGGTTTTATTCTACCACTTAGCTGCCAAGATCACAACTGCTCCACCTATTTCACTTAAATGGGAATCAAACTTCTGACATTTAAACACAATAAACAAAACATGCTAAAACCATATATATTATGGCACAAGTCGAACATTCTAAATACATAATTTATTAGGAATTATATAATCCATTATTTATTTGACTCAATGAACACTCATTTTAATACTAAATACAGAATCTATACTTGATTCTTTCACTGAATATTATGGTTTTGTGCTTTTTGGCGTACATTTGTGTCATGTTATTTATAAAAACACAAACACCGTTTGAAGGTGAGTTTCCTTGAATTTCTGAGCATGACTTTGCAGCACAACTCATGCCCCCTCCCCTCTCCACATGGCATCCTGTTTGTATTTAGATTCTCTTGCAGGAGGGGGTTTCTGCAAACAGCATCCCTGTATTTGCATTAAAGTTTTCCTGTTTGTCTTTTACTCCTTTACAGGAAGCAGATCTGTGAACAAAACTCAGCATGGAGCTGGATTTGTCACAAAGCTGCTTCTTAAACCACCGACTGTTCCAGATCTAACTGGCCCGCAGTCTGCTGAACAAACAGGAAGTCTGCTTCTGTTGTTTAATGTCAACAAATTAAGCTGTGGATTCTGTTAATTAAGGAAAAACCATTGGACTGCATTCGCTGTAAGTCAGTAAGTTCTATTAGCCGACAGCTATATGAAGCAGAACGCTCTTCTTTTATTTCTTTAGAGTGGTGGTCTCCAACCTCTTTCATAGCAGACAATATTTTTACAGACGGACTGAGGCTGAAATTGACGTCAAATTTTTTAAGCTCCAGTTTCTCTTAACTTTTGAGACTAAAATGCATTTTCATCCTCTGGAAAATATCTGCAGCAACTTTAAGATTTACTTCTACACTAGATTTGATATAGTAACCAAAATATATTCATATTGATTTTCCCTAATAATGTTCCTCTCTCAGGATCTCAATGGATTCCAGTGTGGAACTGTCATAGGATGACACCTGTTCAACAAACTCAGTGGTGAAACGTCCGAAATACTCCACAGTCAACTGTCAGCTCTATCAGAACAACATTGACCTTCTCCACCAGCATCAATGTGTGACCTGACCAATGCACTTCTGGAAGAACGCTCCAGAATTCCTAGAAACACTTCTCAACCAGTGGACAGCCTTCCAGAAGAGTTGAAGCTGGAATAGCTTCAACAGGTGGACCAGCATCATATTGAACTCTACTCAGATTGCAGTCTGTATACAGACTTTAGGTTTAGGACTATAAAGAATAGGAGGAAACCTCAGCAGAAGTCACAAGGAAAACGGAAAGCTTCATGTAGCATTGATTAAAACAGTCTTTAAATAATGTTTTGAGATGCATCTCTTTGTTTTCTACATATACAAGATGTATGAACCACAATTAAACTGTAGGCATAAGAACAGAACAGGCAGATGGCTGGTTCCAACTGCAGCAGGTTTATTAACACAGCTAAAAGTTCACAAACTGAATTTAGGATCAGGTGGACAAAAAACAGCAACTAGCATGGGAGCATCAGAGAGCAACCAGAGCAGTCAGGATTCAGGCAAGGGTCGGGGCAGGCGGCAAACAAGCAGAATCAAAGACGAACCAGGATCAGGTGAACAGGAGATCAGGTCAGGATGAAATGCTGACATGACTACAGGCTGAGGGCATAAACAACATTTCACACAGAGTGAGGCTCTGAGCAGTTCTTAAGCGTCCTGTGGGTGGAGCTGAGCGGCATCCAGGAACTGTGTCCCGGGGTCGAGGACTGGCGGTTTACGCCAATTATATTTCCAGACAGATCCTCTCAGCCTCAAGGTACATCGTGAAAACGCAACACACCATTATTGTGTGTGTGGAAAGTATATCAGGAGGTATCATGAATGGAAGTTGCTTAAGACAGACAGGTGAGGCTGAGGTATAGTGTCCATACACCACATTCTCATTCTAGTCTTAGTGGGGTGGGAGGACCGGCTGCTCCCTGTAAGAGATGTACACATGATATTTAAGACATTTTTATTCCTTTCTAACAATCAGGCTGCATGTGAGGAGACCACACTCGTCACATTAACAAGGCAGGATTTTGAGGCTGTTTTAAAAGGCAAGCTCTGTCTGCGTCTCACCTACTTCAACCTTATGCCCCTCTGTGTGTTGTAGAAATGTTTGTCATGACCTGTCCCCTGCAAATTGCCTGTAAAAAAAAATGTCATTTTTTTTTGTATCAGGCGGCTGCTGGAGCCTGTCTTGGCCACCGCTGGACAAAGGCGTTTTCATTCTGGACAGGTTGTCAGTCTGTCACAGAACCACATATTCACTCACACCGAGGAACAATTTAGAGACACAATTAATCTATGAAGCATGTTTTTGGACTGTAGGACGAAGCTGAAGTGCCCGGAGAAAACCAACACATACTCCAGGAGAATACACAAACTCAACAGAGAATCTCAGCCGGGATTCAAACCTGCGCCCTCTCACTAATCACTTCTCCACTGTGCAGCCCAGGAAAAGAACAAAAGCATGAACATTATACCTCTGCAGTTTCTCCAAACAATCTACAACCTTCATATGTCCTGCATGCCATGTATTTAGATGGCTGCTTTGTCACTGCAGACAGCCTGTATCTAATCGTGAGGCCAGTTGTGACTAAGACTTTATCACAATAATATCATCAACATTTTACCAACAACAAAAAAGATTATTGTCTAATAAAAAAGGATTTTTATCATAAATCTCTCAAATCTCAAGTTCATTCAATTCATCACTCGTGTTTTCCACCAGGAAGTAGTCTGCTCCCTTTCTCCTGCCGTTTTCCCTCCCCGTCTGCTTGCACCATTCTCAGATACGTTTAGGAGTCATCTTAACATGTCATCTAGATCCCTCACTATGTTCGTTTGCACCACACTTCCACCACACGAAGTTTAGACGCTAAACCGAATGAGCGTTTCTTGGTCATGGCTACACTGGCTCACAACACAGACAGATGGTGTCTGCACGACGGTGCCCGAGCCGGGGGCTTATGAAGCTAGCTGATCACCGCTAGCTTCTCAGAGAGAGTGTTTGTGTTATCCTGGGGGCGGAGCAAACTCTCTCTGGAGGGGGCGGTCCTTAACCTGTGATGTAAGCATGTGAGGATCCGCTCATTTTGGTGGGTATGGGAGGGGCTGGTTTTGAGAGAGCAGGTTTTTAGAGGATTACTCAGAAATGCGTGTACGGCTCAAAATACTATTCAGGTTGTTTATTGTGAGGAATATGGTTCATTTAAAAACTCAAAAAGTGGATTTTTCCCTTTAACTAAAGCAGCCAACTCTTCACAAGGCATTTGTGCTATTATGAGGTACATAAGTAGATGGAAGAGGGGTCCCAGACCCTTAGGAGTCTCCTGGCCAGTTTGAAATCTTTGGTTCCTTCAGTCCTCCGGTTCTGCTCATCTGGGCTCTGTGTCCTCTTGGTCTCTTCAGCAGACCGACATCTTTCTCCCAAAACTGCCAACAAACTTTGGTTAACCAGCTTCAGTCTCTCCCACCTGTCATGCTGTCATTATCAGCACCTGCAAGTCCTCGTCCACCTGAGACATCGATATCCTTCAACCAAGTCTGTAAACAAGGAAGTTTGTGTGTGATTTCAACTCCAAAGCAACAAAAGAAGCCAGATTTTTGTAAAGAAAGACACATTTTAAAAACACAAAACCGAGCATGTTACAAGCCAGAGAACATTCTGTAAGCTCCACATGGGGAGAGCAGCTCAAAGGTTCGTGTCACATTTACAGTTTCATCAACATGTATTTGATTAAGGGTTCCTATGAAGGTCACCCTCCAAAGCCTCTGAGGTTACAGGGTGAATGTGCCTCATGCTTTTAACTTCAAGAGAAATTTGCAAAGGTTATTGTTATTGAGAATGAAGACGTAAAGATTCTGATTTTGCTGACAGCTGAAAAAGAGTTGATTTATTTTGCGTTCACTTTTAGCTGCGATCAGCCCGACCAGCGGAGGATGATGTGGAACCATCACAGCCGCCCTCTGATGGGACGCGAGTGGACCTGGTGTCAGAAACCACAGGCTGATGTAGGGCATATCCACTGTCGTGGTCTGAAAGATTATTGGCTGTTAAGGTACCATGGCAACTAATCAACCCCCCCCTTCCCTCAAAAAGACTGAAACCAGAAGCCAGGGAACAACGTTGCTGTAGTAGAGATGCAGAGGAGCGCTCCTGCATCCGATCACAAGGTAATGGCTCTCTGAAACGGTCAGCAGGAACCTTGTTTAAGGTGTTTCTGTCCCAGCACGCCACCTACAGCTCAGCCCACATCACGAGCAGTCCACCTTAACAGCACCAAGCTTGGCACTGAGACAATCTTTGTTTACTGACAGGATTTGGCAGTCAGCCATTTTGTTTTTGCACATTTACATAAACACCAAATGGTGCCTGTTCCCTGTGTGTGTGAGGGTGTAGATGTGTGCGGGGGCCCCAGCTAATTCCCTCCCTCAACGCTGCAGATGATAATCGCTGGCAGTTTCAGATTCATTAAAGTGCGGACGCTGTTTTTCTGCAAAAGCCGATGAACTCGACACAAATGCTCACGAGCTGCAAGCTCATCTCTCCGTACCTTAATTTAGTTGATTACTAAATTATGCAATGACCCAGCCAAAGACATTGAGGGAGGGTTTGGCGGGGGGAGTTTTTTGCTGCCAGTGATTTTTCTGGAATTGCCCTGTTTTTAGAAATGCTTCTTGCTTGCCGTCACCTCGGGCGAAACATGTGTGCCAGGCACCACAGCAGAAAAAAAAATGAAGAAGTTTTTCTCTTTGCGCTCCCCTCCATTGGACTGCAAAATGCGCCTCATGCGTTAGCTTCACTGTGAACTTTAAAGCTTGAACTTCAGCTCATTTCAGTGGTTAAAAAAATGGTTATAATTAATAAAGATAAATGAAAAAACCCTGGCTGTGTCCTCTGTCTGATTACAATATTATTATTTTGTTTGTTTGTTTCTAAGGTAAAAGCAGACTAACTTTACTATATTTTTACCAACAACCAAACTATTGAACATTCAGTTGAATTTCAAAATCCAAGCTGCCTCCCTCCCTACCTCGAAGGCTTAGAAAAGGGTATAGAAAAAATAGTGTCTTCAAATACCGCTTGATGACGTCATCAATAGTCACCAGGCATCTGTTAGCAGATGCTGGGAAAGCACATATGAAGATTGGTTTATAACTTTTAAAAGTCATGCACAAACAGAGTAATTTATTATTAAAATATTCACATTCTACGTAAACTTCTGAGCTTCAGAGCACATCCACATGAAGACATGCAGTTCTCCTCCAGTCGGGGAGTCAGGAGTCAGAGCTCGGTCTCTCCCTCTGGTCACCAGCAGGAGCCATCTCCAGAGACCGTACAGTTCCTGGACACCGCTCAGCTGACACTCATTGACAGACACCCACATTGGACTAAAGCAGCACACAGAGCCCCGGTCGGTGTGAAGTATTGTCTGTGCCACTCTGCTTGCGTCACTGAGCATTTCTATCTGGACCTGATCCTCTGTATCTGACCCAGCGTTTTCTCTGATTGCCTGCTGCCTGCCCTGACCCTAACCTGGATCCTGACCACTCTGGTTAAGCTGACTTTTGTCCGCCTGACCCTGATTTAGATTTGTGGACTTTTAGCTGTTAATAAACCTGCTGCAGTTAGAACCAGCCATCTTCCTGCTCTGTTGTTACAGAAGATAACAATTCAGATTTTTTTATGTCAATTTTAATAGGGAAGATTTATATATCTATAGTTTAATTGTGGTTCATTCATCTTGTATCTGTAGAAAACAAAGAGATGCATTTTAAGACATTATTTAAAGACTGTTTCAATCAATGCTACATGAAGCTTTCAGTTTTCCTTGTGACTTCTGAGGTTTCCTCCTATTCCTCATAGTGTCTAAACCTTTCAAATGTTTAGTCAGATTTGAGTAACAGACACGTACAAGATCTTAAAAAATGAGGAGAATTAGATTGCGTCTTAGTCAGGGGTTCATTTTAAGCACAATATGAACAGTTGTCATCAAAGAGTAATATTTCCTTTTCATTTAATTTTGTTCAGATGTGAAGAATGAAGCCCATATCTCTTCATGTTGAGACTTCAGACTGACTAAAGCCTTAGTTCCATCTGCCCTTATGGGTAGATATGGGCTGTCTGCAGGTACACCTGAGCATACAGGTGATCCTCACAGAACATCAAGGTCGTAGACTGCAGTGACCCAAAAAAGCAAAAATGTTGATGCATATCTTTCTACACTTGTGTGAGCACTTATACAACACACAAAGGTATAGCAAGAAGGGATCAGGTGAGATGCAGGTGTGTCAAACCCCCCAAATCTGTTGTTGCTGTTCAGGTGACAAGTGCACCTCCTGATGGGCTTCCTGTGTGCAGCCCGACTGTGTGGGCACAGGCATCTTACGGACACTTATGTATCACGTGCACACCCCGTGCACATTTGCATGCAGCCAATAAGAGCACCTTACTAACAACTGGTGTGTAGCATTAGGGCATCTAAACAGCATCAGCTGTTCATCATAAATGCTGTAACTTTCAGTATTCTTACAAAAAGGTTCTGTTCTCTGTTCTTATTTCTTCCTCTCTCTCCTACTCTTTATTATTCATTGTATTAAGTTCTCCATGCTTTTGTTGGTGCAGTTCGATTCACATGTTGCACTTCTGCTTCGTCTGACTGAGGACTTCATCTCCACTCGTCCCTCAGCTTTATCTGAATGATCTCTATTCAAATACGTAGTTGTAGAAGCTAATTTTCCCTTACCAGTTCTGGTATTGCCTGTTCGTCCTGGGATGGGATCTCTCCCTCATGTGGGAATCCCTAAGGTTTCTTCGTTTTTCCTGATTCAGGTTTTTTAGGAGTTTTTCCTTACCGAGAGGGAGGGTCTAAGAGCAGGGATATCCAGTTTATTTAGTCTGTTTAGTCTTTAGTGATCTTTCTTTCATGTTTCATGACTATTTTTTGCAACTGTAAAATTACCTGCATCAAGCCCAATGAGGCAAAATTCTTTGTGATTTTGGGCTATATAAATAAAATTGAATTGAATTGAATTGAACTGAAAGACACACAAGCAAACCTAAAAACCTGCACAACCTGCGTGGGTCAACCCACTGATTGTAGATGAAAACTGGACTGAGTGACTCCTCCCCCCCGGTGTTCCAAAGAAAAAATCCCATAGACTTCAATAGAGAATAAACAGCTGTTATTCAGTCATTCTGTTGGTCAGAATAACCATTGTTACTCTGATACCTTTTTTTTAACATCTTCTTGATAACCTTCGCTTTTTTATTTATTTATTTTTTTTACTCCAAACTATTCAAATTATAAACCGGCCAATCTCATGCCTCCGTAAAAGTATGAGGTCTCACCTCAAATGTTCAAAATGTTTCAATAACATTCTCCAGAGCTCGCTTCTAACAAGCTCACACATGAATGGCCAGATGGTTTCCATAGAAATGTTGACTCAAACAGACTCCAACCAATCGCTGCTCACTGATGTAATTTGGCTCTAACATGGAGATGTCCGGAAAGCAAAAAAAACAAATGGCGTCTGGTTGAATCTATTTGGTTGGAGCTGGAGGTGACGCCACACTCACTTGGTCCAGTTACCTTATACAGTCAATGGTTAATCCCCATAAGGTGCACGATGCTTCAGTCAGTTAAGATCTCTACTGTTAGACTTTAAAAGAGCAACTTTAATGATGAAGAAACTCTTGAACGTTCAACTTAGAATTACTCTTAATAGCAGGCAGCTCCTTTCTCCTGAAACGTTCTGCCATCTTTGTTCTCTCCAGTCGATGGCTGATCTCTTTCACTGCTGTCCTACATCTCTCAGGTTCTGACTAATTAAATCTCCAGTAAGAAAAACTCAAGATGGTTGACACAACTGTGACAACAAACATCTAAATTTGTTAAAAATTCCAGCAGCACAAGTGCAAAGGAAGCTGTTGAAGCAGAACCCTCAGACGTTTTCACTGCTGCTGCAAAGCATTCCAACAAATCAACTGTGCTGAGCTGTTAAACTGCTTATAGGCAGCCTTCATTTGACCAATTGATTTACATTTGTTTGTCTCAGTTCCACCTTTTCTTATTTTATCTTCAGTGGTTTTTGTTAGTTTTTATTGGAAATACTCATATTCAGCTGATACCAACTGCAGTCTGGGTCATAGAGAGAGGAGATAATCACCTGATGTCACCTGAGAGACTTTAGCTTTTTATACTCTATGGTGAGGTGTTAAGATCAGATCAGATCAGATCAGATAAGATGATCCTTTATGCCTCCCACAGTGGGGACATTCCCGTGTTACAGCAGCCACATGTTTATCTTTCTGCAACGGGCTGGTGACCTGTCAAGGGTGAATGCTGTAGTGGGATAGGCTCCAACAACCCTTTGACCCCGAGTGGAATGAAGCAAGTTTAGAGAATGGATGTTTAACTTTGCAAAAGTGTTCTCTCGCGTGTTATTCTGTTTCTAGTAAAACAGAAAATGTGTGATCTTTGTGTTTAGTCCCTTTATTTTTACCACTTTAGCCGGTTAGTTTTTTAAAATACAACCAAACTTACACCCTTAGATTCAAGCATTGCTCTAAATAATAATAAACTGTAAAGTCTGAAGTGACCAAACTTCCCAAAGAAAGACATTTTCATCTTTCCTTGGCTTAGTGGACTGCTGTTTGTTATTCTCTTGTATTAAAACCAAAAATCCTTCTTTCCTCACTTTTTCCACTCTGATGAAGACTGCTGTCTCTTCAGGCTGTAATTAGGCTGCTCTTCTTCAGCTCCTATGCTCAGTCATGGGTGTTCATTATA
Source organism: Oryzias javanicus (assembly GCA_003999625.1). Taxonomy (NCBI): domain Eukaryota; kingdom Metazoa; phylum Chordata; class Actinopteri; order Beloniformes; family Adrianichthyidae; genus Oryzias; species Oryzias javanicus. The sequence continues at coordinate 2,443,132 of CM012448.1, forward strand.
CTCAGGGATTCCTATATGATACGTGATTGGCTGACAGTTATTTAGCCTAGTTAGCCTCACTATTTGCACATTTGTCTTTGAATACAGAATGAGCTTTTGATGTCCTACTTTAAATACCTGAGAACTTTTTTTCCTGTGATATTCCTGACGGCCTGGAGAAACTCCCTCTTCTCATGACACCCCCCCCCCCTCCCCTCATCTGGCTGTGCTCCAGATCTAACCAGGCTTTTGCCTGCAGTCCTAATTGTTCGGACATGGGTAAGTCCTGTTTGAGACGACCAGATGGCACCTGGCTGGCGGGCTCCAGTCCTCAGGTGTTTGAACTATATATAAAGTGATAAGGGCAAGGTCCAAATACTAGACAGGTAAGTACTAATGGCATGTGATGGACAATCATCCAAATATTTGCTCATAATGAGATCCACTGCTTATCCAACAGATACAGTTTGGAACCATTTTTTAATACACAGAGTGAAGTTTTCTTTTAAATATACAATATTTATTTGCAAAGAAACTGTTTAAAAATGAACCTAAAAAAAGCATTATTCGTCTCATTTGACCGCTCTTGGAAAGGCTTGTAAATGAATCAAAGAGCATTTGGATGTTAGCTTACATTATTTTCTGCTCTGAGAAACCAATGGATTGAATGGATTGATCACAGCAACGTCAAGAAACATCAAAGAGTCTTTGGTGAACTGGAAGGAGAAAGAATCAGGATTCTGGAGGAAGTTCAGTGGAGACAGAGACAACATGGAAAATGTTTTTTTAAGACATTTTGGGAGTGGAATTTTAGTTAAATACTTCATAATCATCTTTAAAGCTCTACTGGGAATGTTTTTTAAATAAAAAAAAGTATAGAGAGACTTTAAACTCTTTGTTGTGGATCTATGATTTGATAAAAATGCCAGTGGTCTCAATGAATAAGGGCTTTACATTTGTGTTAAGATTTTAACATGTCATAAAAAAAATCATAACAAAACAGTGAATGGTTTATTCTTTTATTAAAGTGATTAATTATTAAAATGATAATTCTCATCTAATAGGTTTTTAAAAATATTTTGATTCTACGCTATTGTCATGTTTGTATTTAATAATAAAAGGGGGAAAAGTTGAAAGTCACACTGATTAAAATCTCATATTTGATTTGACTTTATTGCATTTTTTAAATTTAAATAAATTTGCAGCAGCAGAAAGGTCTTATATCACAAAAGATGCAATTTATTCTGAAAGGTACTTGTACTTGCTTCTGTAAAATATGCTAAAAAAATATATAAATAGAAAGCACTGATTAAATTAAAATATGCCAGGGCTACATTTATAAACAATTGCTTTAATTGCCACAAATACATAAAGTTTATTTTTCTTAATAATTTTTAACATTGCCAGAAATTGGCCGAAATGGCTCTTTCAGCGTTAAAGGTTGCTTCAAATCCCTGAACTAAACCCTCTCATTATGGTCCAAACCCACTCTGGCTTCTAAGATTGATAAGTAGTCAACTGATAGTTAAGGAGAACAACTGAGGAACATTTTAGGATTTTCTTTTGAGTTGAAATGACAGAGAATAATCGTCAGTGCAGCTCCCGTACTCCTCCATGACCAAACCTGTCACCAAGCCACAGACCCTGCACCTACAGGCATGGCTGGTCGCTCAGTGTGTGCTGTGGCATGAAGCAAGCCTTGCTGGGATCCCAGGATCCAGCTGCTGATTCAAGAGCAAATGGTATCTGCTCCTACATTTCATTACAACCACTGACAGAGTAAACAAACACACACGTCTGCTGAATGATGGTAGTACACCCATGTGTTGCAGGGTAACAGATGTAGAGTGGGCCTGAGACACATGCTCACCATCCTCCAGCTCAGGTGGTGACAGCAGCGCAGGATGTGATGGGCAGACAAAGGGAAAAACACGTGCACGCCCAGCTGATGCTCAGTGCTAACATTTGAAACAAACCAGATCTGTGTACATGTGCACAGATCTAGGGTAAAAATACAAAAGGAGACAATAACACAAACTGGACACCAATAAGAATAAAAGAAACAGTTTATTAGATAAAGGAAACCCTGTGTTCTGAAAGAAAGAAGAAAATGACATAATCAGTGTGCTGGTTAGATAAAAGGGGGGAATTGAACCAGCAATCTTCTGATCAGGAGTAGACTGCCCTTCCGCAACACCACAACTGCCCCTAAACACAAATAAACAAACACAGCTGTCAACTCAAGACTACCAAGGTCCAACCCTAAACTAAAATAACAAAACCCAGCAGTGTGAGACTGCTGAGGACAAAGAGGGGAAAGCGGAACAAAACAAAGCAGCAAAACTAAAAGTAAACCTCGAAGGCTGCACTGCTCTCTGCCTGCGCTGGTGAGGTCTTCTTTGTCTTAAGTATCTGGCAGGTGCTAGTTAAGAGCATTTGCCCCACCTGGTAGGTGATGGGCAGCGCACGTTGAAAAGGTGCATCACAGCTGCAGCAGCATGTAACATGAAGATTTTTGTGTTTAAGTCTCAGGTGTTGAAGGGTTAAGCAGAAGAACAATAAAAGCCTTTCTCTGCTAAAAAACAATCAAGAAACCTGGAGAATACTTTCTTTTTTTTTTTTTTTTTTTTTTTTAAAGCGAGTGGATTCAGCCGTCAGTCTGAAGGAACCATGACTGCTGGTCTCCATTATTATGTATCTTTGGCTTCAGACCAAAAAGAGGAAACATATTTTTCTGGGTACAGTATCCTCCAGTGGTTTCTACAACTGCATATATATTTTTTTTAATATCTTCATGTACACACATTTTACCACTTTCAGAACCAGCTGTCAGCTTCAACAACCATCCAGTGAGAATCTTTCACAGGGCAGGTGATGGGACAGGTGGCTTCAAACCACTTCCAAGTTCTGTTGGAAACCTTTTTTCTGCTGTTTTAGTCCGTAAATCATTTCACTCTGTAGGAAGTTCTGTCGCAGTCTGCATTCATCAAGGTCACATGACCAAATGACAGACTGATGGGTTTGAATAAAGGCTGACAGAGACCATCATTACAGCAGGATAAAGATTTCTCATGTAATTTAAAACTCTTCTGTTGTCTTTGGATCAAAATGGCCGACTCTATAGGGATGTAACAATTCAATCCTGAGTTCCTGTTTTTTTTTGTTTTGTTTTTCCCCACCCCATGATCGAACACTTCCTCGAAAACAGATTTATGTGTTTATTTTTAAAAATGAGAACATCAAAATGTATTTACACAACGGTAAAACTTATATTAGAAAAGTTTAAAAATTGATAAATCAATAAAGCAGTCATTTTCCCTCCATTTTTTTTCAGTTTTAATATGAAAAACAAATGATTCGCTGTGTTTCCGTTTGTTTGTGTCCTTTCTATGTTGAGTTACACATGGGTGCGCAGGAGAAGCTCCCCCCGCGCACAGACCTCCATGGGGGGCGGAACTAGTTTTAGGAGCGTAAGAATACTTTTACAGACGAGAAGGAGAGGTTTCACGCACAGTGCTCAGGAGTAGAGGAGCGGGTGTGGAGACTGTCCTGCCCCCGTGGAACCCTCCTCGTATGCGTGGAGTCTGATATATGTTTGTGGGGAACTTATGGCGTAAATATAACGCCATACATGGTAGCGTCAGCTTCAAAGCACAGAAGAGCCAAACATGATTGCGAAAGAGAAATAAATCATTGCGGGATAGGATTAATGTGACACCCAGACAGACATTGAAGGGCTCTCAGAAGCTCCTACAGATGACAATACTTCGAGTTCCAAGTGTGTGGAAGCCATGAGTTACAACAATGAAAAGGCCTCTCGCTCCATGTCGGTTCCGCCCATTTCACGACGTCATCCTTGAGCCCGCCCATAGACCATCAGTGAGTCTCCTCAGCCTACCTGCTTTCTGTTTCTGACTAAACTTTGTAAACCAAACCATGTGGCTAAGATCTCTTCAGTCATTGGCCAGCAGCTATGGGGGCGGGTCAAAGAAGAAGAGAAAGATGGATGCGCTGCGGTCTGCAAAGGCTTTCCAGGATTTTTCACTAATTCAAACTTTGTATTTTTCTGATGGATTTTGAGCGTCTGTATGAAGGCCAGATTCAACACTTTTACTGCAGCTTTGGTACAGAGGAATCCTGCATGATGGTTACAGGAGACACTACAGCTACACACACTAACAAGTGTTTGAGACATGTAGATTGTTGGTAGAATTAATGTGGATCAGATTAAAAGTTGTTTTATTGAGCCTGAAGTCATCCGACCACATTTTAATGAGTTTCTGTGTCTCATTGTTGTGGTTTTATGGTTTACTTTTAAGAGAATTCTGTTGGAACTACAATAGAACTTTTAAGATGACGTCACAGTAGCACTCTGCGCGCGTGCCAACACAGAAAAGAGAGTTCTACATTTTTTGGTGGTTTTAAAATAAACGTTCTATCAAGTAAACAGTTGGATCAATTATTTCCTTTTGGATAACATGACAATTAATGCTCTACATTTGTCCACGGCTCACAGATCACCTCATTTCTACCGTGTTTACATCACGTGACTGTTGGGTACGGTGGCCTTTTTGGTTCAGTTGTTCCGCTCTCGGTTCGTTTCATATTCAGACTGAGGAATCTCAGAGTGAACAGAATAATTACCTCGACAAAGTGGGTGTGTACATTGTTGCCTGGGGGCGGAGCCCGCAGCACAGATTTTTCCTGGAGGAGGCGATTCACATCGTGCTGAGGTCAGCACGTTTCCAACCGCTCGTTTTCGTGGTATGGGAGGGGCTTCTGCAGACTGTGCAGGTTTTTAGAGGATTACAATTCAATGCAAGAACGGATCAAAATATCACTTTGGGGTTATTTATAGTGAGGAATGAACAGTAAAATCTACTTAAAACCTCAGAAAGTAGAATTTTCATAGTATAACCTCTTTAACTTTTGCAAATATGAAGAGATGGATGAAACTGACTGGGATGCAGAGAGAGGAGGAACAATTTCCTGAGCCACAATGTCACTTAAACGCTTTCACACAAACTCTTAGCTGCTACAAGTTGATGACCATGAGTCCAGACTTGCAAGATGTATGACAGCCAGATCTCCTGAACAACCTGAGGGTCCAGGTGCCCCAGCTGGGGTAAGTAATAGAAGGAGATGTCAGTTCTGCCGCCAAAGGACGGTGAAACACCTACTGTGTGCTGCAGGTGTAAGACAAAGACCTGCAAACAAGATACAACTCTACAAGTGCTAATTTGTTGACTCATTTGTGCTTTTTTGGATCTTATGTTTACATTTTGCATTGTATATTTTTGGTGTGTAATAATTACTTGATCCCATTCATTAAATTCAACCGTCAATTCAGTCAATCTGACTGAAGTAAATCGAATCGACCTACATGGTAAAAGATTTGTTTCAAAATGAAATATAAAGAAATATATCCATCTTGGAAAATACCATTTGGATTGAGACACGTTAGGTTTGTCATACAGTAACGTAAAAATGACCAAATAGCATCACAGTGGAGGACACACACGTACAAAATACGAAACAAATGTTGCTTAACACCTTTTCAAAAAACAGTAATACATCTGACAGTTACATAGCAAACAGAATATTCAGATGTTCACAGTTTGAGCTGAATGACTTATGATTCTTTAAGCTAAATAGGATTTTGTGCTTAAAAATGTAAACAAGCTTCTTATATTGGGGCTTTAATGAAGACGGGTCATTTTGCACGGGGCAGGAGGGTAATATTCTGCTTTATGCAGTGGTTTTCAGAGTTTTATTTGTGGCACCATTAAGGCTTCCTTTCAGTATTGTGTTCTGCTTCCATTTGTCTGTTGTGTTGTGTTTACCATCCAGCGTGTGTGCGTGTGCGAGGAGGGGGTCAGTGTGGACTGGAGTGGCAGGTGCAGGGATCGTGGCGATGCCCCCGGGCCGACCGCGGGGTTCTAACGCTTGCCGCGACGATTAATCACCCGGCAAAATGCTTCTGACGTGCCAAAGAGGGAACGAGAGGAGCTCCATGTTTCTGTTTCCTCCACTGAACACACACGTGTGTTTTAATGTTCGACGGACAGAGAGAGCTCTGTAATCTGATGAGCGCACTGCAGCGAGAGTCTGAAGCGATCTCTGCATCTTCATTATAATACTGAAAACATGGAGGATCAAAACCAGGTAAATCTGCAGGACTTCCAAAGAGCAGCTGGAGTTTCTCCTCATTCAAAACTCAGAAATGTGATTTGGCACACGTGTTTTAATGTTCTTTTATGTTTAATCAGCTTCATTTTCTTCATCCGTCATCAGGAAAAGCTACAGGATCATGTTAAAAACACCAGTGAGTCTGTAAAGATGAGATGAAGGCTGGACTCCTTCATCTAGTCAGGAAGATTCATTGAAATGAAGACAGCTGGATGGTTGGTGAGACTGCGGCTGAGTCAGAATTCTTCCCTTATCTGTACGGCTTCTCCGTACCCTTCCAAGTATCGGGGCATTTGGAGGGGTGTTAGGGGTGTAGGGTTGTCCAAAATAGTTTAATTTGTTCTCTAGTGTGTGAAAGGTAACATATGATCATGTAGACGGTTATAGTTCATTCTGAAAGGCTTAAGAACAGCATGGCGGCTCTTCACCCCCGTACGGAGTCCTGCATCTCTACATCTCTGTCCCGTCTAACGTCTTTACTGCTAAAAAGCTTTTTACTGTTTGGACCAACCGCTGAGAGGAGTGCGTGATAACTGCAGCCTTCTACAGCTTCTTCACACCACACATCTGCGTTTTAAGTGCTAACATTTCATGTGTCAGCAGTTCTCAGATGTCGAAGAAATCCAGAGAGAAACGAGATAAAGAGTTCCTTAAAAAAGATATAAACTTTTCCTCAAAAAGCTCTTTCTGTTGTTCTTGTTTGATTTCTCTGTTTGGGTCTCAGCTGGCGAAGGGAAATGCAGTTTACCGTTTGTGTATTTGTGTTTGTGAGGCATCAACAACTTCCTCGCGTGTGGAGACTCACACACCTCCAGTGTTAAGTCAAACTGCCCTCTGAGGTTAAAATTTACATAATGATCCCATATCAGTTTGATTTATCAGTTCAAATCCAAGCCTCCTATTTCTTTATGATCCCCTGGGTGAAGCCGTTTACTGCTCTGCTGTCCCTAATCGGATGAGCGAGGCGCTAACACAGCCCGGGTGAGGTACAATTCCCACTGGCTTTGCACGTTAAAAATTCATATAAACTGTGTCCACCTAAATGGAATGGTAATATAAAAAATGTTTAATAATAATATAGTATTTGAATTTGACAGGACTTGGAGCTGCAAACAACAAGCCCTGAGGGAATACATGGACCAGATGAGATGAGTATACATGGAAACTGATCATTTTCTTAAGATTATCCTCCCATAAGACGACTCATGAATCCATTTCTTGCTGTGTAAACGTGTCGTATGCTGATCCAACTCCATCAATCAATAAAAAGTTCAATTAAAGCTGTTGTTGCCTTCCTTCTACAAAACAAAAATAAATATCATATATTCTTAGTGATTGTTTATTATTAGGTGGGGCAGTGTGCAGTGGTTAACACCTCACAGTGAGAGGGCTCCGGTTCAAATCCTTTCTGTGTGGAGTGTCCATGTTGTCCTCGTGCATGTGTGGGCTTCCTCCTATTGTCCAAAAACATGCTTCATAGGTTCATTGGTTACTCTAAAAATTGTCCCAAGGTGTGCATGTGTGCATGTGTATGAGAGTGTGTGCATGTGTGTGGGAGCGTGTGTCCCTGTGACAGACGGATCCTGTCCAGGTGGATCCACCTTCCCTCAACAGTAGGTGGGACAGCAGCCCTGTGACCCACAAGAGACATATCAGGTTAAGAAAATGGATGAGTGGAGGGATGTTTGTTTGTTTGTTTTTTAAACTTATAGTTTATTCAGAGTTTTGACAGCTGCTTTCAACACAGCTGGTCTCCATGGTTTCCATACCAGTTCTATTAAATACAGTTCAGCATCAAGACATAAAAATAAGAGACTGCTCGCTCTGGTTCCACTTTCATTATACTGTCATTTGGCATATCGAAAGTTTCCTTTTGTCTTTTCTGATAGAAATTCATGAGTCGTCCTCATGTCAGTCAGGAGGTTGGTTCTGTACCCTTCTAATGTCTGTTCCAAATCTTTGAATTGATTCTCTAATTGCTGCTGTTTACTCAACTTTTGTCTATTATTCATTTTGCATAAGAAGTGATGCTACCTCTCAAAGAGTCCTTTGCACAGTCCCACATGACCTTTACTGTAGTTTCTTTATGGTTAAGTATTTTTTTGTTCTGTTTTTTAAGAGTAATAAAATATTTATCATAAAAAGTGGCTCTTTAGCTTAAATGAAAAATGCTAACGATTGAACACATAATAGATATGCTATTTCAGGTTTGTCATTTCTGTTTTTTAATGTGTCAAACTAAGCAAAAAAAAAGTTTAATTTACCATCAGAAATTTTGTAGAAATGTTTTTTAAATTTATGTTTGTAATTTTGAACAAATGAAGTTTAAAATGATTAAAAATGTTTTAGAGTTGTGCCTCATATCTTAGAGAATGACAATGAAAAGCTCAGTTTATTTTAATATATATGTATTAACAAATAGATTCTACTGAAATATTATTTACATATATATTGTTTATGATTTGCATATATTTTCTTGATTCTTTTATTTTCTCTCGTATTCTCTTTTCAATCGCTCGGGTGACATTAAGTTTTCTTCCTCCCACTCCCTTTCAAGCATCTATAACTCAATACCTAGTTATCTTATGCCTGACATCTTTGTGTCAAATCATTGTATTACACATGTATTGTATTTGTTTTTGATTGCTTAAAAAAACAAATCAAATCAATTCAAATCAGATTCCAGCTTAGATGAGGACAACAAAGACGTTCATGGATCTATTTGTCTGCAACTGATGAATCAGAATGGAGTTTTCTACATCATGCTCACAAACTTCTCCCAATACATTTCTCGTCTGCTCCAGATTAAAGGAATTCTCAGAGAAACAGTTATAATCCTTGTTCTCTTTAGATATGTCCTTCATCATCAGAAAATGTAACAAGAACATATTAAAAACAGCATAAACACTGTTTTCCTATATTTGTGACGACCTCTGTTTCTGTCTCTCAGTCAGGCGTACATTAACCCATGTCAACGTAGTTAATTAATATGCATGTTAAATGACTTCAGTCAGCCTGCCTTTAGTCAAATTTACATTTTATGTCAACACACGGAGCCGGCTTTTAATTCTTCCACCAGTTTGTTGCGTCCATACTCTGCCCGACAGCGGGATTTACATTTTTCCGCTGTGATCCGTGCAGGAATCTGTTGTGAATGTCAAACTGCCGTCGAGGGGAATAACAGTCCTCCGCTAGATGAAGTCATTAATCCACTCATCCCCCTGATTTCATCACATCTGTCTAGAAAAACAACAAAGACAAGACAAGCTTGTTTTGAATATTCCAATTAGACTTGGTGGAAAAGACAAGAGCGGCTGAGAGCTGGAAAGATTATTTGTAAAACAGAACGTCATTAAAGGCTGAGAACCGGAGCTCCTCTGGGTCCTGAAGGGAGCAAATCATTCCATCGTTTGGACTTTCTGAACCACTCTGAGTATTTGACCACATCAGCAGAACAGGAGAACTGTCAAGTTTTTCTTTCCTGGTTCTAAAAAGAGGAGGCTTTTTTGTGGGAATCAGTAAGCGTGTTCTCCATTATCCCGAGCCAACCTTTCCTGTTTCCTGCACTTCTCCCTCTCTGTGTTTCTATAGTAACCTTGGCTAAAATCCAAACAGCCGGCAGGGCCCTCTGAAGGGCATTACGCTGGCAAGATGAAAGATTTCCACCAGGCGACTGCAGCTTCTAGGCAACAGATAAATGTGCTTTTTAAAGGAGGACAGCGCTCCACTGAGCAGGGAAGGGTCAGTAGAAATGAGGGGGAATACACCGCATCCAACAAACCTGCTTTCAGTCCTGACATCTAACCAATGTGTACAATCAAACATATGGAGATGCAGTCAGGCCGAAACCAAGACAGAGGAATTTTCAAAAGGATTCAGCCAAAAAGCCGTCAAAAGATGAAGGCCCAAATCCTGTGGGTCATTAGAGGAATCGCAGTTTATAAAGCATGTGGGAAAAATGCAATAGCAATAGAAAACTTCTAGTCTGTGAAAAAATAACCTTATTGTATGAAAGTGCAGCAAACTGGTGATCTGACTGAGTCAGTGTCAGTAGGGCCCAAAATGAATGGTGTCCAGGTAAAGCAGGGGTCCCCAAACCGGATCAGGCCCCCCTCCTCAGTTGACCTGGCCCCCCCACACACTGATCGAGGCCCACATAGAACGAGACTTTATTCCACCTTTCTGCAGTCTGAATTATGACAGACAGGATAGAATATGTATTGGTTTAATATTGATTCACTTTTGACCATTTTTGGGCTAATTTGGCATTTAGCTTATATTTTAGCCACATGCTAGCTGTTTTGGCTAAATTAGACATTTGATCAGTTTTGCATTTTCAGTCATTAGCTTCAGTGTTTTTAGTTATCAGTTTCAGGATCTTTAGCCCTTTAACACTTGCATTTTCAGCAGCAACATTCAGTTTACAACATTCACACTAGCATGATTGCAGGTAATGCTTTGTATATCTAGATTTTAAAATGTTTTAGTAATATTTTCTATGAAGATTACAGAAATTAACTATTTTTCAGATGTGACTTTGTGTGGCTTTCTAGAAAACTGTAAATGTTGACGTTTTGGCTGTGATTGCTACATTTTTTCTGTTAGCCTTCAAACCGACCCCGGCCCCACATCAGAGAAGAAAACAGCTACGAGGCCCTCACGAGAAAAAGTTTAGGGACCCCTGACGTAAAGTGACGGCCAGCTCCTTCAGTCAAGTTAAAGACAGAACTTTCTTTAAAGTTAACCAAACCCTCAATCAACTTTTTTTTTGTATAAATGGGGCTTGAAAAGTGTTGTCTGTTGGTCATTGCCAATTTTTTGAAAAATTCAAATAAACTGACTTAATTCTTGACATATAGTCAGAGTGCTGCCCCCTACAGGATGAATCCAGCAGCTCCAGTAATGGTAACAGTTTCCCACTCTGACTGGATTTTCACATTTGAGCTGTGGGTGGAGTCAGCCTCCAACTTATCTGTTTGGTTACCCTTTAAAGATTCTTAAAGATCCCAAGCTCCAGTCACGTCTTCACCGTGCAGTGACGATCCCCCGAGTCACAGTGCAGTTTGTCCCTCCTGAGCTTCTGTTTCTTGCGTGACCCGCGAGCAATCTGCGTCAATTCTGGCAGGAAATTACATCAAGATGCATCATCTGGAAACTAAAAACAAATTTTCACAATAAAACACAGCGATTGACAAATGCAATCATGTTTTTGTTTCTAATCAGACTGTAGATGAAAATAAACACACAATCAAAACACACACACAGAAAAAACAGACACACACTTCTCTCTGTGTCTCAACAACAGGCGAAATAAAGGATAGGTCTACTTGCTGGGTCATATTTTTAGGTTACTAAATTGTGCCTGTTGGCACGTCTGATGTGAATTGCAGGAAAGAACGGATTCTGCGAGCTCTCCACGCCGCTTTGTGGCGCTCTGGCGTCTGGTGTGGACCTGCTCAACTCTGAGGTAGCTTTCTCTAATCTCAATTTAAATAATCTGCACTGCAGAAATCTATTGTTTAAAATATTATTAAAAATAATTTATTATAGAGTTTTGTGTTCAAGCTTTTTCTGGATATATTTTATTTTATAATAATTTACAATATATATCTGTAAAACCTTTTTATTTTCTTATTCCAGATGTCATGTAAAGAGTTGCCAGCCATGCTTTTGATTTTCCTCAGAGGGTTTCTTCAGAGGCTTGAAGAAGATGCTTGGCTTTTCACCCCGACTCTCCTGTCAGAGACGCTGCAGCGGAGGGTGAAACTCGCAGCACCAATGTTTCTGTTTGTTTCCTGAAAGATTCATAAGCACCACATCCACATGAATCATTCACTAAGGAAATGATTGCCATAAACATGAAGTGCCATCTCTGCCAGTGTGTGCTGAAAAATTCATGCTTTTTAAGTCATAAATTATGACATCTCTTTCTCTTGCTGCTGGAGGGCGTAGAGGAGCGGCGGGATGCTTTGACTCTTCTGTCAGCCGCTCCTCTTCCTGACGGAAACTCTTTCTCTGTGTCTGTCCCGCAAACAGACGTGTTTGGATACAAATGTTCTGATGAAAATTTTAGGATTTTCAGAAGCTCACTCCTCAACCGTACCAGCTTTATCCGGTTCAGAAACATGGTCATTTTCTGGAGTTTGTGTCACTGCATGGCAGGTACAGATTCAGATTGTTTGGAACATGAAAAAGCAAAGAAGGACTCAAACCCACAATGCATTAGACCAGGGGTGTTATAGCTTAATTGACTTAATAATTTCATTTCTTTTCCCGTGACCCAATCAGATCAATCTTTCTGAGGGTTGTTAATCAAGTAGAATCAACCTGTCTTGTTAGAAATTGTTGCAATGTTAAATCAATTGTTTCATTTTTAGAAAATACCATTATGGTTGAGACATGGTAAGTTTATTTTACTACAACATAAAAACAACCGAGTTCCATCCCAGCAGACAATGCATCAGAAACTGATCAACCATCATTCAGTCTTTGAATTAATCAGAGTCATGTGACCATACAGTGAGGTAGAATGTTCTTATATATGATTATTCTGATGTAGAAAAACAACAGTGAGCTGAACTTGATCAAACTGTGAATGGATTTGACATTCATTCTTTTTTACTTGTTTGTTTGTTCACAGATTTAATTGATTATCTTGAAGAAATAGAAGAATCAGGAAAACTTCACCTGGACTGTTCAGTAGCAGGTATAGATCTCTGAGTCACTCTGATGGAAGTTTAGTTCTGATCTATTTTAGAACAATGAATCAAATCATCTAAATCATGTGTCAAAATCAAGGCCCAGGGGCCGGATCCGGCCCTCCGGCTAATTCTATCCGGCCCTCCAAATCCTTCTATTTTAATGTTATTAATGACCCGATGTTATCTTGTGCTTATTTTCTAACTTTTCTTTGACAAGAAATATTTTCATGGAGAGTAAAACATTGAAAGTTATTTAAGGTTAAAGTTGATTTATTCTGGAATAATATTTCTGACTTTTTATTATTCATAGTAATGTTCAAAATTTACGTTTTTAAACTTTAAAATATTTAATTTTAGAGTGTTCAATAAATGTTTATCCTCTTCAGCCCATGAGCTAAGGTGTGTTTTGGATTTTGGCCCCCTGTGTGATTGAGTTTGACTCCTGTGATCTAAATGAACCTGAATTGTCTATAAATCATATCAAATCATTGTTAAAACGAATGGTTAGATCCCTCATTTAGACTGTGAGAGGAAAACCACATGCAAGCTCCAGCAGGGCTTTGGACCTGGTGACACAGGTGTGAAACAGTGCCCTCCAGTGGTTGGCTGCCACTGAAAGAACATTCCTGCTTTGTGAGAACACAACAGAAACACACACAAGCAGGTGTGTGTCTGCACGGCCTACACTGATGTGCAGGTATGTGGATGTGTGATGGACACAGTGATCTACAGACACATGCTGTCAGTCACAACACATGCTTACACGTTAGATTCTGATACTGTAAAGGTGAACATTCAGTTAAGATGTAGTTCACTGTGCCTGATGTCTGAAAGAGGAGAGCTCTATTCTGTGTGAAGTGATTATATTTCATTGACATTGTTGCAGGAAATGCTTCAGAAAAAGACCACAGACTCATTTCAATTGAACGTGTCATTTTAAGATCTGCATTTATTAAAAAATGTTTTTGTAGTTTGTTTGTCTGATTCCACAAATGTTTGACTCTAATATCAGATATCTGAGTCGTTACTGATTTACTCCAGAGGTAAATATTCAAAAGACATTATTTGACCTTTACTCAAGTACTAATTTCAAGTAATTATTTGATTTGAGTAGAATTTCTTTCTACTTTACTTAGGTTTATAGTGTCACCTCAACACAATGTCCTGCATGTCTCATCCTTTTGATCTGAAATCTATAGACTCCTCCTCTGTGAATCCATCGGATAGCCGTCTCTGACTCCAGATAGAAGCTCAGAACCTGGGTTAGAACCTGAGTAAGAACCTGGGTTAGAACCTGGGTTAGAACCTGGGTTAGAACCTGGGTCAGAACCTGAGTAAGAACCTGGGTTAGAACCTGGGTTAGAACCTGGGTTAGAACCTGGGTCAGAACCTGAGTAAGAACCTGGGTTAGAACCTGGGTTAGAACCTGGGTTAGAACCTGGGTTAGAACGCCGTGACCCCAAAAGGGGAAATATTGTGTCTAGAAAATTAATAAAAAATATTACAAAAAATATACAAAATGATATCAACACAAGAATGAGGTCCTGGAAGTCTCACAAGACTCTGAAAAACCACCTGAGAGGTTTTTGAAACTCTTTGACGATTCTGGTTTAGTCTCCGACAGTTGAAGCATCTTTGACAACTTCTGCTTTTCTCACTCCTTTTGTTGGTAAATAAACACCAGAGAGAAACAGATCTTTGAGAAGAAAGCCATCTTTAACATTACACGATGCACATTGGAAAAAGAACTGTTTGGTCAAATTACAACAAAGTTAAGGGATTAAATCAGTAGTTTTTCTGGTATATCCTCAAATCCAGAATATGTACCACTTCTTGACATTTATATTTTGTCTTACAAAAGAGACAAACGGTTGGAGATGAAGCCCAGATCAAAAAGAAGAAGGCAAATGAAATATGTAAACCAACTTAAACAAGACACAAAACTTCTTCAGACCTCAAAATAAAATTTGTGTTATTGACATCAACCATGCATATTTACATGACATATTGGAAACATTTTGTTCATTTGTATATCTTAGTGTTAGAGAAGTGTTCGGTCAGATTAATAGTCATCGTACCTCGTCAGAGCAGGGTCCTGTTATCGGCTGATGGTCTGGAATGTGTGTGTTCTCTGGCGGCGAGCCTGCCAGATCCTGAACGTCTTCTCAGGGGTGTGTGGTCCCGTTAGCGCGTCCTCGTCTTTGTGTGTGTTCCCGCGTATATCGGGCTCTCACCTCGAGGCGAGCCGATCCTCTTACAGTAATACCATTGCCTAATCTCAGAGGCGTATCAGACGGAGCTCAGAGTGTTCAGCACTAATAGGTTCACACAAATGGGATCTAGTGGAAACCCTCCCAATCCTCCTGCCACTGTAAACATGGAGAGCATTATCTCTGTCTGCCTGCAGGCCCCTGATGAGGAGCTGATGCAGATTCGACTGAAAGACTGACAGAAGCCAAAAAAAGATCATTTGACATCATGTTAACGGGGTTACAACTGTAATTTCAAAGGTTTTAGTCGGGACTTATGGGACGAGTTTCCATCTCCTTTTAGATATCATGTAACACTTTAGATGAGGTGCTGCTAAACACTCAATATAATGTTGAGAAATATAGTTCAAAACATTTTTAGATTGTAAGCAAGAAGACAATGGTCTCACTTTAGAGATTAGATAATCTTACTAAGTATATAATAAACCTTAGTCATCTTATTGTACTAATAACTGTATAAAACACGAGTTAATGTCTCAATAAATCTTGTTAAGGAATCTAATCGTAAAGTGTTTTTTTTTTTTTATTGACCAAATTATTGAAATCAAGAAATTAACTACAAATCATAATTTATGAATGTTCTTTTCTTCTAAGGCTGAAGTTAGATTTTGAATCTAGTTGTAATTTAGGTTTACTTCAAATTATGTTTGAGTATTCTTGTCTAACTTCTTATTTAAAGAGGCCCTACCGTGATTTTCTTAAGCCTTTCAGAGTGAACTATATCCATATATATATCCATATTACATTTGGACCACTAAGAAACAACTTCACTTCATCCCAGAGAAATCCTGTCTCTGCATTTCTCCCATGAAAATAATCCAGACTTCTTCAAAGATAGATGCACCGCGATAGATCTGCCTTTAGCTTTACACTGCTAGATTATTGAAGATAAGACATAACTGGAAGATATACGGAATTCTACATCTAAAATGAAGGGGTTTTTTTTTGCTGATAATCACTTGAAAAGGGGATAAATTGAATGTTGTGTTACACTGGGGGCGGAGCTGTCAGAGCAGACTCCTCCTGTTCAGAGCAATCATGTTAAAATTCTAGTTTAAAGTTAGTGGTTTTTGATACAAAAGATTTGAGGGTTATGTCTCAATTTTCAAATCTATTTCTAAAAACCAGTACTCTAAACATTTTTCTGAAGTTTCTGCGAAAAAATGTGTGCATCAATGCTCACTAAACTATAAAAAAAAAACCACAATGTATTTGTAATTTGATTTTGTCATTTGGAAAATATATGTAAATCTATTTGTATAAATCATCCAAGTTTTCATACAAAGTCTTTATAAAATGTTCAAACTTTTTACTTTTTCACTTTGTGTGAAAGGAAGTAGTGAACATGGTGCTTGGATTACCATCCAGCAGTTTTTTAAAGCCCATTTTCATTTAACCAAACTTTTCTCAAGGTGGATTCAGATTCACTTCTCTTCTTAAGTTCCAGTGTTTATGTTCTTTGATACGACGAGTTGCTTTTCTCCTTCAGAATCTAGTGGAATTTTCTTGTTAACGTCTTGTTAAAGATATTGTTTTTAAACATCAGGTGTTAAAGGGTAAATTAATTTGATAATTAAAACTGGTTCAAATCACAAAAATAACACAGAAACTTAAAGCTAAACTGCAAGAAACATTTGTCCATTTGCTTGAAATGATCAAAGGAAAAGAAATTGAGCAAAGACTCAAAAGGAGAGAAGCTTGAGAACAGAGATGCAGACAGGAACCGCCGTCCACTCAGGAAACGCTCAGATTAAAGCTGTTCCCACAGCTGATCCTCCAGTCTGAGGGATCAGAGAAGCTGAGCCCAACATGATCAAACAGTGACATCAGGAGGATGAAAGCAGTACTGCTCTCATCTATTTGTATTTTCTCATTTACATGAGGACGCTGCTGTCAGGGGAAGGTTCACCTGTGACCTCTTTCTTGCCTAAAAGAACTTTGGTGAGATGTTGTAGGACGGAGAGCAACATCTCAATGCTTTGTTGATATTTGGAGCAATGGGCATGGAAAAGTTGAATCACGTGTCAAAGTCAGTGATGTTATTGCTATTAATGGCCTGATGTTGTCTTGTGCTTATTTTTAAGTTGTATAATTTTGAAAAAAAAAAAAAATATATATATGTATATTATGTAGAGTAAAATATTGAAAGTTATTTAAGGTTTAAGTTGATTTATTCTGGAATGATATTCTTGCCTTTTTATTGGTAAAAGTATTAAAGTTTATTAAAGTCTATTTTGAAGTTTAGCTAATGTTTCAGCTACATGCTAGCTGTTTTGGATAACCTAGGTTTTTTTCTTTTAGCTTTTTTAAGTTAATTTGGCATTTAACGTTTTCAGCTTTTAGTTTCAGTGATTTCAGCTATAACTTCACGTTTTTAACAATGTTAGCATCTTCAGCTATCAGCACTTCAGTGGCTAAATTCATCTTACAGCATTCACACTAGCATTATCTCAGCTAATGCTATATATCTAGTTCATAATTATGTTATAAAGTTACAGTTTTAAAGTTTTAAAATGAAGTTTTAGAATGTTCAATAAATGTTTATCCTGTTCAGCTGCGACCTCAGGTGTGTTTTGGATTTTGGCTCCTTGTGTGATTGAGTTTAAATGTACCAGACTGAGATTTGACAACAGAAATCTTGATTTTAGGGACCAAAGAAAATTGTTTTATATGTTTTTAAAATTACTTTAAAAAATATTGATTTTTGACACTTTTGACAAGCAAACAAATATAAAGATAAAATTCATGTGCACGGAGCTGTATTCACACCAAATATCAAAAATAAAAAGAATCAGTATTAAGCAGGATATTTGGAACTAGAACACAAATGCTCTTTGAATAATTGTGGTGATATCATTCCAATATATTTTAAGAAAGGTTGCCATTTCGTTGTAAAAAAGACCCTCTTTGTGGTACAGTCAATAGTGAAGAGAGATATGGTTCCTTCTTAATTTCTGCCATTGAGATTTTGAAGGAATTTCCTCAGAAATCCAGTTCAGAAGAAGACACCTTCTAGAACAGAAAGTCAGCATTCTATAAAGCTGTCTATGATGTCTACCATGAAGAACAGGATCTACTAAACCAACCGTTTAAGTCAGCAGACAAGATGATTTTGGTACATTCTCATGTTGATTTCAGTCTGAGGATTTTTTTTCTTTCATTGGAAAGTTTGGAGGAAAGTGGGCGTGGTTTGATTCACGCACTTGTTTCTCGCCTTTTTCTGAGCTGTCATGGTTGGTTTTGTCTTTCGTGTCATCACCTGACCACCAGGTGTCTGATTCCGCTCAGGTTTCCCTCTGAGCCTCCCGTCACAGTGGTCGTTTGTCACAGTGAGGGGGGGGCGGAGACACACACAGGTGTAAAGAAAGAAAGTGTTTCTGGACAGAATCACAAAGTGCCTGCACAAATAATAGGAGAACGCTGACTCTGAAGCAGACAAATGAAGTCCAGCCACCACTTTGTCTTGGCTGCTTTGTATGTTGTTGATTTATTGTTCTGACCTGTTTAACGGAGATTCATTTCATTACTTAGGCTCTTTCAGTTCAGTTTCTTGCAAACTTGTGTTTTAAATTTTCTTGAGTTTGTACTTTTGTGTCTGTGATTTAGCACATTACTGTTAGCCCTTCAACCTCTCCAGGGAAACAGGGAGAGAACAAAACAAAAATCACACTTTAGATGTGTGCTCTTCAAAACCGTTTCCACTTAAGTAACTTCCTAGTACTCCTGTGTTGTGTTGGTTTACCATTTGAAGATTTCCTCTGCGTTGTTATTCAAGAACAAAAAAGCTGTAATATAGTCTAAATGTGCTGTCAGACCGCCCCTCTTTTGTCGCGCGGTGAATTTGCTGCTCGCCACCTGTCAAAAAATGTGGCGGGAGTCCCCGGCCTGGTGGTCTTGTCTCTTGGGTGCCGGTCTCCTGAGCTCTCCGGCCTCCTCTCCACGTCAGGAGAGGGATCCTCGAGATTCAAGATTTAGAGCAGGGGATCAAACTACATTGGAGCCTGAGGGTGTCCTGGTCTCGGTGGTGCGGGTTCTGGTCTTTGCTCTCGAGAACTGGGCCTCTCCAAAAACTCCATCAGTGGGTGAGCCTGGTCGGCCCTTGTTTACATCACTCCTCTGGATCCTCCGTTTCTCTTGGGTGTCTCTCTCCTGGGTTGGGGTGGGTGGCCCCTGGACCTCCCACGGCGGGGGGGGTTGTTGTCTGTAGCATGGGAGTGGGTCTCCCTTGGGGGGCCCTGGCCCGTACCTGGGGTGGGGCGGGGGGATGCTTGGTGCTGCTGGGTGGTGGTGGGCTGTTCTTCTGGGGTTGGGGCGCTCTCCAGGCCTGTTCCTGTGCCTTCCCGCTCTCAGGTGTTGGGGGCCTCTGCGGTGGTCCCGCGTGCCCTGGTCTGGATGTTTGGTGGGACTGCCCGGCATTTTCTAAAATATCTATTTTGGATTTTGTCTTTGATTTCAAAATTTCACTACAGGCTGAGAGTTTTTCCATCCAGGCTTTACATGAAGTTGGATGTGAGATGAAATAAATGAGTCCTCTGGTTGGGAGTGTTCTTTGAGGATCCACTGTTTCTGCAGTGGAGTCATTCTTCTGAAACCAGAAGCTTGTTTAGAGACCAGCAGAGCTCTGCCTTTTAGAAAAACACTTTTCTGTTTAATACTCTGACTGAAACCATCAATATCAACATCATCAATGCCCACTTTTCAAATTTCTTGTTACAAATTTTGTCTTAAGTGATGAACATGAATTTATGAGTTTTGTAATAAAAATAATCCCCTATTTACTTTATAAATGTCACGTAAAATGAAATCCCCCCAAAATAAACAAATTATTTATGAAATATTAGTTATTTTTATTACGTTTTGTTCTACCCGGATGTAAAACGACTTGATTCCTGAAGCTCCACCTGCCACTGCGTATGGGTGCCGCCCATTTCCTGATGTCATCCTAGAGTCTGTCTTAAACAGAACCTAAACTTCTTCAAAGATGGATGCATATACCACATATCTGCCTTTAGCAGGCCCAACCACAGCTACACTGGATCCCAACAGAAATACCAGTGACAAATGCAAGACTGTGCCCGATCGGGGTGGGGGGGTGGGGGTCTTAAAGAGCCCAACCTCTAAAGTAAGGAACATCTGTTTGAGATAAAATTTATGAGGACAAAATTGGAAGATATTTGGTGTTTTGCATCTAAAATGAAAGTTTGTTGCTGATCACCACTAACTCTATGGAGAAATTTGGTGTTGGTGTTAGACTGGGGGCGGAGCTGTCAGA
Organism: Oryzias javanicus; assembly: GCA_003999625.1. Classification (NCBI taxonomy): domain Eukaryota; kingdom Metazoa; phylum Chordata; class Actinopteri; order Beloniformes; family Adrianichthyidae; genus Oryzias; species Oryzias javanicus. The sequence goes on from CM012448.1 coordinate 2,463,543, forward strand.
GCACAGTCTTCCTGAAAGGGGCGGTCTCACTCTGTGACATCAGCGCATGTTTTTCGTGGGTATGGGGGGGGTGTGCTGTTTAGAGAGCAGGTTTTTAGAGGATTTCCCAAAAATGTGTAAAAGGATCAAAATAGTGAGGAATGAACAGTGTAATACACTTAAAACCTCAAAAACCTTGTTTTTCATGGTATGGCCTCTTTAAGTATAAATACAGAAATATGAATATTGACAAATATGTACAAATACAAATTGCATATTCAAATACAATGCATATTAACAAACTAGTATTTGTTAATATGCATGCTTATAAAATAAGATTGTGTTATTCACTTAGTGTATTTGGAAATAAGAGTTACAGGTGAAATTACAATATAACGTACTCTTAGCTATGCCACTGAGCTTTGATTTGGGTTTACTGGACTTCAGTTGTGAGCATTAGCATTATCATAAGATTTTTTTTTTCACTCCCGTTCAGATTAATATATTATATATATATATTATATATATATATATATATATATATATATATACATATATGCACATGTATATAGCTATAGCTACTTTACATATGCTTTTCATATGTCTGAACTACACAGCTCACAAAAATGAAAGGATTCCTTTAAAGAAACCCATTAGATCCATCAGATCTCAATATGAAGTTGGATATCTCTACAAATAACAACAGGGCAGTGTCTTAGGAACAAAAAGATGTCAACGCCAGTCCTGTTTGGAGGGTTTTCTAATTGTTGCCACTGAAGTGCACCTGTTGTTAATTCATGAACATCAATACAGATGAAATTGATGAACGAGGCCCTCAGCTGCTGAACCAACAAGAACATCAGACAGGTTTACTTCAATTCATGCCAGGACCAAGAAAAAAGTGCTCCATTAATTTTTGTGAGCAGTATACTTTTGAACTTGAAACTTGTCTTTGAGAGGAAGTTCCTCCTTTAAAACTCTAAGCCACACTGGATGACAAAGGAAACTTTTTGAAAATCTCTCATTAGCTGTACATTATTGACTTTCCAAATCCACATACCTTTTTATAGTCTTCAGTAATAAAGTGTTGATAGGACACTTTCATTACAACTAGGAGGAGGAGCAATTCAACATCTGTGGTGATAGACACTGACAGCAGAAAGGTCTTCTGATGCAAACCTTCACCCAAACTGCCTACAGGTGAGATGATGAGGAAGTGAGGAAGAACTGATTCCCCACAGCTGAGAAGGATGGATGCTGTAGACCTCCACGGACATGAAGGCAGCAGTGGGTTTGACATCAAGGACAGATCACAGGAGCTGCTGGGGTTGAACTGCAATCCCTGATTCTTCAGAGGTGTTGTGCTGAATCGCAGGTGTAAAGCATGCTGGGAATCTGTGAGGTCATCAACAATATTATAGGGACAATTTGGTTTGGGAGAGAAAAAATAATTTAAGGGACGCCTCACATTTTCAGGAAACATGTTTAGAGAAAAGATTCTGTGGCAGAGAATATTAGAGGATGACCAAAGAGGACATTCATGAAGACAGACATGACTTGATGTCACTGTTCAAATAAAGCTGGGACTCGAACGTTACATGTGCCCTTGGCTTTTATTAACAACCATATGATAAAACTGCATGACAAAAGCTCAAACGGCTGCAGTGAGTCAGCAGCAGCACTGAAAAGGAACGAGGAAACTAACAGAACAGGAATTAGCTTCAGTTATGGATCAGCACCACTTCAATTATTCTAACTTTAATTAGAAGAAAAAAAAAACCATCCCAATTAGACAAGATGTAAACGATGAGATGCAGACAGAAGATCCTCTTTTTCTCCAGACTTCATGAACATGTGATTCAGTGTAACAAAAGATTGAAAAAAAGGCAACCCCTGAGATATGGCAACCGCATCAAAATGCTAAAAAAATAACGGCCGAGATCCTTTCCTTTGTAGGATCAAAACAAATTGTGATTGTAAAAAGTTATTTAAGTTAAAGAGGTCTGCTGGAAAGAGGCGTTTAAAAGGGCAAATTATCACAAGTTGGTGGTTAAAAAAAATCTTTCCAGACAATGGAATATTTGAAAGAGGAAAAGAAAACATCTAGATATTTTTTTTAAATTAAGACATTTTCCACTAATGAACCTTCCCCACAACTGCATAAAAACACTAAAATATCCTAGTTTGATAGTTTTATCCCAAAGTTTCACGGCTAGAGAAGATTATCTGACTCAACGGACAGAAACAAACTCATGCAGCAATAAAGAGTGAAGTGGAAATATATTATGATGTCAGCACAACAGTAAGTGCTGTGTAGGAACAAGGCTAAAACTCATTTATCTTAAATAGTTTCTGTTTCCCATCAGCCGATGAGCTTACTAAAAAAACAAAAGGCTCTCTTTAAAAATCCTGAGTTAAATAACAGTCCCACAGTCCCTCATGGACAGCTCTTTGGTGTTTCTGGATGGAGCGTGGAGTCTGTGCATGCAGGTGAACTGCAGGTACCGAGTCTTCAAGTTCTCTGCTGCTGGTGAAGCAGCTCCTCATGTCCTCTGCAGAAGTTCAGGAACTTCAACAATTCTTTTCACACTTCAGACACCTCCGTTTCTCAAAAGGAAAAGTTCAGTTCCACCTCTACAGGCTAACATTTGCAGAGTGCTGGATGTAGGTCTTCAACAGCAGCTTAAAGAAACTTCCCGCTGCGCTGAAGCTCCGCCTCCGCTTAGATGTTCTCGGCCTCTCTGCGGGGAAACTCCGGGATGTTCTCACGTGCGCCGCTGCGGGCGGGAGGACGCCGCCGGATGCTCTGCCCGGACGAGATGAGGTCTGCGTAACCTCGTGAGTGAGAAAAGGCGTAGGCAGAGCGGCGGGAGCGCATGCCCCGCTTGAAGGGCTCCGGCTTCTTCTCTTCCATCTGCATTTCGTACTTCTTCCTGTTTCTCTGAACCTGCGGGATGAAGAGAAGTACGGTCAAACCTTACAAAGTGCGCTTTTACAGACCGTCCTGAAGAAGTGAAGCACAGAGCGCCGCCTCACTTTGTCTCCAACAGAGGGCCAGATGGTTTTATAGAGGAACTGGATGCAGATGACAGGCAGCAGGCTGATGCCCACCGTCAGGATGATGGTGAGCCACAAGTAAGGCTGACGCAGAGCGTTGGACGCAGCTCCTGCAAACACAGAAAACAGCTGTTAAAGCAGAAAAAAAAATTCAGCTTTTCCACTAGTGCCCTCAATGATACAAGTGTAAATGAAACTCAAATAGGAAGAAAGAAAATACACAAGTAAAAGGTAGAAATAATTCATATTCTGTGCAGCGTTGGGTTTGAAAAAGCTGGTGGAGTCTGAAACGTTCACCGGAAGACAGAGAGGTAGTGATGGGAAATCCGGCTCCTTTAAGAGAGCCGGCTCTTTCGGCTCCCAAACGGCTCTTTAGGTTGTTTTGTTGCTTTAAGTCATTTATTATCAACAACTTAAATAACGGACAAAATGAATTGCTAATATAATAAAACTTGTTTTTCTTGTAAATATGCTTTTATTTCACTATATAAAAACAGAAAAATAAAAAATATATATTATAAAATACAAAAAAAAATAAACCAGAGTCTCAGCTTTGAGGATGAAATCTGGTTCTTCTGTCAGTGATGATCTGCTCTGTGTTAGAGAAGATTCTGCACGGGTTGGTAGTGGAGTTCTAGAGAATGATTTCCTGCAGATTCTCTTCCTTCAAACTATCAAAAGGTTCCAGTTTTCTCTCATTTATTAATGATCTGTTCTTTAAGTTTTTGTGTTGATGTTGTCTCTGTCTCTCCCTCTTGCGCTTCTGAACGTGTACGCTCCACACTGACACATCACTGACCAAGTGTTGCATCATGACAGACAGTTGCTTTTACCAGTGACAGAATCTATTGGAATTATATTAACTGAGTTATGGTGGAAAAAGAACAACTCTGGAGCTAAAGCTCTGGTGTTTAAGGGTTTAATGGTAAGAGGTACAAAACAGAGAAAAAAAATGCATCAATAACAGACAGCTGATGGTTGGTGTACCAACCTGTGAAGGTGAAGACTGAGGGGAAGATGACGTGGATCCCGCCACTATGGATGTCAAACATGATGCCAAAGTAGATGGCTATGCTGCCCAGGACAGCAAAGCAGTTCACGAAAGTCCAGTAGGAGGTGTCCAAGGATATCTGATTAACAAATGAGTGGAATCTTGATGCACAAGAACGGAAAAATCTCTTTGGAAACAAGCTCTGGTTTAAGAGTTTAAGTCTTAAAGACCCACTGGTGTCTTTGACATGTTCTTGTAGCATTTTTCTCAGGATGGAGCACATGTATAAAATAATTTAAGATTAAAATCATGAAGAATCATGAGCAGAAACTACGTCTTAAAAAATGTTTTATTTTAATTTTATTTTGGCTAAAAATAGCATAATCAAAATTAAGAGCACTGGGAACACTTTGAGAGTGGATGAAAATATAGTTGAGTAGAACTATAAGTCCTTCTGTTTACAGACAAATACAGAATGTGTTTTCTGTCTGTTTACAATCCTGAGATGTATGACGTCATGAGTGAGGGACTGACCTGCAGGTTGACTGTAAAGATCAAGGAGGAGGCCGTTACGACAGCAAAAGACTGATAGTCTGACGGGGCCTCTCCGTCCTGTCCCATTGTCTGCAGGAACGCCCCGTAAGGGATGAAGAAGATGATGAGCGAGACGAAGATGCCGTGGAACAAGCTGATGAAGAAATTCTTGTAGTTGAAGAGCGTCCCCTGCTGTCCAGGAATGTAGAGTTTTGGAAATTTGAGGCTCAGTCTGTCATTCACGTCCTGCAGGAAGACGAGGACTCGGGTTAGAGCAAATAAAAGCAGCTCCAGACGACAGCAGAAGTCATCTTTTAAATGCTGAGCGATCATGATGATGCCGTTTCTCACCTGGTCGAGCAGTCCAACAAGAAGAACAGGTAAACTGCTGTAAGCCAGATTGTAAAGCGTGATGAACCAGTCTTCATACGCAGTCTGCCAAAACAAAAACAATCATTTTGATGATTCATAAAAAAGATAAAATGTTTCCATCAAGCTCCTGTTACTCCTCTCAACAGTGAAGAGCAATGGAAATGTTCATTCCTGCTACAGAAACGTTGAGCTGCTGCTGTTTGTATGCAGGAGACTTTTGAATAAAATAAAAGACGACATTGTAATTTCTGTTTGTTAAATCTAACATTGGGTTAATGTTTATTATGAGGTTACATCTAGTTTATCCTCTGACTATTTCTTGTTATAAAAAATGCAGTGAAGAAAAACTTTTTCTATAGCAGCTAAAGTGAAACCACATCCAATATAAAGGGTTCATTTGACTTGAGGATACTTGGCTTTTTATAGATTAGGTTCTAGAAACTCCAGCAGCTCGAAGAGTTCTTCTCCAGCTCTAAAGTTCGAGTCTTTAGGAATGCAAATATAGATTATTTTATCGTTCAAACTTTTAATTGTTCACTTGAGACCCGCTCTACCCCCTCCCCACACAGTTTGTGGATGGAGACCAACCTGTGAGGAGTATCCATTGAAGAAGGAATACCAGAAATGAACCAGAGTGAAAGAGAAGTTCTTGAAGAAGAAGAACCGCAGGAACTTGCACATTCGGATGTAGGACCAACGGCCGTGCACCAACAGGAGGCGCTGCAGGTAACGGAACTGAGCAAAGGCGTAGTCGCTGGACATGACGGCCTGCATGCCCTCCTGTCCACTGATCCCCACACCAATGTCTGCAGCTGAAGACGGGACGCAGAACGGATCAGAACCACCGCGAACGAGAAACTGCAGGGCAGGAGTGGCGTCCACCTCCGAACTTACTCTTGATCATGTTGACGTCATTGGCGCCGTCTCCGATGGACAGCGTGACGGCCTTCTTGTACTTCTTCACCAGACTCACCACATTAGCTTTTTGGTTGGGGGTCACGCGACAGCAGATGACCGCCTCACACTCACAGGCCATGTCCACAAAGTCGATCTACAGGGACAGATGTCCGGATGCCAGCTCCAGGTGTCAGCTCAAACACCAACAGTAATGAGCAACCAGAAGACTGAAGCGTCAGCTTACCTGTCTCATTTCCTTCTCCCACTCGTTCATTGGTTGTCCATCCTGAGGGTTGCTGGGTGGTGGGCGTCTCCCCAGACGACGGAGACGAAGGCGGCGACGTTTCTTCTTCTTTTCGTACAGAATCTCATTCTAAGAAAACAAAACTCACTCAAGACTAACGAAGGCAATGCACAGAACGCTAGTCTGCACAGACAAAGGTCAACTAGATTTACTCCACGGTAGAGCTGCCACAAAGGATTATTTTAATAGTTGATTAATTGCCAATTAATTTTTTTCAAAGTAATCGGGTTATGCTAAAACTGGATGTAAAGCACACATCTTAACCATCATGAACTTTAAACTAACTGAAAATAAAGACAATAGTTTATTAAACTTTTAATGAATCATGCAGATTCTGTTCTAAACTAGTTTCTGGCATTAAAACAAGATTAAATCAAATAAGTTCAGCATCTGAAACAAAAGGAACTATTTTCTACTAAAGATAAAGTTTTATTCTCACTGACTCAAATAGAACTAAAGTTTACTTTTTGTTGCTGAACGTTCACAACTGTATTCATCTTCTCTACACTCTGACTTTAGATGATTCTGTGGGATGTTCTTGCTGGTAGCAGGAGAGTAATCATTTCTCCATGTCTGCAGAAAGATGGAATCTCTTCAGAAGCTGATGTTCCTTCAGCAGAGACATCTCACTCTGATGGGGTTGAGGTAGCAGGGGTGAAACATTTAGCTAACAAGTTTGCACTGTTAGCTTAGCTAGATGACAATTCCGCTTCATTTGTTACAACGTTCTTCCTCTTCAGAAGTTCATCACTGCAGTGGAACACAAGTTCCACCTTGCAGATATTGCACTGAACACTTTTTATGTGTCTCACACTTTCAAGCTCCATTGGCGTGTTGTTATGGTCCCAGAGTCTTCCCAGAACTTCCTGTGACATCACTACTGACCCAGATTAGCACTACTGTGCAGGTGTGTCAAAGACATCGACAGACGTGGCATTAGAAAGTGAAAAGAAAAAAAAAGAAATGACTAATCGACTTCTAAATTAGTCATTGTCTATTGCGTCCAATAATCGACTAATCGTGCCAGCCCCTCTTGAAAGTAAAAGAAAGACTAACCAGCCATCCTCCAGTGATGATCAGAGCGTTCTTGCCCGGCTCTGTGAAGAAAGACTCTTCAGGTCTCTGTCTGGCTCGCCGAAAATTTGTGGGAGCCTGATGTCTTCTGGTGGCCTGACGAACACTCAGCTTCTCACTACAATCCCAGAAACAAAAAGTTACAGAAGATTCTGCATGATGCCACATTCCATTAAAGTTCTCAGATTCTCCTAAAATAGCAAGAATTGAGAAGATAAAGAATTAAGTTGAGGAAAATGAATTCAATAAAATGTCTTAAATCTGTCTTAGTAACTATAAGCAGCTCGTGAAACCCTGACTCTTGGATGAGTGAGCTGATGTTAGTAGATGTTAGGAACGACTGTCATCTGAACGCCGCTCCTCATAGACTCCTGACATGCTGTGTGTTGGAAGCAGACACTTCCTTCCACTTACTTGACGTCGTCTCCATAGTGGATGTTCATGTCGTCTGTCAGCAGGGAGCAGGAGTATCCGATGTTTTCTGCAGTCTCTGGAGATCCGTAAGCAGGAGAATCTCAACTTTAACCTCTAAAGTCTCCATGTCATTTGTTGTGGAATTGCATCCATTCTCTCCTGCAGTATGAAGCATCAGGACAAACCTTTCTTATCTCCAGTCAGGACCCAGATCTTGATGTCAGCCTTGGCCAGTGTGGCGATGGTTTCTGGAACTCCGTCCTGAAGCTTGTCCTCGATAGCTGTTGCTCCAATCAGCTAAATTTGAATGTTTGATAACATAAAGATGAGTTTATTGAATATTATAGTGAAGGTTTTAAACTGCAATAGTCTATTTTCATTAGAACAACTGCTTCCTCTTCTCACCATCAGGTCCTTCTCCACCTCTTCATAGACTCTGTCCAGGGCGGCATCTCGGTCGACCATGACCAGCTGGGCTTCTTTGTGCTTCCTGGACCAGGTCTCGTACTCATTTGCACTGATGTCTTTGTAACACAAGCACAGCGTCCGCAGGGTATCGTTGGCAAAGTTCTACAACGACAGGAGCAGTCAGACGCCACGTCTCCAGAGACCACGTCTCCAGAGACCACGTCTCCAGAGACCTTTCAATGACATTTGTAGAAATAAGAGCGCCGTGAACCCACATCCAGAGCAGTCTGAGTGGTCTCCTTGTATTTGGTGTTTTGGGCGAGTCGTTCGTAGATGACGGTGTCTGCACCCTTACAGTACAGACGAATACGACCGTCAGGAAACTTCACTAGAAGAACAAACAGAAAGCAGAGTGAGATGAGATGTCTACTTATGTTTGCACAGATATTCAGTTCAACTCATTTACAGGATCATCGCTCATGTTCACAGATATCTATCTACGGTATGAGAGCAGTTCACAACAAGACTACAGAGTGACGTCAGCAGTTTCCGGTTTATGAAACTGGTCTGGGTTTGGACTGAAGCTAGCGTGTGATGTGTGCGTGTGTTCGTACAGATGATAGACATGCGCTTGCGATCAGAGTTGAAGTCCAGAAGAGCCAGCATTTCATAGGTCTTCTCCTGTCCCATCTCCATGATGGTAACAGTGTCCTGCGTTCGCGACAGGAACACGAACCCGAAGTTCCTTGCAGCCGTCACCAGAGCGCCCTCATCAGGAGATGCCGCCTGGTACACCAGTTCACCTGGACACACGGGCAGAAGGTGTCAGCCATGGTTTCCTCTGTACCCCTTGTTCTTATTTGCATGTTATCCTGCTTTACTGTCCATCCATTTGAGCTTAAATGAGGTTTAATGTCTTTGAACAGAAATGTTCTAGTTCTAGGTGATGTCATCACTCCACATTTGACCAATGGTAGATCTCCAGAATTACCATCTTTGTTGTCCACCATGACAGTGTGACAAAGCGAGAGCAGTTTGAAGAACTCCGTGGCCTCTTTGTCCTTCTTGGACTTGACATTAGCGACCAGTAGATGATCCATGAACTGGAACTTTTTGTCAGCATACTGGTTCCAGCTCCAATCCACAGGCTGAAAGCAGCAGACGACGTTTTCAGGACTTCATGTTTTTTCACACATACAATACTTTGGTCTCAAATGGAACTTCTTAGAAAGTTCTCTTGTTCTTAATGCTTACCCTTCCTCTGTCAAGGGACACCCCCTCAGCAGTAGTTGGGTTTCCTGTTGGGTAAAGAGAGGGAATGACTAAACTGTGCATCCAACACCATCCACCTTTATGTCTTCATTCTCTGCATCCAGAAACCTCCTCTTTGGTCTTCCTCTAGACCTCTAGACTCAGCATCCTTCTACCAATATCTTCACTATCTCTCCTCTGAACATGTCCAAACCATCTCAGTCTGACTTTATCTCCAAAACCTCTAACATGTGCTGTCCCTCTGATGGATTCATTCCTGATCCTATCCATCCTGGTCACTCCCAAAGAGAACCTCAGCATCTTCATCTCTGCTACTTCCAGCTCTGCTTCCTGTCTTTTCTTCACTGTTTCTAGTCCAACAACATGGCTGCTCTCACCACAGTCTTACAGCCCTCATACATGTCCTGCACTGCTCCAACATACTTCTCTGTCCCTCCAGACTTCCTCATACAATCCCATAGTTCCTCTCTGGACACTCTGTCATCATCTTTCTCCAGATCTACAAAGACACAGTGGAGCTCTCTCTGACCTTCTCTGTACTTCTCTATCAACATTCACGGATGTTTAAATCAAGACACAAATATTTGGCTTAATAAAACCAAAGTTAAGAGAAAAAGCTAATTTTGTTTTTCACAGTTCTGGTAACTGTAACTTTTCTACCATTAACACGATCAACATAATTCCAGCAGATTCTGAAGTAGAAAAGTGATTGCAGTTAAAAGCAAAATGCTCAGGTTGACTGTGGGATTCTCTGCTAGCTTCCCCGTCAGTTATGGATGGATCCACTTATATCATTTGGTCAAAGTGAACGCTGATGTTTTGGCGTTCAGGCCAATAAAAGCGGCGGTACCGTAGCTGCGTCCGGCGATGGTGCACTTCTTGAACTGCATGATGTTCTGCGTCAGAGTTCCCGTCTTGTCAGAGAAGATGTACTGGATCTGGCCGAGCTGCTCGTTGAGGGTCGTGGTTCGAGCCTGCCGGGGTTAAGGGAGGCTTTTAGTGAGCGGAGCGCAGAAACTAAACAAAGCACAACTGCCAACAAGTTCAGACAACAACAACTATGCTCAGAATGAGGCCCGTGGTTAAACTTAAGTACATGGACCATAACAAACCAAGAAACAATGAGGGTAGTGTTCAGAGCTCCTGGAAACATTTCACTCAGATTAAATGGAGATTTTTAAATAACATTTGCAGTTTGGTGAAGACAATCTCAAAGTAATCCCTGCAGGTAAGAAATGGAAAACTGTGGCATGCTAGAACAACAATAAGAGTTAAAACGACAGCATCTCTAGGGGGATGGAAAACCTTCACAGAACAGAACACGGAATCGGATGTTATTTCTGATGAATTGTACCTTAGCTGGAGTGTCTTTCTCTGCAAAATACATCTGCAGGTCCCAGTTGATGAACTTGCTCTGGCCCAGACGGATGACCTCCACGCTACGCAAACATGGAATGACAGAAAAGCTCATTTTGAAGGCCTGGAGCTGCTCTCAGACTACAGACTCTGGAAACATCCTTAAAACACATTCAGGAGAAGAAAGAACTGGTGTGCTGCAGAAACTCCATCTTATTGAAAGGAAAAAAGATGAAACAACCCAGTTAAGGTGTTCTAGTCACAGAAACACCAGACACAAATGTGGACACTAGTTTCTTCTAACCACAGACCAAACGCTTCAACAGTACGGTTTATTTTGCTCATTGGATCATAAAACTCAGTGCAATAACTCAATCACACACTCAAACTGTTTTGATACTGCCATACAGACTTTGCTCTTCTTTACGTTGATGTACTTCTTTATTATTGTACATTGAGATTTTTTTCATTATGTACATGTACCTGGAGATTTTTTATTTTTTACTATGTATACTTATGTAAGCTGCTGAAAAACTTAATTTCCCCGAGGGTGCCATCCCAAAGGGATCAATAAAGCCTAGTCTAAAGTCTAAAGTCTAAAACATGTCATTTTAGCTCTGAAAAGCTCCAACTGGAGTCAGTGCGTCTTACACGTCCTCATTCCCGGGTGGTCACATGTTGACATTTGGTCAAGGACGCTCCACGCCACTTTTTGATGTTCTGGGTGTCCCCAACTCGTCTTTTTTTGACATGCTGGCCGCTCCCACTAAATCACGGCTCTCCAACCTCCGGGCTGTGAACCGGGTCAGAACCAGATGCGGAGCTCGCCCGTACCCTAAAGCAGTTCGTGTCCGGGCACAGATTGAGTCCAGTACCAGTTTGGGTCCAGGCCCTGTTCGGACCCGGTGCTGGGTCTAGTATTGCATCCGGTACCACGTCCAGAGTAAATATTCGAGTATGAATATTTGCAAAATCTAAATCACTGATTCATAATCTTTATAAATATAGTAAATCCTCATGTAGTAAAATTTGATTGTTCTGAAATACAGAATAATGTTGGATTTGAATTTATGAACTAAAACAAAGCTGAATGAGCGGTGCTACTGTTACCGGAAATAAACTTCAAAATAAAGTGTCAGTGAAGCTTCCTGTTTTCAAAATAAAAGTAGTCAGAGCTTGTTTTTTTAATAACTAAATATACTTTGTTTTATATCATGATATATATCGTTATTGTGATATAGAATACTTTATATTGTGATATAAAAATGTTTCCATATCACACAGCACTAGCCTGTGTAATTTGGTGGTTTTGGTTGGTTTAGTACCAGCATAACAAAACATCTACTTTCACCTCTGGATTTTAGGAGTGACTTTCTTATGAACAGACGGACGCACAAGTCCTTCATGAAGAGGGATTTTCAGACTCTTACAACAGAATACGACACTTTGTACTCTGATCTGGGTCAAAAGCAAACCTACTGACCTGACGTATAGAGAGATGGGCACCATGGTGTTGAGGACGATGATGTAGCCCCAGAAGCTCAGGAAGCCTCTGTAAGTGGAGTTGTAGCCCAGGCCGTCATAGAGGTACCACGCCTTGGAGCCGATCTGCTCATACCAGAAGGTGTGGCCTATTCCCAGACCAGCCGCCACCAGGACGAGCAGAGCAAAGATCTACAGGACGGGAAACAGGAACACGTTGGTCATTTCATCTGAGGATTAGGAGAAAAGTGACAATAAGAACTGGAGGTGATTGAGTCTTACCGTGTAAACCATGTAGTTCATCAGCTCATCGATCTTCGTCCTCTTAAACCGGGTTTTCCCGCTGTTTTTCATGATTTTGGTGTCTGCCCCTTTAGGAAGGACACAGTCATTCTTCAACAACAATCTGAGTATTGAGATGTTTCCATCTCATTAACCACATTGGAGTTTAAATGAGATAAACTGGATCAGAGTCCTGATCATACTGAAGATCTTGAGGGACATTTCAGTTGAAATGCACCCCCCCCCCAGCGCAGTCATTTTCAGCTTCAGATCACGATCAATCATTCAGTAATGATCCAGTGTTCAGCCATGAGGTGGTGACGCCTGCAGGCACAGACCTGCAAATATGACCAGCCCGTGACACACGTCCGTGTTTCGGATTTTGCAGCCTCGGAGCAGCATGTTGTCCAGCTCCAGAGGATACCGCTCGCCGTTCCACAGCATCGTGCCCAAAAACTTATCCAGACGGTTGTTGGGCTCTTCACATTCGATCAGGGCTGCAAAACAGAAAAAACAAGACAAGACAAGAGGGATTTTACATCAGACAAATAAGAGGGACTTTTCTATTAAGTGTGCGTGTTAAAAACATCACTGAAGCTGGAGCTACATGAACAGAAATACTGCTGGTTGAGCAGAGATGAAATGCACTGAGGGTCAGGGTTCAACTACCATCATCCAGTTAAAACAAAAGCACCGTCCAAGCAGCTCCACTAACGAGAACTTGAACCAGCCGTGGTTTCTGGATTAGTCGACCGGACTGTCGTCACATTAAATGAGGAGAAGTCACGAGTCGTCTTGATCCACAACCATTTGGTCCATTATTTGCCGACTCAGAACCTATCAATGAACTTTGACACTATTTGAAATCTGCTGTAGACGATAACTGCGTGGAGACCAGCAAAACAAGAACCAGAATGCATTTATGTCAACAGAATTCAAAACCCGACAGAGGGAACATTTTACCCTGATTTGAGATCCATGTAGTCTTCATAAAAACCTGAATTTCTCATAAATTAATCTTTAGACTTGTATTTTTAGGAAACACTTGAAAACCAGACAGAATGTTTACAGTCAGTGCTGGAAAATGTCTTGAAATGAACTGGATCTCTGACAGAATTCGGTCACAATGACAGTTTTATCAAACCAAGTCTTCTTTCATCTTCTCTATGCGTTTATTGTGACTTCCAGCACTTAAAGTTTATCTTTATACTCATGGGCTAAGCGTTGTGTTTTTTGTATTGTTATGTTACGCTTTGTCAATTTTTGAAAGCAGTAAATATATATTGGAAACAAAAACTTTAAATAAGGTCACCTAATTGTTTCAATCAGTCCTTTATTAAATTAAATAGATATAAAAAAACAGTTTGTACATTTTTATATGTTTTTATTTAAAAGATCCACTTGGAACTATTCATTATTTAGGATTATGCAAACAAATCTATTAGTTAAATATAATTATTTGCCAATAATTGATTTTTTAAATAGTTTTTCATTCCGTGTTCGGCAGCAGAGCCTCCATCAGAGTGTGGATGTGGCTGTAAATCGCTTCAGGCCTCTTGAGAAGGTACCAGACCATTCAGCTCCAGCGGTTCTGAACCCGTTCTTAAAGAGCTCATCAACAGGACAGTACCATTAAAACCTGCCAGCTGTCTTTCTTCTTGCAGCATCTCATCGGTGACTCTCAGCCCCATCTTGAACTTCAGGTTGGTTTCACTACAACACAAAACACACACAAACATTTACATCTCAAGCAGAGAAAGACCAGAGTTACACAAATATATTCAAAGTTATAAAGTATAGAAAGAAAGTAAAACTCAGCTGTTCTCTAAATAAATTATTCTATTAAACTGTTGTACATTTTTTTACTAGAAGAAAACAAATATCTGTTTTTGTTGCATTACTGACGCTTCCTGTGATGAATATAGAACAACAATTTGAATGTCCTGATGGGATAGACTGTCATTTGTTTTTCCATTCTGATTCAAAATTTTAAAAAAATGCAAAGCTGGCTGGACCGGTTCTGTTTTTGAGAGTCGCACTCTGTGAATGCACTCATTGAAAAATGTGTGTAGACCTGATGTTCAAGACGTTTTCAACTGAATTTGTAACAAGCTACAAGGAGCTGATGAAGTGTTTGGAACACCGAGCAAAGACGAGTGAAACATCATTTCATTAAATCCCTTTTAAAAACAAGGAGATGTGACCCTTCTCATTCAGATAGTCTGAAATCCTGCTCTGGCTGTAAATGTGTCCAGCTCAGTGATGGAAGGTTCAGAATTCCATGAAAGAAGAAGGAAGCTGAAGTCTCACCCATCCAGTTCAGCCGTTTCCACGTAACACAGACTGTTTGGGTTGGAGCTGGATAACAGCAGGAGATCAGCCTGGAAGAGTTCAGGAGCAGATTACAACATCTGTCAGGTTATCTAGAGGACTTTCAATACATATTTAACAGAGATCCTTCATATATACACATTGTTGAAATAAAACAATGATTTAATTTTCCAGTTTGTGTCAAAGATGATTGCTAAACAATCAAATAAAAAGTAAGATTAAAACTTTTATTGTTTAAAGTGTCTTTGGTAATAAATGCAAACCATCTTCCTTGCTGCATATTATGTTGTGTAAATGTACAAAAAGCAGCTTCTTGAGCAGTAAAACATTTGAGTGCATTTCTTCCTGCTTTGCTTCTTCGAGGAAACAGTCGTGTTTTTTCCTGGTTTCTGTGGATATAAAGGCGGTGCAGTTTGCATAGGTGTCTGCATCTAAAGAACACAGATTCTACGGTTTTTGCTCTTGTTGCTCAGTCCTGCCTTCATTTTACTTCTTCACAATGACTGGTTTTTGAGACGCGCCTGCGAGCAAAAGCCAGCTGCAGTTCCTCATCTGCATGGAAAGTTCTCACGTTTCCAGAACAAAGATTTTCCTTCTTTGCAAGTTTCATAACGACCAGCAAAAACTGAGAATTGGAAATGCTAGTCTGGTCTCTGTCGTCTCTGCTTAGACGTTCTGATGTTTAAATGAAGCCGTGTTCTTGTTGTGTGGTTCAGCCTCCCCGTCTGCTGCCGGTTATTCCTCTTAGACTGGATTGACTCAGATTTGAAAAAGTGCATTTAGGTCAACTCTCCTACCGGTATGAAATCATTCTTCTTGAGTCGAACCACATCCCCGACTTGGATCTGCCTCCATCTAGACTCCTGGAAGCTGCAGCACAAACAAACCATCAGTTTCAGGCTCTTCAGCGAGTGGCAGCAGGAAGTTCTGGTTCTGACCTGCCGTTCAACAGCACATCGCATTTCCTGTTGTTGATTTCCTTGTCCATTCGATGACGTGCCTGCAGGGCACACATTCATGATCACTGAAACACACGCTGTACTAAAACACACAAAACTCAAACACTTGTGACGACTAAACCATCTCAGAAGACGGATTCCTTCAGAATGAAGTCTTACCAGATCATCCACCAGATCTTTGATGGCAGTGATCCCCAACACCACCACCAGAGGAACCAGAGTGGTATACCAAGGCAAGGTGGTGATTTGAGGAATGATCTAGAAATAAAAGAAACAAATGACTTCTCTGCTCTGCAGCTAAAGACAGCAGCTCAGAGTTCAGATTCACCTGAAGGATGAGCAGAGCCAGGAAGTAAAGGTTGGCGGCTCTCTTAAACTGTTCGTACAAGTTGAGGGGGATGAAGGTCAAGACGTTGTACTTGTATGTCTTGATGGCATTTCCCTGCAGAAAAGAAGGAGGTTACCAAAGATACCATCAAAGAGTTTTGGAGAATAGAAAGCCTGGTCCCTAAACGATTAAACTGATGCATGAAGTACAGAGAGAGCCTGAAGAGAAACCCTGAACACTGACTCTACAGGATCCAAATTTACTTCCAATGCTGAGTTTCAGACAATAACAAGCATCTGGAGTTCTGGAGCAGCAGTTCAGTGGGTCTGATGCTTTATCAGGAGATACACTGATGGAAATAAGGCACCATGACAGATTCATCCGTTATTATACAAGCTTATTGGATCAGTGGCAACAGCCTCATTAGAAGAAAAACTGAGGAACATTCAGACACTTTGTTCCACCTGCCATCAAAGAAATAGACAAATGAACAATGAGTTTAAGAAAAAGTTAGGTTATTCAAAGGGTTTAAAGTGAAATCAATATCGTAAAAAATAATCAATAAGTCAAATCCATTCACAGTTCAGTTTGATAAAGTTCAGCTCACTGTCAGAATAATCAGAACATTCTACACTGTACGGTCACATGACTTTGATCAATTCAAAGACTGAATGATGGTTGATCAGTTTCTGCTGTATCTCGTGTGTTATTCATGTGTTGTTTTTATGTTACAGTAAAATAGATCTACCATGTCTCAATCCTGATGGGATTTTTTTTATTGTTAATCCAGTTGTTTCAATTATGGAATGATTTTATAATATATTGGGTGGTTGGAGGGGTGGGACTTGCCGTGTTCATTGCTCCACAGCAGAACCCCCCTGTGCTCCAGCCTGAATTCAACAGAGATTTTTCAGTAT
This sequence comes from Oryzias javanicus, assembly GCA_003999625.1. Taxonomy (NCBI): domain Eukaryota; kingdom Metazoa; phylum Chordata; class Actinopteri; order Beloniformes; family Adrianichthyidae; genus Oryzias; species Oryzias javanicus. The sequence continues at coordinate 2,480,500 of CM012448.1, forward strand.
TTTAGTCTCACTAAAGAATTCATGGTTCAAATGACTCCAGAAAGTCCTCCAGGTTCTGAAACAGCCCCAAACCATTACCCTACCACCACCTTGCCCATCCACCCTCCAAAAAGTTCAACATTTGTCTGTTTACTCCAGAGGTCAAATATTTTCCAGAATTGATGAGAATTATTGGGATCTCAGGAATCCTTAAAGTGCAGAAATGATTTTTAAACATGTCCAAACGGATCATTCTCAGTGACTTTGTTCTTGATGTTGATTCTTTGATGCTGAGCTTTTGAGGAACTTTTGGTTTTTCCCCATTTGTCTGCCCGGTCCATCACTTCTATAGAGCTATTTTAAATATTGGAAACCCAAAAAAAGTCATTTTGAAAAAAATATTGGTGCCTGCTCTGATCTCCTGAACTGTGATCTGTTCTTATTTTCGTTGAGACAATAATTGAAGACAGGTCCCCTATTTTCTCCCTCTCGGCTTCATGCGGGACAACCTTCAAACCAGTCAGAAACAGCAGAAATGGACGTAATTATAATTTTGAAACCTAAAAAACGGAACATTTTAGAAAAGCAAAAAGTTTTGGACCTTTTACTTTTTTATTAGCCAAATGTCAATCTTTTTTCCAAAATGTTTAATTTGGGTTTGGAATATTTAAAATAGCTCTATACACTTCTTAAATGACAACAAGTGAAGCAGGAATGAGAGCTAACTCAGCTTTCCACAAATGTCAAACCACTCAACTCATGTTTAGACTAAAGACTGTTCCCACACGGAGCTTTGTCCCTTTTGACTCGTTTCCTTTAAAACTAAAAGCAATCATTCAAGAACATTTATGTATACACACGTTTATGTATTTTTTACCTATAAATAAACCAGTTTTATGAGGATGACAACACATCCCAGTTAGACAAACAAACAGTAAGTCAGGTTGAGCCAAACACTTTTGTAATTTAAGGATTTAAAAATTCCTCAAACTCATGACAGATTAAAATCCAGCATCCACCCCATGCAGACGTGTGCTGAAATGGGGCAGCATGTCCTTCAGTACCCCATGCACAGAACTACTCCTTGTAATTAGATACTCTTTTTTTAGGTTGGATCTTTCTTTATTCTTTACTATTTGAAGAGGCTCAATTTCCTATTTTACTAAAGGCCCAGTTTGCACTCTCCATCTGCAGCTGACCTCTTACCAGACTCCAACAGGTCCAGTGTAAGCAGTTTCTAACGCTTGTTGCTGCCCTTCCTTTGTCTGCCCGGCAGGACGATCAGGTTTCTGCCTCGACAAAGACCGACAACGGTTTGCATCAGACAAAAACCACTCAGTGCTGATGTTAGCCAGGCCGGGCCCCTCAGCTGGGGAGGCACTCGCATGACGAGGATCACTTTCCACCTCCACAGAAAGGCTGCATGCAGCTTTGGTCTTTGTTTGAGTATCCTGATTGGGTGATTTGAACATGTAAATAAAGACGTTTCCCTATTGAAAAAGAAGGAATGTCCCTGCAGTGTTTCGCCGTGTATGCAAAGAACTGAGTTTGAATTCACGATGCTGGCGAACCGCTCCACTTACAGAGTATCTGCTCTTCTTGATGCACAGGAAGACTTTCTTCTGAAACTCTGGCAGCTGGTGATAGGGGCGGTCGTTGGCTTTCACCTTCCAGCCAACATCTGAAAAACAACGTAAATGTTAAAAGAAATCCTGACGGGGAATTTTCTGTGGCCAGTCAGAGCGTCTGGTTTCAGGACAGCAGATCCACCAGCCTCCTCTGAAATGACTCGACGAGCATGTCTTCTGAGGAGTACACACCGGGGGCCCTTGGTTCCAGGTCGGGCTGAGGGACTTCTGGCTCCCCTTCAGGTTCGCTCTCGGAGGTGTCTTCCAGTTCTTCGTCTGTTTCGTCGTCACTGTAGGGCATGACCTCATCATCGGGCCGCATGGAGCCCTCCGAGTCTGCACGCCGCCGGCTCATCTTAGCGCTTCAAGTTTCTAGAAAAAAGAAAAACGATTTTAATCCTTTAACATCTGGTCGATGACGCCAAAAGACAAAATCTTTAACATACTGTAACTTTTGAACCATTAACATGATCATTCCAGTAGAAATTACTGGAATTATTGTGTTAATGGTCCAAAAGTTACAGTAAATCAAAGAACAAACACTGGAGCTCTGGTGGTGAAGGATGGAAAAGCTTACCAACTTTGGACTTTGGTTTAAAAAAAAAAAAGTTTAAAAGCGTCTGTAAAACTGAGGAACATTCAGATGAACAGGAGTGAAAGAGTGACGGTTCAAGTCTGATCACAGAAGGTTGGAGGGGAGAACAAGGTCCTGACCGAGAAGAAAACCATCTTCCTTATGGGACAGGAGGGAATGACCAAACCAGTTTAGTTTCTGTTGTGGAATTTACATCAGGTTTAACAGGTTTTGGAACGATTATGTCTTTGCATTTGAACAAATCCTGCCTGATCTATGTGCAAAGCAAAAGTTAGGAGCAGGTCTGCAGATTAAGGACAGAACTGTCAGACGGGTTTGCCTCCAGCTACTGGCAGGCTGTCAGAGCCGAAAGGTTTTCTAGGATTTTGAAAACATAAGAAATTTTCTTGAACTGCGAGTCAACCCGATGATCAAAACCAATAGAACCCAGCAGAGCGACAGACCCGAGTCCGTCATCTTAGACTTCCTGAAGGTTTCTGGTGTGACGCGGGAGGCTGTAAACAGTTAGTGCCACGTAAGAAACGTAAACGCATTTCTACGAGTCTGAGTAATGAGACCACACCTTCATCAACAGAGAGAGGCTCTTCTGTGTGTGGAATCCACTCAACTCTGACTCATCACTTCAGAGACAAAAGTGAAGAGAAAACCAAACATGCCATGAAACGGAGGCAGGACTTCTTCCTGAGGTTTATTTCAACTATGAAAATGCTTTTGTTTAAAAAAAAAAACATCCCAGTAGAGTTTTAATTATGATTGACATTTTAAACAAAATCCCAAAGCCTGAATGTTTAAAAAAAAAAGCAATCATTCATGTTGATCTGAAGCCTCCATTTCCAAAATCTACTCTCAGGGGGCGGGGCTTTAGGAGCTGAGCTGAGTAGCTCCGCCCCTGATCCCTCCATGTTTGATAATGATAGCTCCATTTCTCACTAGCTTAAGATAAATCATTAAGATCCTCATTTTATATATTTGTACTTTCACAATATTTTGAACAGTTTTGTTGAAACCCAATCAGTAAACAGAAGGATATTTAACCTTAAACACTGGAGCTTTAGAGTTTATGTTCTTTGATTTGCTGTCATCTGTGATCGTGTTACAGTTTACAAATGTAATTCCAGCAGTTCTGAAGGAGCAAAGACGCTTTTCTCCTTCAGGATCTGCACAAATTATCATGTTAACAGTTGAAAAGTTACATTATGTTAAAATTCAAGCCTCACTGACTCCTCAGGTGTTAAAAGGTTAACATTTACACAAACCTCAGTGTATTTAGTCTAAATGATAGCAAACTAAATTACCAGATAAAAGTAATAATCTCAATAGAAAGCATTAATATGTAACTAATGTGTTATTTTTGAGACAGAGTGTCTGATCCCTCTCAGCAACCAGTCAGACTGCTCTCTGCTATTGAGACGACCGTCAAGAGCCCGCGGTACGTCACAAGAGCAAACATTTTAACAGATTGTTCAAAAGCTTTGCTATCGTCTCCCTCAAGCACTGAACCGCTAAAGCCAGATCAGTCGATGGCTTCATAACACACCCTCGGAGGGAATCCCAGCAGGTACCTCAAGCACCGAGTGTCGCATCGCCTCAAACGACCACCAGAGTTCAATCAGAAGGAGCAAATTTACATCAAGTCACTCGTTTGAGGTCCAACTTTATACCTCAGGTATGAATCACCTGGTGTCAAAATCTTATAATGTATAGAGGGGGGGGAACTATGAATGGATTCACACATTTGTTTCTTTACTTTGTCCTACTAAATTGTATTATAGTCAAAGAAGTTGCGATGTAACTCCAGCTGAGATGTTCCCTAAACCAGAACACATGACATTTCCAGCTCTCTGATCGCTCCACAGTCACTGTAGAAGTTTGAAACACACTTAACCCCAATCTCAACATTACTAAAAGGCAATAAGAATCGTTTCAGGAAGTCAATACAGAGACTCCTCAGGACAACTGTTCAGTCATCTGAAAAACACTTAAGGTTAATGAACTAGTTGATTATAACGTTCTCAAATTGATGTACAAGCCACACAGCTCAATTATTAGTTTAAATAAAAAAAAGAAAGTCATATTGACTTAGAGACATAGCAAAGGTACATATGGAAACAACTGAGCAAAGAAACTAAAAATATAATTGCTGCCTTTCAAAGTATTTAAAGTGTGATGTTAAGAAATTATTAGATAAAATGTAGAAAAAAATTGATAAAACTAAGTAGTTAATGGTGCTGAACCATGTGTAGGTAAATATGTCTGAGATAACCGTTTATGTGCATGTATTCATGTTTCTATGTTCATATAAAATGTAAGCAGATTTTAAGATCTATGTGATCATTTTCTTTGACTTTGATTCAGTGATGGTGCAGGTAGAATACGTTTACCTCTTCCTGCTGCTTTTCATGTATTAACGGTAATCTCACTTTGTGTTGTTTTGATGTTAGTAAAGAAAAATAAATAAATAATAAAAAAGTCAATTTATCATATTTTGTTGAAGTGGGTGGAGTCAGGTCACACCCAGCACTTCAGGCTTTACCTTTTGTGGTTGCTATGGTGATATCAGGAGTCACCCGTCTTGTTGGTACATGACTGGAGTTTATTTTTGGACCAAAAAAAAAAAAAAAAACTACACTACGTGGAAATAATGCAGATGTTATCATTTTAAGCCATATCAGATCACAGCAAGTATTCTGGTTTATTAAATTATTCTGCTGGTGTGGCAGAGATAAAAATCCTCTTGCAAAAAAAGAAAAAGATTTCAATTTAGAAGTTTTTCTTATAAGTGTGAATTTTGTTGTTTTTGTTATTTTGTTCAGAAAACACAGATACACACACAGTTCGTGCTAGTGTTACACGAGGCGGCTCCACCCACACCCTCTCACAGCAAAGAGCCGGATACGCTCCGGCCGGTGGAAATGAACTGTTAGGATTAGAATGAAAGAAAACCAATCAGAGAAGGAGTTGTCCTCTAGCCGGTGTGTGAGGTGAGTTTCTGTAGAGATGGAAAGAAGCAGTCCACACCTGTAGCACTGGCATTTGGGAAGCTCAGAGATGAATGTAGCATCTCCATCTGTTTCAGGATTTAAAATGGCTCAGTTTTCATTTGTACCCATTACAGCAAAATGATTCATTTTTATTGAACTTATTTTTAATAGAAATTTGAGCTCAAACCCTCCAGTTCACTTTGGGTGTGCTTCTGGAGAAGCGCGGCACACCCAGTGTGGCGACTTTTCATGCTTTTGACACACAGACACCACATTTTGTAATGCAAAACAACAGAGAGTCCCAGAGAACAGCCTGTCTAGACATGCATGTTCACGTGCACAGAGACACAGAAATGCATGTTTGACTCTCTAAACAGTGAAGCCAGTTCAAACTGTGGCAAAAGTTAAAACAATGAAGAAAAAAACCTCCTGCTATCAAGTATAAACCTCACACGACCAGAGAGCCACGACAATACCAATGACTCATCTGCATCAAGAATGCAAAAACAAGTGATGACGCTGCAGAGGGCGGGGCTAAATGTTGCTGATTCTGTAACAGGAAAAGCAGCCGGAACACTGATGACAGACGCAGCAGAGTTTATTACAACCGAGTCAAACTGCTGAAGCGCCACAAGTCGACTCAGCGGCGTGTTCGTCAGGTCCACTCAAAGAGTCAGACACGTCCATCTGGGTTCTACTGTCACTCTATTGTAACTGAAACAGATCAAGTTAGTTTCAAGACTTTTGATTTTTATCTCCAAAGTTTGCTTTTTAAAATCAACTTTATGGCAACAGCTGGTTTGAAATAAACATATTAAAAAGAGATGAAAGGAAAATAATAGATAAAAGAAATGAAGGAAAAGCTGATTTCAGGAACAGTTTTCTAAAACAGAGGCAGTACAAACACGTCTGATTTATAAAACACCAGAAGAAAGTTCAAGACCACTGGAAATACTGACCCGAATGCATCTCTAAAGAGTTAAGAAAAAGACAGACAGACGTCTGTGAGAACAGATTCTTTAAGCATGAACTTTGAGTCAAGTTGAGAGTTGGTTTCATTTTGAACTGTGAGGAGAAGACTTGGAGCTGCAGGCTGACGGGGCGAGTTCCAGCAAGAGGCAGTGAAAAGAATAAAACAAACTCCTATGAGCCAGGAAAATAATACTAAAAACTGAAGGAGGGATTCATGGAAATGAACCAGCATTAAAGGAGAAAGGATTGTCTGACAAACACTGGAGGAAGTGTGGTGAGAGTAAAAGCCCAGAAACCAACAAAAACCAAATACTGATGAGAACTTCAGCAGGAGACTTGGAAAGAACTTCCTAAAGAATCCTTCATGTCTACTGGGGAAAGAAAGAAAGATCTGATGAAAGATCTGTGAAAGATAGATACTCTGATGAAGGAAAAGAGAAATTTAACGAGAAACAGGAAACATCTGATTGACTGAAACCTGCACCAGAGGAACTACAGATGTTTGTACATTGTAGATGTACTGATGGATGTTTGGATGGCCTTCTTTTTTTCCCTCCAAGTCCTGCAACCCACTGGCCACAGAACCTTCGGGTCACAAGTCTGCAGGAGTTAATGGACACAGAACAGAAAGCCGCTTCACAGCCTCAACAGCCAGGATGGTAATTCCTTCATCCAGAGTTTGTCTTCAACTGAAAGGAGGAGGTACGTTTGTTTTTCCTCAAAAAAGAAGAGAAGTACTGGAAAGATAACTAAAGGAAAATGAAACCGATGTCCTCGAAACGTTCCCCTGAAAATCTGACCCTCATCATCTCAAACCCACGAGGTTTCTCTGACCCGTTTACACCAGAGCCTCAACAGTCATGTGTTAAAGCAGCCGGACAAAAACACCCCGTCGATCAGTGCGTCATCACTCAACGTCTTCACACAACAACTCAAAAGTGGATGAGGACAAGTTGATGTAAAGGGAGTTTATTCTCAAAGTACAACCACAAATTCTTCCTTCTTTTGGCATTTTATATCGAAATTCTTCGTGGAAACGGCTACTTCAAACAGAATTCCTCCCGACAGAGCAAAGGAGTCTGCAGGTAAATCTTCAGTTCATCACAGTCCAAAAAATCAGGAGAATCAACATTTTTTGGAACAAACAAGTTGAGGTTCTCATTTACAAAAAAAAAAGAAAAGCTATTTTATCTAGGAATATTTTTTACTTTGATCATGTGACTGAATACATTCAACTTCTTATGATAGAGAACAGAATCCAGGGAAGTGATCTGCAATTGTTTTCATTAAGTTTCAATTTTCCTGGTTTACTTGAGTTTTCACATGCTTGAATCAGTTAGAAAAATAAGAATATTAAAAGTGTTAAGTTCTGGTTCTCTGTGTACATTTAACTACATCGGGTCTTTTAAATCAAAGGTGACAAACAAAAGAATCTAATGACTACTTTAAATAACTCCTGCGTGCGTCCTGATTATCCTCACACAAATGAGTTTGCTTTGCAGATTTTTACCGAGAGAAACTTCAGGAAAGACCGGCTGGAGGACCACTGACAAGAACTGAAAACAAGAGTGTTTTGAATTTAAAAACCATTGTTAAAATGCTTTTGAACGGATCACCACACCAAAGGAAAATATGTTCAGGAATAAGTGAGATAAAGCCTCCGTCACACCTACAGCCGGGTCATTATTGAAGGCATGCAAGCCTTCATTTGACCCGAACATTATAGAGACTAACTTGTCAAACAAGTTTAATAATAATAATTTTTAAAAAAAGTATCTTCACTTGTTTTAGCATAGACGTCATTCTCCATTAATCCATAAATCCTTATTAGTTTATTAACGTCATACTGATATATTTTGACTTCCTTTTGAGCTTCTTTCAAAGAGAATAAAAAAGACAGAATTAAAGATACGTTAAATTATAATCCACTGGATTATAAAACAGATTCTGTTTTTAAACAAATTCAAGGATTTAAAAAGTGGGTCTCATGTTTTAATATCTGGCAGGAGTCACTTCATTTGCTCCGATTTAATTTTTGTCGGTTATATTAGTGAATTTGTGTCTGAAATGCACCAGCGACAGTAAAATATATTTGATGACTTTACACTTCCTACTGCATTTGCTGCATTGGCATGACCCTATGGGGAAGGACCTCTTATTTTGAAAGGAAGTCATGCAAAGCTCTGTCAAAAGTTAAAAACCATTTCATTTTTAAAAAAAGATATTTTCTCTTTGTTCCATTTATGCCAAATAAACTCAATAGTTAATTTAAAGATATGATGTCAGTAAAACCAAATATAAATGACATTTTTTCCCTTTTTGCAAACATCATATGGTCCTTGCAGTCAGTGACTGCTGCTGCAGGTCATAACCAGCATCTTCTCTTTCTAAAGTGACTGAAGACTTTGTGGCTCTTACTGGGTTTTGGCTGGAGAGAAATCGGCCAGAATGGATCTTTAGGAGGATCTTTGAGGGTTGCAGAGCCCCGCTCTCTACTGTCCAAAACCAACTTTGAGCTTTAAGTGCATCTTAATGTTAATTCAGCATGAAAAACAACCTTAAAGTTATTTTGCTCCATTCTCCACTTCTCTAAACCTCTGCTCTGAGCATCATCCCTCCCAGTCCATGAGAACGACAGGATCCCCTTCAGTCACAGGATCGTGGGGAACGTCAGCACTGCCAGCACAGGTAACAACTCTGAGGCGTTACAGTCAGATTGAGACATTTTAAACAGATCATCACTGCAGGATCCCACCTCCACAGAGGACCTCATGCAGAAGCTGCTGGACTACACGACCAGAGGGGAGACCGTGAGGCCCCAAGGTCACAGAAACACTCACACTAGAGAGTCTTTTCTATGTTAGCTTCAGGGTTTAATATATCTTTCAGAGAGGTAACTATGAGGTGATAAATATATGATCGCAGCAGAGATGTTAGATCAGCTGCTGAAACCGTCATGTCTGAGTCTCAGAGCAACCAGACATCAGGAGGCCGTGAAGCTCCAGCGGAGGCGGCGGCAAAAGCAGTTCTGGTGACCGGCGTGGAGCGTCTCCATGGCAATAGGGAAGAAAAGAAGGAGGAGTGGAAGAGGTGACGAAAGCGAAACCCGAGATGAGGGTGGGGGTGCAGCTCTCACAGGTGAGAAGGAAGGGTGCAGAAAGGTAAACTCAGAGAGAGAGAAGCAGCAGCCGGGTTTCCTCCAGAACCAGTGTGGATCTGCAGACTACTTTTCTAGACCAGATTCCATATATTTATGAGTTCTGTAGTCAGTACAGCACAAATGCGGCGAGGCTTCTGGTGTTTATGCAGGCCTGCAGACATATTGGATCAAACCCCCCAAGGATTGAGGTGTTGGTGTTAAAACAACAACTTCAGAGGCTAAACTACTCAAATAATACAATCTTAAAGGTTTAAGTTCAGAAACTTTTTAAATAATCTTGAGATGAGAAAGTTTCTGGTAACAGCTTCAATGTTCTTCAGCGACCAGTGACCGTAAAGCACTCGAGTCCCTGAATGACGTTAAAGAATCGTAATTCTTATTCCAAACTCTGGATTTCAATAACAAAGCTGCATTTGTAGTTTAAATTAAAAACCCAAACAAACTCATTAGGCTGAAGACATGTTCCTAATTTCTGGTTTACAAGAATTGAAATACTAAAGTTTTATTTTTGAGTCATACACAATCTCCAAGCAGCAATAACACGAACACAGAGAAGACAACGGCCAGATCCAGACAATCCTCGGAAAAATACAAGATATCCTGGAAAAGTACAAGCTGCTCCACACACATTTAAGTGGGACATCAGTGTCCTATGAAGAAACTGTATAACTGCAGAAGACCGAAACTGCAATCTCTATTAGATAATCAGCTGAAAGCAAGCAGAGTAACCGGACAGCTTCAAAGTACTTTCTCAGAAAATACATGTCGAAACTTCTGAAAATACAGGCAGAAAGCTTCAAGAGTTCGTTAATCAAGATTATAAAAATTACATGTTCGCCTAAACCAAATCGCTGTAATTCTCTCTTCTCCTACACTAAGAAAATGACTTTAAAAATTAGGTTTGAAAAACACCTCAAAGAACTCTTTCCTAATTAAAGGGTTGCATCACCTGTTACATGCAAAAATAGGCTTTAAAAAAAACAAAACTCAAGCTAAATGAACTTAATTTACATAAAAAACCAACCAGAACATCAGATGAGAATATGACGTCATTCGCTGCACCTACTGTCCTATTCCAGATTTATTTGTTTTACAAGAGTTTAAATAAAATCTTGTTTTTAGTTCTGCTCAAAGGTTTTCAAAAGTCAAGAATTAAGAAAATGGATGTTAATAAAACACCTTTGCCCCGCGGCTCAGCTTAATGAGTCTTCTACTCACAGCAGGAGTCCAGACAATGAACCAATCAACACAACGGCGCTCCGTCCACAGAGACAACGGCTGCGGCGTGACAGAGCAAATCCACAAGACAGGATAAATATTTGTGTTTTTTATTGACAGAAAGACGTTCAAGATCGCACACACACACACACACACAACGATCAGTCTTCCACACAGAAACTATTTGACTACAGATTTACATGTGTTGTGCTAAGTACATGCGAGTCCTGACTTCCCATCTTGACCGAAGGAGCTCAGCTCAAAATTCTCTAGACATCAGCAAGAAACATAGTTAAATTAATAGTAATGGTACAATGATAACAGACAGAAGTAGTGCTGCCACAAACTATTATTTTAAAGTCGACTCATCACTGATTATTTTGTCCAATTAGTCGATTAATCAGGTCATGGGCAAACTGGATTTAAGCACATGTTAACTATAATTAGCTTAAAACTAACTAAAATTTAGCATTACCTGTGACAGTGCTAGTGTGAATGCTGTAAGCTGAATTTGGCCACTGAAGAGGCTAGTGCTGTTTAGGGGTGTAACAGATCACAAAACTCCAAGTCGGATCATTTTTCAGATCAGTATATATTATATATATAAAAAAAAGGAGCGACGAAAGACAATATAAAAGCTAAATGAATTTTGGAAACGCTTCAAATCATCTATTCAATAAGCATATAAAGTACTTCAGACAATATTTCTATATATTCAATATCAAAACATTTGATCATTGAAGGCTATTTATTAAAACAAATCATATTTAAACTTTGAACATAAAATGTCGTTTCTGATGACATTTACATGTCTTTAGACCAAATCTACAAAAACTGAGAGAAAAGAATGTTTAAAAATAGTGTTGAAAATATCAAATCTATCTGGATTATCCCTGAAATTAAATCATAAATAAAACAGCTACAATTATTTTTTGGTATTAATTGCTTTATTGAAACTAACTGTGGGAACATTTAAATGTTTTAAATAATAATTATCTTTTTTTAAATAATAATTATCTGTAAAACGTGTCACTTCCACGCCCACTTTTCCTGGTGATTTTTGACATCGTTGGCTTGCCGTACAATCGTTCGGTGACAGTACCGTGAGTCCGTTACAGAGGAGCAGTTCTCTCCTGTATGGGACAGTTGCTGCTTTTAACTGGGAGATTCTTTGAACCCATAAATAGAAATGTATACTGATGCTTTTATTCAGCTGTTAAAATGAAATGAACCTGATGTCTATCGATCCGCGTCCTTCATGATGAAGTCCAGAAAAGTTTTAGACAGAAGCTCCTCCCACACGCAGCTTCAGGTTTACTATGATTTATTACTACACTCTGACTCCAGATAATATAAAGTAACACCTGGACTATTTTAATAGTTGATCAGTCGACTGATCGTGGCAGCCCTACACAGAAGCATGTTTTTCATGTGTGAACAACTTGAGCCCAGAAACTATAGGTGGCTCCCAAAATAGCCCATGGCCCTACCCTCATACCCAACCATCCAATAGAGGACAGAGGGGACGGCGTCACATTCATGGTGGAAAAGAGACCTAGAACAGGTATGGATTAAGACGGGTGGGCAAACTACGGCCCTGGGGCCACATGTGGCCCAATAAACTAATCTGGACCGTCAAACAGGAATAAATTATATAGACAACTATATGAATGTTTTATTATCCCTGTGATTCCGATGTGTCTGGATGACCAGGACTGGGCAGCCTTGGTTTATATGACAAAGCAGGTGTTGAGGTCACCCATAGGACATACCTTACCTCCGGCTTTCACGAAACCAGGCCAGAGCCTTCGCCGTCACTTCCTGATACATCTACCGCCATATTGCGACCGCCTGCAACTCGTTGACAGCGATTAGTCCAAACAGATCCAAGTCCCGTTTTTAGAGGAAGTACTGTCACCAGAGACCTCACCCCTCCCGCTGAGAGAGGCTCGAGAGAATCTATGAAACCTTGGAGGCGGGGCCAACGGGCACCGCATGCTTCTACTGAGGCATCTCATTGGTCACTTTATAACTTGAATAACTGGCAATAAAAGGAATAACATATGTTTATAAAGATGTTAAGAATGTTCAAGAGTAAGAATAGTTAAATAAAATGATAGAAATAACTCTTCTCTTTCTCAGTGGAAGTCTTTGGGACTTTGGCCTTCTTACAACCAGCAGGTACTTCCTATTTGGGACAGGAGAGGGGAGGGGTTCCAAAGTCTATGGTCCAGCCCTTCAGTTGAATTTGAGTGGCCCATGAGCCCAAGAGTAAGCCCACCACCGGATTAGGAACCAATAACTTTTCTCTGGTTTGCACATGAAATACAGGAGTGAATATTGTGTTTGAGTGCAACTGGTACAGAATTTTATTAATCCAAATTAAACTATCCTTAACCCGTTGTCACCTACTGATGGAGATATGCATCAAGTAAGTCAATTCAGATCCAAATTACCTTAACGTAGTATTTACTACACTGAAAAGTAATTGAATTTTATTTTCTTGTTCACATCTTGAAATAAATTCTTACATTAAGTTTGGAATTGAAATGTGAAACATGCTAGACTAGAGTGACGTGAAAAAATGGAAAACGTGAAAAGCTGTTTTCTGCATGATGGGTGCCTGGAATGACTGTTAAATAAATAAAATAAAGACTATGGTCTCGGCCTGTCCTGTGGTAAGGCAGTACGAGGCCGCTGGTCCCACGCCTTCAGGCTAAAGTGGGATGGGGAACCCCAACCAACTCATGTCGGAGTTGGAGTCTATCCACATCAAATTCCAGCAGAAAACCACACGTGAACTTAGTGGTGGACACGGTCGGATCAATTAGTAAAGGCTGCCTATGGTCTTCATGGAGAAGCACCGGGAACAAACTGACACCTGCATCAGTCTTCACCTCACTTTAAACTTTCTGCTGTTTACCTTTCAAGTCCCAATTCAAATAGTGTTTTCTTTCAAGGGTGGTTATTTCCATGCAAAGCCATTTACCTAATCAAATGGGCCTTGAGCTGGCTCGTCTTGGAGAAGGAGCTTTGTTTTGGGTTTATGGCTAAACACTAGCAGCAGTTGGAGGTACACGCCCAGCAGTGTGTCCACTCACAACAGCTGCTGGTCAAACCAGCAGAAAAACTCAGAGTTTCAACAGAAAAACACATTCTACTCTACTTTAAAAGCCTCATGTGGCAGACTGTTTTTAAGAAGAGTAGGCACACTTCAGTAAACAAATGCTAAAAACACACCAAATGATTAAAGCCTTTTTATTTTACACAAAATTCCCATAAAAAAAATGATTAAAAGGAAGTCTGGGACAAAATAAGCTAAAAACACTTGAGAGAATGACACTGTTTCCAGTAAATCTTCAAAGTTAAACCTTCAGGACAACAGATTTTTGTAACGCTTCACTTCATGATGGCATTTCTTTGATATTTTACTGGAAGAACACATTTCCTATGGACTTCCTTCCTTGTTTCAGGAGTCCAGAACATGAGAGGCTGATGTGACAAAGATGGAGTATAACTGAGGTCAGAGTGTAAAACTCCACTCAGACAGGAAAGTCTGGATCCACTCTGCTCTCCAGATCATCTCCAGCAAGAACAACGATCACATCATGTTTCGTGGTGATGCTGTCGCTCTGGGACACCCAACCAGAAACTATGATAAATGTTAAGACTACGGTCTAATACAGGGGTGGGCAATTGTTTTGACTCGTGGGCCACACAGGGTTCTAAAATTTGGCATAAGGGCCGGACAAGGAGCAGATGGAAGGAGAGATTGGGTAATCAACCTCATAAACTAAAAAAATCATATGGAATTTAGAGGAAAACATGCTTTAATTTGGATTCAAATTCACATATATTTATTTAAAAACAGAAAATTTGGGAGTTTTAATTTCTAAAGTTTGATTTTTGTTCTCTTTTGGGTGATCCAATGGTTTGATGTTCTTCAGAGGAAAATGTGAACTCAAAGAAATGCTGCATTTATGTGGTGTAGGAATAATCCGAAAGATCACCATCTGACTCAGAAAGGAACACACACGAACGTCAGAGAAACAACGCCATTCATGGGAAGAAACCAGAAATACAATGAAAATAAAACAATAATTAGGATTTTTGATTCAATGTATTTTAATTTGGAGGGCCACATTAAGTAGCTTAAGGGGCCGCATGTGGCCCCCGGGCCGTAGTTTGCCCACCCCTGGTCTAATATATGGAATGGATCCTACATTCATGCCGTGTCTTGAAGCGATAGTTTTCATTTCATGATTCTGATGGTCAAAATACACACAGGAATGCAGACAATCTGCTTTTGCACTCATCCAATAACCAACAGTCATCTACCAACTGCTTCCATTCCTTTCTCAAAGCTATACTTGATCTGCAGTTTTTTTTTCTCAAACCGTCTCCTGACGTAGTCCAAACCTGCAGGAAGTTGTTGCTCTAGACTGGTCTTCCTCATCTCCACCTGTCGGGTCTGAGGCTGGTTTTCTTAATTAGCCAAACAGATTTTGCTTGAATTAAACAAAGCTTCAACTGAATAATATTCCACTCTTCGTCAGGCAGTGGTTTTTGCTTTGTTTGAATATTTGGATCCACCCTAAAGCGTCAATAGGACTCTCTGTGGAGAATAGCGCCATAAACAAAACAACCGTGAATGTTATGAAGAACTGAATGCTGGCCAAGTATAACTAAAGATAATTATTTCAATAAACAGCTTGACAAGAACTTTCCAATAAATGAGCAGGGACTTAAGCAACAAAAAAAGGGTAAAATCTACAGACATTTCCATTCAAGAAGTGGAAAAGAGTCAAATAACTTGGAAAATGAGAACAGGCTGAGCAACAACACAGTTCAAATGTGTATTTAGGACACTTTAAAACAACAATAATGAGCGTGGAAGGAGGAAAGACTGACATGAACTCAGAGGTGAGACCTCGAGTCCTCCCATCCATCCAGCTGGTTTCCTGGACACTCGAAAAGCCGCTAAAGCGCGTCTACAGCCACAAGAACCGCTGCAGCCTTTGGGCTCCGTCTTTGGACTTACTGTGTCCTGAGCAGGCCGCTGGAAAACGCCGTTCCGTCTCCTCACAGGTGGTAGGAGCCGCCGTGTCTTCCCACCATGTTTTGCTCCTCTTCCTGTTCGCTCCTCTACTGACTCCGCGGCTCCCCGCCCTTCTCCCGCGACCTCACCTGCGCTCCCCCGCACAAACCCGCCGGACCGGTCCCGCGCGCAACCAGCAGCGTGTTTGCTGTGAGGGAAGGTGGGGGAGGTTTTACCTGCGGAAGCTGGCGCTGGCGCTCGGTCACGTGTTGCCCAGGTAAGGGCGTAATTGAATTCTTAATTGAACAGGTGATGCTTTGTGGGCGGGGACCATTGACTGTATATAGTTTTCACAGTCTATGGCGGGGACATATACCTCTTCACGGAAAAACAGTAAAACAGAAAAAGGCCTGACTTTATGTTCAAAGCAGGAAAACAGAAAAATCATTAAGAAATAAATAAAAAAGAAAAAGCAGCAGAGCTGAATTTAGATTTAGGTTTTTTTTTCTTATTTTTTTACTTGCTGATGTTTTCTTATTTATTTTAGCAATAATTCAGTTTCTAAATGGTTTAGGGGTATGTCATTTTTTTCTCTCGATTGTAACAGTATTCAAATAAAAATTGTGTTTATGAAGACTTGTGTAAAATCACAGCAACTAACACATTTGTTAATCCAACTTTGACTTTGATTTTGTTTTGCTTGTTTTTATGTATACCACTTTAACTTACCACTGATGACAGTGACGTGTTTTCTTTACCTAATTTTATTTCTTTGATCTAAAAAATTATTGTAATTATTATGATTATTATTTTATTTCATTAAGCATCTTTCTGGACACTCAGTGTTGCCTTAGAAGAGAGTAGGACTACAAGCAAAAATAATTGCAACCATTAAAACAAAGACAGGATCTCTTACAGAGCAGAATTTTCACAATGAAAATAATATAGTGATGTTTATACATTCAGTCAGGACCGTGCACATGGAGGGCTGGATTCGGGACTCACTGAGAAGGCCCTGTTCCAATCCCACTTTTGCAGGTTTTCCTTCTTTGATGCGTCTAAAACACCTCTGGGTATATGGTCGTCTGTTTCTGCGTGGTCCTGCAAGGGACTGAACACTCCAGGATTAGCCCCACTTTTACCTGAGGCTCCATCGCACCGACGAGTAAAGCTGCTGTTGATGTTATTAGATAGGTGGAAATTTACATAAGTGCCCTTATAAAAAAATGCACTTGTAAGAATAGTTAAATTGCATTTTACTAGATAAAGTGAAAATACTCTGATGCTCAGTTGCTAATTAAGAGGGTTTTTTTTTTTTTTTTTTTTTTTAAACTCAATGTATTCATTTGTTTTAAACGGATTTTCCATGTGGCAGCCAAAAAAAAAACATAAGTAAAAAACTCAACAATTACTTTTTCTTTATTTGTAATCTCTTGTGAATAAAATCCTTGAAGTTGCACAGCATTTTTGTTGCTGATTGTCTTTAGCTAATTATGTGGGTTTTAGACTATGCTTCAACAAACTAGTTCTCTACAATTAATGTGTCTTTTTTACTTTTTTAACTGTTTTGTTCTGAATGAAGCCACATTTCGGAAGACTTGTTTCATCCCACAGCCGCTAGAGGGCAGCAAACACAAGTTAATGGCAGCAGAAGAAGAACTTTCTGTCGGTCATTGGCCAATCACAAGTCTCCATTCTGAAGCGTGCCGTTCACCACTCCACAGCTAACCAGCTCATTTATTGACAGAGAGCTAAAAACAAAACTATTTATTTTATTTTGACCATTCATGCCTAGTTCATTACCTCGGAAAACAAGCTAAGACTTCAACTACACACGGCACCATGGTTGGTGTTAAAGTCATCGGAAGTGACCCGGACTTCCAGCCAGAGCTAGCGGCCGCCGGTTCCAGACTCGCCGTGGTAAAGTTTACAATGGCCGGGTAAGCTGTCCTAACCGACCGTGAGGTGATCGGTGGAGCTGCATCCGTTGTTTCGGTGTTAAAACATACCGCAGATAGCATGACCGCTACAGCGACGCGGTCCGCTTGGTTCGCATTAACACCAGATGAGCGGGTTCTAGTTAGCCAACAAAGCTAACTAGCAGCGAGGCTTACAATGACACGGCATTATTACGGAGTCCGTTCAGGCTCGTTAACATGTAATGAAACCAGAGGAGGATCACAATACGCGGCGTCTCGTCTGGTCCCGCTACAAATCGTTTTGTTAACAGATATTTTTTTTGCTAACATTATACATAATAGGTTTTAGTATATTTAATCTATTTTCATCAGCCATCGATCTTCTACCATTGATCTTTTATTATATATTTTAAAAAAAAAAACTTAATTTGTTTGAAGATTTGCTTTAATCCGCTGTTGTGACAAATGTATTAGTTTCTCAGATTCCTGAGAGATCCTACGGAAGCCGTGAGGAATTCAGCGTTTCCCATTGACTGTATGAGAATTGGACCGAGTGACTCATCCCATCCAGCGTTCCAAAACAGGAAGTACCTGCTAGAAGAAGAAACCAAAATACCATCGTGTTCTATAGAAAAATGAACTGTTATTCAGTCATTCTGTTTGTCAAACATTCTTGGTTTTGGTCTAGATAATCTTATTTTTTAATTCAAGTTATAAACTGACCAATCAAAGTATTTGATACACCATTGACAGATTCTCACGTTCAAGCGTTCCAATAAGCTCAGTCCTGATTGGCTGCAGTATTTATTACCATAAAAACGTTGCCTGAGACGGACTCGGATCAATCGCTTCTTACTGACGGCATCTGGCTCAACGTGATGACTTCTATATCGTGACTGAATTTCTTTCATTTGGTTGGATTTGAAAGAAAGCATTTTTCTATGGATGACGTCACCCGCACTCTGTCCAGTTTTTTAGAGTATTAAGTTTGATCAGCTTGAGAAATCAGGACGGATCACTGACTCGCACTTCTCTCACTCTCAGGTGTCGGCCCTGCGTCAGAATAGCTCCAGCTTTCAACGCACTGAGCAACAAGTATCCTCAGGTCGTCTTCCTCGAAGTGGACGTTCATGTGTGTCAGGTGAGTCAGGCTTTCCACGTCTCCACCAAATCGATTCACTTCTCACCAGTTCAGATGTTTTTCTCTGACCTATGCCAAAAAATGAAATGAAAAAAAACAACTTTTTTCTTCAGCTTTAGCACAACATTGCAATTTTGTTGGTAAAAAAAATCAAGTAAAATGTAAAAATTGTGAAACTTTCAATTTACATGATATATTTTTGTAATATTTTCAAATTCTGCAATTTATTCCACCAGTCTGCAAAAATAATGCAAAGTCATGACATGTTGGATATTTCTGATTTGTGTGTAGTATTCTAATCAAGAATAAGAGAAACTTAAGCAAGTTAAAAACCAGCACCAGGCATGGAGGTGGTGGGTCCTTTAGAAGTAGAACATTTACTCTGAAGAACAGAGCCTCTGCTCCAACATGACCAGGAGAAAGGAGACTCCTCACTGAAACCCCAACACTTTTTTTTTAATACTGCTCCCTTAAAAGTTTAGATTTGTCATAAATTCTGTCATAAAGCCTCTAAAGGTTAGACTCTGGCAGAACATGGTTCTTGTTGAAGTGAAGCTCTGTCCCCTTAAAGGAATCATTTTGGATTTCTGCTTGTTAAGCTCTTAACTACCAATTCATTAAGATAAATTCCATGTGATGGAGCCGCTGGAGCGGACTGGAGAGACGCTTTAGTTTGTGCCTGTTTTCCCTCTGCGTGCAGCAAAGCATCCATCCTGCTGTAGAGTCTTCAGAGCAAACACAGGACAGCTCGTTATGCTTTTTCTTATTTGAAAGCATCTCATCATTTCTTTTAAAAGAGGGAGTTCAGAATAAAACCTGACTGAAATACCTGTGGAATAGTATGAAAAACAACTGGAGATATGGTAAACTAAACAGGAAAAGAGGAGTGGCGTCATTCAATCATTACAAACATTCAACCAGAATCAAAAGATGCACTAGTGCAGCAAATAGAAGTTTATTTATAAAACACCAACTAGATGTTCAGCCAGATAATCTAAACTTCATTTATATTACAAAATGTAAAAAAAATAAAAAAAGTTATGTTTTGTTCTCAAAAGTGAGAGTGCAGGACACTCTTCTTTAAAAAGTCCTGTCAGAAACTCTTTTGCCACTTCTAAACTCTTCAGACCTCCACGGGTCTGCTGTCAGGACGTTTCCATTCTTCATCATCCTCTTCACTCATCTTTACAGATCTGAGCTTCTTCCACCTTCTCTCTGTAACATGTTCCTCATTCATTAGTTCTTCAAAGTTCTCCTTCTATCTTTCCATCACACTAACAAAAATATTATACAAATCTAAGTTATGTTTGGCTATATTGCTTACCCTAAAAATACCAGTGATTGTGTTTTCCTTGTGTAGGTTATCACTGTTATTGTGGTAAATGAACACCAAATATTCACTGACTAAATAACAAAGAAGAGTTCTGCAGCACAGAGGTGGATGTGAAGAATGTGTTTGCACTTCATTGCATTGATCTGCAGTTGTGAAGACGATTCTTATTGTGTTAGCATAAAAAGGCACAGCCTTAAACAATCATTTCTTTCTCTTTCAGGCGACAGCAGCAGCCAACAACATCTCAGCCACACCTACGTTCTTGTTCTTTAGGAACCGGGTTCGAGTGGATCAGTATCAGGGAGCAGACGCTGCAGGTCTGGAGGAGAAGATCAAACAGCACACAGAGAATGACCCGGGGAACAACGAGGACTCTGACATTCCAAAAGGATATGTGAGTGCACTGGGGTTTCCTCTGGAGTATGTTTGGACCCAGTTTTCCTACAATTTAGGGAAAGCTGGGTTAATCAGAGCGATTCATTGATTTGAATCAATTTAAGCTTATTAAATCAATAATCGATCAATAAATGTAGTGATAGATCCAAATCATAATGTGGAAGTCGGCTAGCTTGATGCCAACATATAATGGGATTTCCCATTGGACGGTTAATGTTAACGCTCGGTCAACCTAAACAGACATTGCTGACTAATTGATCTTCTATAGAAACTCGCAGGTATTCATTTTCCTAATCCTTTTAAGGAAATACTTCAAAAATAAACCCTTTGTGGTCTAAATTAATTTTTTTGGCTTTACTGTCTTCTTCTTTTGGATTAAGGTGTAAATCAATAACTTGACTGAAACGCCCTCCAGGAGAAGTAGAATCATGTTTGGGGCTTCTCCATTTGAGAATCCATGTAAATGGTAAATGCCGTATACTTGTATAGAGCTTTTTACCTTCTATCTAAGGTCCAAAGCACTTCAGTCACAGACCCATTCACCCACACACACAAACTTTCACACACTGGTGGTGGCTCCGTGCCGACCACTGGCACCCACCAGAGGACATTCAGGGTTCAGAGTCTTGCTCAAAGACACTTCGACACAAAGGCAAGCAAGGCGAGAATCGAACCCGCAATCTTGCGATCAGGAGTCGACCGGCCTACCGCTGTTCCACGGCCACCCTGTAAGGGTGCAGTTACACCAAAGGTGACCAGCTCCAATGTTAATCAATTGGACAGGTGTGCTCTGAGGGCAATTAAAGCCCCGTGGCGCACAGGTCTACCAGCAGTTCGGTTTCAGTGGCGAGGCGCGAAGTGGGTGATGTAGCCAAAATGTAAATAACGGAAGATTGGCAGTCTGTCGCATCAGCCAATCAGAAACTTTGGGCATGTGGCGCTTTTAGTGACCCGACCAGCAGGTAGAATACTGATCTAATACGTGCGTTTTGTCCTGTGGCGCCGCAGCGGTACTCCGGCTGCAGCCAGACTCCCGGACTTCAGCAAAGCTCACTCTATACGCAGGAAGAGAGACAGCCTGGTCGGGTCTCCTGACCTGAACTGTGATATTTGATTTTATGATTAATTTAAAATAATTCCCCCCCCCCCTTCATGAGTTAATGCAGGACAACCTTCAAACTCAGTCACAGAGACCCAGAGACACCACGGAAGCGGCTGTCATCCACAGTATCTATCTTAGAATCACACGTTTGACGGGTGTGAGCAGCGAATGCGCAGCAAGCTGAAAGAGAGGCCACCATCGGGTTGCATCTCGGAGGTTGGGGAGCTCTGATTTAATAGGAATAGCCAGCACGTCAAAAAAATGATGACACGAGGTCTTAACCATGTGTCAACATGTGACTTAACTGGGATGAAAGTGTGTTGATTTGGGAAGATGTAGGCATTACTCTTTATTACTGAAGTACTGTACCTGTTTGGTCAGCAGGAAGCTGCAGTGCAGCTTGCAGTGGGGTTACAACACTGTTGTCTTGTCTTCAAGACATTAAAGACTGGATGGCTCTCAGCTTTTTGAGTTTTAATGATAAAAAAACGGAAGTGATGGTTTTTGGACCTAGCAGCTCCTGTGACCCCTCCTCAGTGGAGCTGGGTCCTTTGACTCCTCATCTCAGACAGTCTGTGCCAAATTTTGGTTTTAAGATGGACAGTGATTTTAAACTTGACTGTCAGATTAGCTCAGTGGTAAAATCCAGCTTCTTTTATCTGAGGCAGCTGGTGAAGGTGAAACCATTTTTATCCAAACGTCATTTTGAGACAGTAATCCATGCTTTTATCACATCCCGGCTGGATTGCTGTAACTCTCTTTACTTTGGAGTTAGCCAGTCGTCCCTCTCACGTCTCCAGCTGGTCCAGAATGCTGCGGCTCGGGTTCTGGTTGGAGCGCGTAAGAGGGACCACATCACCCCCATTCTGGCTACCCTTCAATGGCTGCCTGTGAATTTCAGAATTCATTTTAAAATTATTTTATTTGTTTTTAAATCTTTAAACAACTGTGCACCCCCGTACCTCTCTGAGCTTCTCTGTCCTTACACCCCGACCCGGAGCCTCAGGTCAGCTGATCAGCTTCTCCTGGAGGTGCCGCGGTCTAAGAGGAAGCTCAGGGGGGAACGAGCGTTTTCAATCTGTGCACCGAAGCTGTGGAACGCCTTGCCGCTGAGCATTCGACAAGCAACCTCACTGTCCATTTTTAAAACACTTCTTAAAACCCATTTTTACCGCCAGGCTTTAGACACTGAATGAGACTCTGTTCTGCTCTGCTGGTGTGTTTTATTGTTTTATTGTTTTATCTTTGGTTTTACCTGGTGTTTTTATGCTTTATATATATATATTTTATACTTTTTTACCTTTTTTACTGTTGTTTTTTATTGTTTTGTTTTTAATGTACAGCGCCTTGTTTGGCTAATCGTCATTTGAAGGCGCTATATAAATAAATAAACTTAAACTTTAAACTTGTAAATGACGGCCTGCAGGCCTGCAGTCAGACGCTGTTGTCCTGTACTGTAAAGGCTTCATTGATGAGCTTGAGATCAGATGATGGTTCATTCTGAAGGGATGCTTTCACGGACTGAAAATCTAAAGGGTTCATGATGGCATACACTGTTAAAAGTTTAAAACAATGATCTACAAAGAGTTGCAGCCTGTTGTTTCCAGTGACTGACCCTCCTCATGGACTGACCTGCTGTGCTTTTCAGATGGACCTCATGCCTTTTGTGAACAAAGCTGGCTGCGAGTGTCTCAACGAGAGCGATGACTGCGGCTTTGACAACTGCTTAATCAAAGACTCGTCCTACCTGGAGTCTGACTGTGACGAGCAGGTACACACAGAGCCTTTGGAAGGTTTGTGGCACGGTGAGATCTGTGTGTGCGATAAGGTTCTCTCTCTGTACAGCTGTTGATAACCATCGCCTTCAACCAGCCTGTCAAGCTCTTCTCCATGAAGCTGCAGTCCTCAGACTTCGGTGAGGTTTGCTCTGCTCCTCACATTCTATGCTGCTAAATCGGGGCCAATATTATTTAGAACCGAAATAAAATATAAAAAAAATATATATTAGTCTTTGGGCTGAAAAAAAAAGAAAATTGCCCAAAAAATGTTGCGATTCTAAAATACACTTAATTGTTTGTTAGGTTTCAAAATTTCAATTTTAAAACTTTTGTTCAGTGCGAGGTCCCACAGCCGATCCACATCCCGGAAGAGAAGGGAGACGTGCATGGGTTCCAGTTCCCCCAAAACACAGCCTGCAGTGACATGCTGTCAGGGGAGGCAGCAAAATATAGTTTAAAAAAATGCATAATTATATAAGATGAATAGACTTTTTAAAATGACCCATCCTCACCCAGCGCCGTACACATTGACTGGAGCTGCTGCTGACGCATGCCTGTATTGATTCGGTCTATATATCTTGATAAAATACGTTTTATTTTAAATGGACCTGATTTGCTTATCTCTTTCCATCTGTCTGATTACATTGTTGCCAGTTTGGGACTCATTTAGTCTTTTTATCCCCTAAAAATGTGCTTCAAAAACACACAAGTGAGGCAGTCCGCCTGCCGCACCACAGTTCAAATGCCACAGGCAGAGGGCGCTGGTGAGCCATGTGACACCGCGGCTAAAAAATTGTAGACCACAATAACATATATAGTATATAGTTATTCCACGTCACTGGTCAGGAGTGACTAGTGACTCCCTCGACCGGGCCAGTCAAGCGTCTAATGCAAAATGTTTACTGGTCCTACGCCGTACCGCTGCGCTACCGGTGCCATGTTTTTAACAGTGTAGGCTTAAAAACGCAGACCCACCAAATAGACATTTTAGCAAACAAAAGGACGTTTTCTACGCCTGTATCTAACACAAGAAAATGGCGCTTTGAACGTTGTAGAACAGAGTTTTGCAGATGTTTATTTACTCCTGTCTTGGGACAACTTTAGACTATGATAGTACAGACTAAACAGCCATTTTCTAACCGTTATTATTACAGTTCTATGAGTCAGTGAATGCACCAAGACTGGAGTTACCACCCTCATCGATTTTGATTGGTCCTTCGTGTTAGCCCCGCCCCAATGCAGCCAAAAGTTTTAAAGCTGAAACTTTGAGATTTGAAAACCAAAAAAGATTTCAAACTGAAAAAAAGTTTTGAAATTGACATTTTGAGTTTTGAAACCTAAAACACAATTGAGATGATTTTAGAATAGCAAAACATTTTGGACAATTTTCTTTTTCTTTTCGCCAAAGACTAATATTTTTATTTTATTTCGGTTTCAAATAATATTGGCCCAAATTGAGCTCCATAACATTCAATCAGACCTGAAATCTGGAAATGATGGAGTGAGGAATTTCAGTGTTTTGCTTTCTTCACACTCCAACTCTGTGTCACTATCACTCCTCTGTGTCCCAGCTCAAGCTCCGAAGACGGTGAAGATCTTCATTAATCTTCCTCAGTCCATGGGCTTTGATGATGCTGAGCGGAGTGAAGCCACTCAGACTCTGGACCTGACTGAGGAAGACTACAAAGAGGATGGTCTGATTCCTCTGCGTTATGTCAAGTTTCAGAATGTGCAGAGCGCTACGGTAGGGTTACTGGAAGTCAAGCACACAACCGAGAGGGCTTTTAATGGATTTGGCTATTCATTTCTGTGTTCATCTTCACACTGCATTTGGTTTCTCTTAGTAAAAACTATCACATGCGTCTAAAAGCACTTTTTTCCTAACTTGATATTAAATAAATGTTACCTGCTGATATCCTTTAGCTTTCTGCACGCTCTGCTGCCTTTAGCAGGAAGCAGGTTAGATTTCTGTTTGTGTGGAGGACAGCAGAGTCATTGAAGCTGGAAGTGGGATTTTTTCACTGATCAGCTGGTATTTTATTCTCACTACACTGGTGTGTTGCAGCATGGTGGTCCTGTTTCTCTGAAGGCAGCAGAATGGTCTTCACACTTATGTTTATTCAATGAATATCAGACATAAACCATTTGTTTCTGCAAAGAAACGTCAAACAGTTAGACTTTCATTAGCCAGAGGATAAAGGTTGTTGAGTTTAGGGATGGGTTAATCGATTTAAGATCAATAGATCAATAGTCAATCCATGAAAAAAAGATCAACCAAATGATAACGTTGAAGTCTGCTAGCTTTATGCCAACATTTAAAGTTAAAGTCCCATTAGTTGTCCCACACCGAGGCATGTGAAATGTGTTCTCTGCGTTTGACCCCTCCCCTGGAGGAGCGGTGAGCTGCAGACACAGCCGCGCTCGGGAACCATTTGGTGGTTTAACCCCCCCAATCCAAAGCGCAAGCTCATTGTAGTGTTCAAACTGAAACGTCCTCCAGGAGAAGCAGAACAATGTTTCCAATGTTAATGACCTGCCTGGATATTTATGTTAGAACTTCTCCTGTAGAGAATCCATGGAACACTGGATGACAGGGCTGCTCATTCCTGTCCTCCAGATCTACCACCCGGACTATTTCCCAGATCTCCAACCCCTTCCAGCTGTTGATTAGCTCAGTCAGATGTCTCCACAATCTGATTGAAAGAACACACCTGGTCCAGGTGATCAGCAGCAAGCAGTACATGGAGATCTGGAACACAGGCTGGGTGGTAGATCTGGAGGAGCAGGAATGAGCAGCCCTGATGTATGATATTAACACTCTCAGTATTTCACTGATACATTTTACAGTATGTCAATAATTCTTATTGATACCCTGGTTGTGATGGATTTAAGGTTTGTACGTTTCTTCATGCTCGTCAGTAAATGCTGTTTTCCTTTGTTTTAAACCAGTTGTTTATCAAGTCCAACCAGGGCGATGAGGAAACCACAAAGATCAACTACCTGACGTTCATTGGCACTCCTGTACAGGCTACCAACATGAACGACTTTAAACGGGTGAGAACCAGCAGCAGCTCCTCAGGGTTCCACCGTCACTCTGCTACAGTCAGGATCTCTTGTTGCTCCGCAGGTTGTGGGGAAGAAAGGTGAGAGTCACTGAGCAGAACCAAGAAAAGGGAAGATGACTAGAGGAGAGGAGGAGACGGCTGCTGTCCATCAGTGGAGTCCGTCTCTGCCAAAGCTGCCACATGCTCAACTATCAAAGACCACGCCCAGATCCTCCAGCAGCGCACCTCCTGCTCTCAATGTCTGTCTCTGGAGACTTGGTCTATAAATCATTTATATTGTAATTCTGATTAAATCTCTGTAAATAAAACACAGTCCTTTTTTCAAAGGCATGGCCTTCAAATCTGCTTCATTCGCTCATCAAACAGCCCTAATACTTGACAACAGGACATCAGAGATAAACAATGTCTGTGTTTACGTCCTAAGACTGCAAGTCTGTTGTGTTAGCTTTCAAAGGTTTTCATTGATTCACTCTATAAATCCTGCTGATAAGGTGGCTTTTAAATTTAAAAATAAAGGATTGAATTTACTTGAGTCACTGTTAAAACAATGAGTGCAATACAATAGTTTAAGGAGATAAAAATGAATTTAAGTAGGTGTAAAAAATGATCTGGTTTGAACAACAGGGGGAGCTGCTGCCTAAAACACACCTCAGATATGATTGGAAACAGCTGACATGAAAAGGTTCTGCTACCTGAAGTGATGGAGTTTCTCCACTGACTAGATTTAATGAGACGGGGAAGGCGGCCCAAATAACCAGAAAAAACTTTGTGACGAGCGATAGCAGCATTAAATTGTCATGGGGCTGAGCTGTGCTGGATCGTCAACACGTTTGTGATCAGTAGCACTTCTGCATCTGTACAGTTTATTATTTACAGAGTCCACTACCTTTACTGGTCAATTAGAATTTGTAACTATTTTACCATCTCTTAAACAGCTAAAGAACCCATTGCAAAATCTAAAATTTAATTCAAAAAAGTGTTTCATAAAAAAAAAAAATGTTTTACTAGAATAAGAGCATTACCGATAAAAGCTTGAATGACAAAACAATCTTTAGGAAAGATGTTGTAGTTGTAATAAGATATATCTTCAAACTCTGGAAGCTGTTTTCAACCTGTTCCTCCTCATTTGGCATTTGATTGAGGTTGTGTGGGTTTGGGCGTTGGCCCGGAGCACACTATGGGTACCTGGGTGTACACCTGAACAATAGTTGGGCACAGAATTTGGCTACACATATTTAGACATTCATTTGCTGTAATCAATGAGACAAAATCACTTTTTTTTACTATAATTAACTAGCCAAATTACATAATAATAATAATAGATTAAAAATAATGCACAATTGTGTTTTTCTTTCTTCATTTAGTCTGAAAGCCTCCCTCGTTATTGTCACTTAAAATAACCGACATTTGTGTTTGTTTATGAGGCAGAAATTAAAGAAACATAATTTTTTATGCTTGATAATCTTCATTTCGGGATCACGTTTGACCGGAAGTCTCCTGAACCGGAAGTCGAAAGACTGTGATCACGTTCTAGCTTTACAGAAGTCATTCGGGGCGGATAGTCCGAATTTACCCTAACCCTAACCTTCAGCTGGCACTGATGCTGGTCGGGTCCCAAATCCTGATGATCGTCCGGTTCTGTGATTGTTCCGTGCAACCCAGACGTTTCTATTTTACGATTTTTGAGCCTCTTTTGTGGGAGAAGTCAAGCAAAACAGACAAACTACGAACTACATGTCCAAAATAAATGCATGTAATTATAGTGATGGGCACATTTCTCACTAGAAATATTACCAAAATAAAGATTAGTCCGCAAAATATTTTATTCTGAGGGATTTTCCACCCACTGGAAAAAGAAGGGATCTGCCGCCATATTGTTTGCGGCGAAAGGCAGAAACTCGAAAGTCACGTGATCAGTCACGTGATCAGTGATGTCATAATGTCATGATGACTCATGATGACGTCATAGTAAGGACGTCATGATGAGTCATATTGACACAATATTGCATCATAGTGACATGAAAATATCCTAAATGCACACAAGATTACATTAAAATATATGCTACATTATTTCACTGGAATCAAGAATCAAAACTCTATAAAGTAAAATTTTTTTTTGCTTAACTGCTTGCATCCTTTTCAAGTTTAAAGAATCACACCCCGTTTCAAAGATTTTAAAGATGGTTTGCTCCGGAACAAGAGCTTTATGCAGGGACTTTTTCTCTGCAATTTTCAGAAAAGTGAAAGCACCCTTTCTAAATTTAGGGAGAATGCTTAGAAAAAAACAAGAATCAAGTCAAAGTCATGATGAGCTTTCATCTAGCTCATCAGATGCGATCATCAAACAAACGGTATTAACTTCTGGAATTTGTCAATTCAGCAACTGTTTCGAGAACTGTTGGCTGAATTCCACATTCCAAGCAGCGTTAAACATTTACATAATTAGAAAGAAATGTATGAAAATTCCCAGAAAGCAGTTGGAGAGTTTCTCTCAAATACCTTTAACCGCCGAAATGTTCCTGAAAGCGCTTCGCAATCCAGGCATGTGTTTTGATAGGATGGATATACTGCCAGTTTTAAAAGAGTTAAGTCAATTCAAGCCAGATCTAAGACTAAAGGGACAGAACGATGCAGCTGACTTTGCAGAACCACTTCTGGCATGGCTAAATGTTTGTGGGATTAAAACAAATCTACAGATAAAATGCAAACGCACATGTGGCACATGCAAGGCGACAGAAGAAAGCATTTTCAACCAAGACAATTTGTTCTTCATAGCACAACCTTCGGCTGAAAAGGTCTCCCTTACTTCACTTTTTACTGAAGCAGTCAAAAGTATTTGTGGAAAAAAACAATGCAATAACTGCTCAGGAGAGGTAAAAAGAAGAATATCGTTTGGAAACTCTGATTTGGTAGCTCTGTATCTGCCCAGATATGCTCAATTGGGTCAGAAAAGAAGATATGTGACACCAGCTGCTTTCATTGAAATTCCTGTCGATAAAGGGAAACAAAAATACCGCTTGGCCACTGTGATTTGTCACAAAAGACTGGGCTGTCAGAGTGCTCATTACTACACATACATTAACAAAGGAGAAGTCTTCATTGAAGCCAATGATGAAAAAATATCCATTGCAAGAAAAAAATATTTAAACAACATCAAGAAAGACGGCACTATTTTTTTCTATGAAAGGTACATATGAAATCCCCATTATTTTTTTCAAAGTAATGGGATTAAGTTGGACCATAAAAAATAATAGAAAAAGATATATAGTTAGCAGCAATTCTGTAGGATTATAACAATATTAATATATTAGGTTTAGAGCATCTTTAGAGTCAAAAGCATAAATTATTAAAGATAAAAAAAACAAGACAGTGCACACACGGAATCAAAGACGTTAAAGTCTTTGTAAAACAACTTCTAGGAAGTTTTATGAGTAGGTTAATTAAAACAGATGTGAAATCATTTAGAAAGTCTGTAGGTGCCTTTCAGGCCAGGTCTCCCTTGAAAAAGAGAACTATTCTCAAACGGATTTCCTGGTAAAAATAAAGGTAAAAAAAAGAAAATAAATTGTGCCACTTATCTTGATGTTGTCATCAAGATAAGTGGCACAATTTTCTTCTCTGTTCATTGTTTTTCAAAGTAATGTGTTCAAGTTGTACCATCAACAAGTACTGGGATATGTGTTGGAGAAAAATATTGTGTGTGTATTGTGTTGGAAAGAAAAAAATATTTAGTTAGCAGCAATTCTGTAGGATTATTACAATAATGAGATATTAGGTTTAGAGCATCTTTAGAGTCAAAAGCATACATTTTTAAAGATAAAAAACAAGACAGTGCACACACGGAATCAAAGATGTTAAAGTCTTTGTAAAACAACTTCTCGGAAGTTTTATGAGTAGGTTAATTAAAACAGATGTGAAATCATTTAGAAAGTCTGTAGGTGCCTTTCAGGCCAGGTCTCCCTTGAAAAAGAGAACTATTCTCAAACGGATTTCCTGGTAAAAATAAAGGTAAAAAAAAAGAAAATAAATTGTGCCACTTATCTTGATGTTGTCATCAAGATAAGTGGCACAATTTTCTTCTCTGTTCATTGTTTTTCAAAGTAATGTGTTCAAGTTGTACCATCAACAAGTACTGGGATATGTGTTGGAGAAAAATATTGTGTGTGTATTGTGTTGGAAAGAAAAAAATATTTAGTTAGCAGCAATTCTGTAGGATTATTACAATAATGAGATATTAGGTTTAGAGCATCTTTAGAGTCAAAAGCATACATTTTTAAAGATAAAAAAACAAGACAGTGCACACACGGAATCAAAGATGTTAAAGTCTTTGTAAAACAACTTCTAGGAAGTTTTATGAGTAGGTTAATTAAAACAGGTGTGAAATCATTTAGAAAGTCTGTAGGTGCCTTTCAGGCCAGGTCTCCCTTGAAAAAGAGAACTATTCTCAAAGGGATTTCCTGGTAAAAATAAAGGTAAAAAAAAGAAAATAAATTGTGCCACTTATCTTGACGTTGTCATCAAGATAAGTGGCACAATTTTTTTCTATGACAAGTGCACATGAAATCTCTGTTCATTGTTTTTCAAAGTAATGTGCTCAAGTTGTACCATCAACAAGTACTGGGATATGTGTTGGAGAAAAATATTGTGTGTGTATTGTGTTGGAAAGAAAAAAATATATAGTTAGCAGCAATTCTGTAGGATTATTACAATAATGAGATATTAGGTTTAGAGCATCTTTAGAGTCAAAAGCATACATTTTTAAAGATAAAAAAACAAGACAGTGCACACACGGAATCAAAGATGTTAAAGTCTTTGTAAAACAACTTCTAGGAAGTTTTATGAGTAGGTTAATTAAAACAGGTGTGAAATCATTTAGAAAGTCTGTAGGTGCCTTTCAGGCCAGGTCTCCCTTGAAAAAGAGAACTATTCTCAAAGGGATTTCCTGGTAAAAATAAAGGTAAAAAAAAGAAAATAAATTGTGCCACTTATCTTGACGTTGTCATCAAGATAAGTGGCACAATTTTTTTCTATGACAAGTGCACATGAAATCTCTGTTCATTGTTT
Organism: Oryzias javanicus; assembly: GCA_003999625.1. Classification (NCBI taxonomy): domain Eukaryota; kingdom Metazoa; phylum Chordata; class Actinopteri; order Beloniformes; family Adrianichthyidae; genus Oryzias; species Oryzias javanicus. The sequence goes on from CM012448.1 coordinate 2,511,869, forward strand.
TTCAAAGTAATGTGCTCAAGTTTGTACCATCAACAAGTACTGGGATATGTGTTGGAGAAAAATATTGTGTGTGTATTGTGTTGGAAAGAAAAAAATATATAGTTAGCAGCAATTCTGTAGGATTATTACAATAATGAGATATTAGGTTTAGAGCATCTTTAGAGTCAAAAATATTAAAGAACAACAAAAGATAGTGCACACAAAGGATCAAATACATTAAAGTCTTTTTAAAACAATTTCTAGGAAATATAGTTTTATGAGTAGGTTAATTAAAACAGATGTGAAATCATGTTTTAATAATGTGAAATGCTTCAGTTGCCTTTTTACCCAGATCTCCCTTGAAAAAGAAAACTAATTTCAATGGGATTTCCTGGTAAAATTCATTCATTCATTCATTCATTCCTTATTTTATTCCATTCATGAAGACAGCATTACATTAACATATTCAGTACACGTTGGGTCAAGTATGTATTGTGTTGGGACAGAAAAATATATATAGTTAGCATCAATTCTATAGGGTCATAACAATAAGATATTAGTTTTCAAACATATTTAGAGTGTAAAGTAGGTTTTGCTCAGGTCTCCCTTAAAAAAGAGATCTAATCTTAGTGGGAGCAAAGGAGCTGAATTTAGCTGCTGTAGAACAGGTATGGTGGTGGTAAAATGGGGGCTTAAATTATTCAAGGATCTCAGTTTAGTTGTTGAGAGATTTGACCTTTCATCAGTCTTGAGTTGCTTTTCATTTTCTTTTGGTTTCTTTGATTCAGTTTTTCTTCAACCTCCCCTTTCTGCCACCTATCTGTTAAAGCCTTCCTGGGAGAGTCTATGCCAGGGTACTGGAGAGGAGAGTCCGTCTGATAGTTGAACCTCAGATTCAGGAACAACAGTGCGGTTTCCGTCCTGGTTGTGGAACAATGGACCAGCTCTACACTCTCTTCAGGGTGCTGGAGGGTTCGTGGGAGTTCGCTCATCCAGTCCAAATGAGTTTTGTGGATTTGGAGAAGGCGTTCGACCGCCTTCCCCCCCGGGTCCTGTGGAGGGTGCTCTGGGAGTATGGTCCGGGAGCCTACTGAGGGCTGTCCGGTCTCTGTACGACCGGAGCAGGAGATGGTTCGCATGGCCGGCAGTAAGTCAGACCTGTTCCCGGTGCATGTTGGACTCTGGCAGGGCTGCCCTTTATTACCGGTTCTGTTCATTGCTTTTATGGAGAGAATTTCTAGGCGCAGCCAGAGGCTGGAGGGGATCTGGTTTGGGGACCACAGGATTTCCTCTCTGCTTTGCAGATGAGTGTGAAGTGGCTGGGATGAGGTTCAGCACCGCTAAGTCTGAGGCCATGGTTCTCGACCGGAGAAATAGTTGTCCTCTCTCGGTGGTGGTGGATGCTCCTGCCTCAGGTGGAGGAGTTTAAATACCTTGGGGTCTTGTTCACAAGTGAGGGAAGATCAGAGCGTGAGATCGACAGGCGGATTGGAGCGGCGGCCGCCATCTTACGGTCGCTGTACCGGTCCGTTGTGGTGAAAAGAGAGCTGAGCCAGAAAGCAAAGCTCTTGATTTACTGGTCGATCTTCGTTCCAGTACTCACCTATGGTCATGAACTTTGGGTCATGACCATAAGAACGAGATCCCGACTACAAGCGGCTGAAATGAATTTTCTCCGGAGGGTGTCTGGGCGCTCCCTTAGAGATAGGAGGAGAACCTTGGTCACCCGGAGGGAGCTCGGAGTAGAGCCGCTTCTCCTCCACATGGAGAGGAGGCAGACGTGGCATCTGATATGCCCAATGAGGCAAAATTCTTTGTGATTTTGGGCTATATAAATAAAATTGAATTGAATTGAATATGAATGCCTCCTGGACGCCTCCCTGGAGAGGTGTTCCGGGCATGTCCCAGTGGGCGGAGGCCCCGAGGAAGACCCAGGACACGCTGGAGAGACTATGTCTCTCGGCTCGCCTGGGAACCTCTTGTGGTCCCCCCAGAGGAGCTGGAGTAAGTGGTCGGGGAGAGGGAAGTTTGGGCATCTTTGCTTAGACTGATTCTCCCGCGACCCGGTCCCGGATGAACGGAAGAAGATGGATGGATGGTTGTGGCACTTTGTACAAAAAAACTGTTACCATGACTTGAGAATTATTTTTCTGGTGAACAGTTTTTTCCTTTTTTAAAAATGGGACCAAAATTATTCATTTTATGGTCATTTTACTGTGTCTGCTAAACCATTTCTCTTTTTTTCCCTTACCATTCCAATATGGCGTCGCTCTATACCTATCTTAGCCAATCGGAAAAGGCCTGCGTAAAATCTCTATTGATAAATAACGCCTTGATGCAATATATCTAGTTTATAATTTTTTTTTAAAGTTATGGTTTTAAAGTTTTAAAATTTAGTTTTCGTATTCAATATATGTTTATTCTTTTTGGCCCGCAACCTAAGGTGTGTTTTGGAATTTGGCCCCTTGTGCGGTTGAGTTTGAAACCTCTGATATATATGATCATATATTACCTTTGGTAGAATATAAAGAAAATTATTTTATGAAATATAAGTTATTTTTGTGAGGTTTTTTTTTTTTTACCCATAAGTAAAAGAACAAGGTTATCAAATCGGATACCAAAGTGCTGGGACAGGGTGGATGAAACTTTTCTGAGATGAAGAGAAATCAGTTTGAGGTTTTTGTGTGATTAAAGCTCAAGCAAAGTTCCTTCACACCTTCTACTTCCATGCTACACTGGTATTCAAGATTCCGTATATAGTATATAAACTGAACCTTGAATTCCGAGGTTCTCTTCCAAAATGTTTTCATTTTAATAGCTGATTTCAAAGCCATCATTTTGTCATCACTGCTAAATAAGAATATAGGCCCCGAGTTATCAAATAAGGGAATATCTTTCTTTTTCATTACTATTTTTTTATTAAGAATGTTGAGACTCGGTCAGTCCAGTCTGATGAAACAGCAAATCATTCGTCACTTCCGGTGAACACGAACCGCAGCATCGCTTGACATGGAATGCAACCAATCCTCAGCGATTGTGAGGAGATGACGTTAAAATTTCAACTAATCAGCGCAAGCCTGGTTGGCTCCGCCTTCCCCCTGTGTGGAACAGTGCTGATACACACAGAACGGCAGGTTGACTGACTGTGGAGCCGGACTGTCATTCCAGGGAAACCAAACGGTTCCGGGATTTCTTCGGGGGTCTGCTGTCGAACTTCAGCCAACATGTCGGCGGATATAACTAAAGGTGTGGAGCATGTCTCAGTGGGTAAGAAAGAAACCAGGCTAGCCTCAGCTAGCCGGTCGGCTAGCTTCCTCCTCCGGACATGTGTCTTCTCCTACTGATTGCGTCAGTTTTACTTTGAGTTATTCGCGCTGGTTCCTCATTCTGCGTTTCTCTGATTATGGGCTCGTTTCTGAGATCAACATCAGTCTGGTATCTGATCCTCCATCTCACGAATGGGGGTAGATAACGTCAGTAGTGAGCGGCGCTGCTGTGACAGCTGTGAGGCCAAATCAACGCACAGTCTAACCATCTCGAAGAGTGACCAAACATGAGCTCGTTTCGATTCGTGGACATGTTCACGCTGTGCAGCCTTAAGTTTCTCGAGATACATGTGGAAGTTCCGATTCTGTAAATGCTGCTCAAATCTTTCCACTGAAGTCCCGTTTGACCCAAAGACCAGGAAATAATATAAAATAAATAAATGTTTCACCCCTTTCACATAACTGTTGATGGATTTTCCCAGGACTGTCTGGGGAGGTCTGAGAAGTTTTAGTTGTCGCTTCCACAGCCCTACTGATACATGTATTTTCTTAGATTGAAAGAATGTACTTTAATCTTAATTTTGTGCTTTAAGTGAACAAAGATTGACCTTTTGACCCCTCCCTAATGCTTCTCTGCATCCAGCTGCAGACACACACTGCTGGGGCCCGTTTCAAGAAGCAGGTTCAACAAATTTAGAGTTGAAACCTGAACTTAGAGTCACTGGACTCAAAATTCGTGAACTTAGAGTTTTTGGTTTCAGAACAGCTGAAAATGTTTGATTCAATCAACTTGAAGTTGTTGGAACCAGAATCAGGTGCGAGCGTCGCGACCATTAAAATCCCTGATCAATGGAGCAAAGACAGCACGATTCACCATGGCAACGGGAACAAGCATCCGAGTTTTGTGGCTACTTCCGGCGACGGAAATTGATAAGTTCCTAAAGCATATGAGACTACAAGAACATTTTCAGCAAGATAATAAACCCAGCTGCAGCGGTAAAACAGAGAGAAAACATCTGCAGAGTTAATGCATACGTCTACATTTGAATCATTTCAAATAAAGAATAAATAATAATATCAGGAAGGTTATTTTGTCACTTGTTAAGTAAGGAATGGTTCTTGATCTGTTAATAATTTAACCAGTCATCTCCGTACCCCCCACCCCCACACACACATCACAGACACACACGGATATCACTGGACGCTAAAAAGAAACACTGTAGCTGCCTGAGATATGTTAAAAATAAGCATTTATTTAAATGTAATTCTCAAGACTTAAAAAAATGTTAGCTGATAAATAGTTTTTTATTACACAAAAACGACATGCCTGGGCCGGGATTTGAACTTGGGATGTCAGAAACGAAGGCAGCGTCGCTAACAACCGAGCTAATACTTGTTTTGTGTGAATAGTTGTATACGAGTTGAAAGCCCCTACCAGTTTTTGAGATTTAATGTTTCGATTTTTAAGGGTTTCAAATGATGAAAATAAAACTCCTTATTAATAGCAAATTCCTGGAATAACTCACTATTTGTAATGTCTCTCAAATATATATATATATTTATTCTGGGAAAGTGTTCAGTTTTTTGAAACTTAACTTTTCTGACTGCACTAACAACACCTGAACCTGCTTTTCAAGCATTGTTAGGCATGATGTGATTTAAAATAAAACATGTAGTTATGTTTCTGAAATAAGCAGTGATTTCTGAGCAAATGTGAGCAGATGAGAGGAAGAGTGGTGTGGCTGACAGTTCACAGGTCCCCTTTTATGCCCTCTCAGTGTCTCTCAAGCATAAGCGCATGTTTCTGATGCAGACGCCTCTAGCCAGTAAGCTCACAGGTTCTAACCACATCCGCTTTCCTCAGGTGAGCTGTACGTGTCCGACAAATGTGGCAGTGACCAGGATGGTGACGGCTCGGAGCAAAAACCCTTCAAAACTCCTCTCAAGGCAAGTCCTGCATTTGCTTTAGGTGGACTGAAGTGTCAGTAATTACCATGTTGGTGAGGGGATGTTGTCGTTTGTTCGTCTGTCCACACCTCATTTGTTTTTCTCTGTGTGTCAGGCTCTGCTGTTTGCAGGCAAGGAGCCGTTCCCCACCATCTATGTGGACTCTCAGAAGGACGGAGAGGTAGATTGACCTCCTGCTGGGCTCTTGGTCATCAGAACTTTGTTTTATATCACTGACATCCTATGATTTTTATTTGGATATCTATCTGTTCCTTTATCAGCCACACATTCAGCTTTTCTTTCACACACTTTTCCTGTGAACATAAAGTTGAGAGTTTAACGCTTCTGTTGGTGACATTGACCCGTTCGTCCTCTGTCAGCGCTGGGCAGTGATCTCTAAGACACAGATGAAGAACGCAAAGAAGGCCTTTAACCGGGAGCAGCTCAAGAGCGACGCCAAAGAAAAAAAAGAGGTTTGTCTCCAGCGTGTGGGTTCAGAAAGAGACAGATGAGTTATGTCCAGCGTCTCTGTGATCAGCTGGTGGAAATGTTTTGACACGTGGATCCATGTTTGTGATTCAGGCCGAGGATGTGGAGAGGAGAGAGAAGAACCTGGAGGAGGCCAAGAAGATCACGATAGAGAATGACCCCAGCCTGCCTGTGCCTGAATCAGTCAGTGTCCTCCCAGACTACCTCCAATTTCTTCTTTTATTGCCCGACTAATATCATTTAAAAAAATAGATTTGTTTGATTTACCTTTAGCTTTTTCAGACCTAATTAAAAAAAAAAAAAAAAACATAGTGGAAACTTCTCACATTTTTAAACAATGTCTTTTTTTCCTGGAGGTTCTTTTAAAACTACATAGATCTGGATTTAGTTTTTACTTTCTGCTTAAATAGGTTCACTTTTAACCTGCTATCAAGTTCCAGTGAGATGGATTAAGCTTTGAAAGACTCAATAAAACATGTTAAACTCAGTTTAGTCTAATTAAAGTAAATAGCTTGATAACTTTTATTTTATATTGTCTGCTCAGGCAAAGTCAGAATAGTTTCAGAATAAAGTACTTCCTGTGTTTGCAGGTTAAAATCCGGCACCTGGAGGAAAAGAGGGGTCAGAGGGTCAAAGTGTTCGGCTGGGTGCATCGCCTCAGGAGGCAGGGTGAGGAAAATGACACTGATGGTTAATTATTCTGGAAGCATACTCGCCTCTTTGACCTGCTGGCTTTGTGTTCTGCAGGGAAGAACCTGATGTTCATTGTTCTGAGAGATGGAACGGGTTTCCTGCAATGTGTCCTGTCTGATAAACTGGTACGACTTCTTTAGTGTTTCACATCACTGATTGTAATTCTTCCTGTAGTTTGTGTCAACCTATGTAGAAACTGTTAAATAGAAATTATTAATTAAAATGTAAACAAGAGACGCTTTGTATTCTGTATTAATGATGTTCCAGTCTATACAGGATCTATGGTGCATTTAGTCCAAAAGCTGTTCTAGTTTTGTTGGATTTTCTTTTGTCTGAAGCACAAACTTCTGATCTCATGTAACTTTAACCAAAGTGATTTATTTAATTTGGGTGAAGACAATCATTTCAAATTAGTTTTAGCTTAATGAATCTGTTGGCCTCTAAATGTAATTCTGTTTATTTTATTGTGTTATTACTTTAACATAAACTTAACTTCTTCTTTTCCTTTTATTTTTATCCTTTTTTTTTTAACTTGTCCTGTCCAACAGCTGAGCAAACAGATACGGCTGAGAGCCTCTAATGTTGGACAGATTTTAATGTCCCAACTAATAAAATGTTAGTATTTTATACTAAACTTTATTTATATTGATGATGTTGAACTACACTGTTCACCTCTGATTTCATCAAAAGGATTTGCTCATTGTTAAAACAGATGCTTGTTGTGTTTCATGGCGGTCAGCAAACAGTGGTGCTGATGCTGAAAATTGTGGTACAGTCGTTCTTATCAAAGTGTCTTGAATGAGAATCAAAGGCCCAATCCAAATTCTTCACTTCTCCCTGACCCTCCATTTGAAGGGGATTTTAGTGTAAGTGTGTCCAGGAAATGTATGTTTTAAATCTGGTCCTCCAAATGGAGGGAGAAAAAGTCTTCCCTGGGGAGACGAAACCACGTTGGGCTGAGAAGTTCTTTTCTCTACGTGGGTGCGCTCTGAACCACAGAATTACATTTAAATGTAAGTAATTTGTTGCAATTATGAAACTGCTGTTATGTATATTCAAGCCCTGGAAGCTCCACGCTAACGTTAGTGGACCAACAATAATTGATGATGTCATCAAACGAAAGTGACGTCTGAAATATGAGACACTCTTTTTTCATAACTCTCAGTTTGGAGAGATAAATGAAGGGAAAGGGAGAAGGGAAGAATTTAGATTGGGCCAATTAAACACAAAGAAAAAGTATTTTATTAAATTTTATTCTCCGAGCTACTCTGTTTGAAACCTGGTTCTGTTTGGATGATCACAGAGCTGATGTCCTGTTAGTGGGAAATGTTTTTAGATTAATTAGGTGAAATTGAAAGATTCCCCCTGGCACACTTGACCATCTGTCATAGTGCACCTGAGCTCGTCTCTCACGACACTTCAGTCACCGGTGTGGTGACACTGTTCTAACATGTGTGCTGGCGTGATGATGAAAGGTTTCATATGCTTTCATGGAGTTCAGACTAAAGTTCATCATTGATCCTTCATGTTTCTTCTGAATTCCCAGTCATTTAATCTGTATGCACGGTTTAGTTGCATGTGAAGGAGTCTAACCTAAACATTTACAATAAATACTGGAATGGAACTTTCTTTCTATAGTTGGGCTATGAAAGTTCTAATGAAGGTTTTTAAAACATATAAAAATGGACTTAGAAAAATGTTAAACATTGGATCTAAATGGAGCAGATGCAGATTTTGTTCATTTTTTTTAATGAGGCATTTTTGTTCAAATGTGTTAAATGATGAAAAGCATCTCCTTGTGTTTGTGTCTTCCAGTGCCAGTGCTACAACGGCTTGATGTTGTCCACAGAGAGCTCTGTAGTTCTGTATGGGACCATCACTGCAGTTCCTGAGGGGAAGCAGGTAAACGTCTGCACAGATCTCATCTGCAGGCAGAAGGCCACTGCCCACACTTCTGACAACAGCTGAAGAATGAAGTCTTTCTGTTTGGCTGTAGAGCCATAGAAGCAGGATTGACTTTGCTCCAGGAACATGAATTCAGTCAGTGCGCCTCTCCTCTGCCAGGCGCCCGGGGGCCACGAGCTGCACTGCGACTTCTGGGAGCTGATAGGATTAGCCCCGGCAGGAGGAGCCGACAACCTGCTGAACGAGGAGTCGGACGTGGACGTCCAGCTCAACAACAGACACATGCTGATCAGAGGGGAGAACGTGTCCAAGATCCTGCGAGTGCGATCCACGGTGACCCAGTGCTTCAGGGACCATTTCTTCAGCCGGGGATACTACGAGGTTTGAGCACAGCAGCTCTGTTCATTTACGCTGCTGGAATGATTAACAACAATGGATTAAAGCAGAACTCTGACTGTTACAGCAGCAGGAGGTCTAACAGGTTTTAGGCATCAGCATGTAAAACCTAAATGTGAACCTCTGAGGGAGTTTTCACAGAAAGATCCGTCTACCTGCTCTACTTCAATAGAAACCAGCAGTTAAATCACCATTACGGAGTTAGTTAACTGTGGAGAAATGCATTTGGTTACTAGTTAAGAAATACTACTGGTTACCACCTTATTTGGAAGTTGTGGGGTTTGACTCTAAAAGACCTTCAGATTCCAGATCTGGAAACCGCAGTTCTCCTCCTGCTGTGTGCAGATCACTCCTCCCACCTTGGTGCAGACTCAGGTGGAAGGCGGCTCCACTCTGTTTAACCTCAACTACTTTGGCGAGGAGGCGTACCTGACTCAGTCCTCCCAGCTCTACCTGGAGACCTGCATACCAGCGCTGGGCGACACCTTCTGCATCGCCCAGTCCTACCGGGCCGAGCAGTCTCGCACCCGCAGACACCTGGCCGAGTGAGTCCCGTGCTCAGACCGTCGGAACTCCGTTTCCCCTTCACAAACACATCCTAAAGGGAGATGACACTGCTTTAGAGGTTACTGTCATTTGTTTGTGTCAGAGGCTGATGAGAATCCCTTTAATGCTGCACACAATACAGTCACAGGGGAAATGACTGAGTTATGGGAACGCTCAAACATAATCATTTCCAAGTATTGTTTCCAGTCAGCCATTCCATGATTCATTGTGCTGACCCAAAAGAAAAAGTGGATTTTTAAAAAATCTTCTTTAAGGTGGTGAAGCCCAACAAATAGCTCAGAATGTAACACATGAAATAGTAAACTACCAGAAGTTTTAAAATAAGGTAAGCTTACCTCATACCTAAATAAATAGTTTTTTATCCCTCGTTCTATCCTAAGTATGTTGATGTTGGGAGTGGGGTCATCTGTGGGGTCATCGATTTTTACTGGTGTCTAGGGCTGCCACAAACGATTATTTTAATAGTCGACTAATCACCGATTATTTTTTCCGATTAGTCGACTAATCTGTTCATGGCCAAAGTGGATGTAAAGATGCTGAAGTTGATAACCAGCTAAAATATTAGTTAAATGCCAAATTTACCAAAAAAATAAAAAGAGCCAAAGTTAGCCTAAATATCTAGCATGATGCTGAAATATTAGCTAAATTCCAAATTAGCCTTAAAAAAACGGAAAAATCTTATATTAGCCAAAACAGCTAGCACATAGCTGAAATATAAGTTAAACTCAAAAATTGCCTAAAAAAGCTTAAGTTAACCAAAATAGCTAGCATGCTGCTGAAATATTAGCTAAACTCCAAATTAGCCTTAAAAAAATGGAAAAATCCTATATTAGCCAAAACAGCTAGCATATAGCTGAAATATAAGCTAAACTCAAAAGTTACCTAAAAAACGTAAAAAAGCTAAAGTTAGCCGAAATAGCTAGCATGCTGCTGAAATATTAGCTGAACTCCAAATTAGCCTTAAAAAAATGGAAAAATCCTATATTAGCCAAAACAGCTAGCATATAGCTGAAATATAAGTTAAACTCAAAAGTTTCCTAAAAAACGTAAAAAAGCTAAAGTTAGCCGAAATAGCTAGCATGCTGCTGAAATATTAGCTAAACTCCAAAATAGCCTAAAAAACCTTAATAAATGCCAAAATATTCCAAAAAGCTAGCAGAATGCTATTATAACTTTCAACTTTACTACAATCTGACTTCATACAATATAAAGTAACGACTAATCGACTATTAAATTAGTTGTCGATTATTTTAATAGTCGATTAGTCATCGATTAGTCGACTAATCGTGGCAGCCCTACTGGTGTCCATGGCAGACAGGAAATCCTGACCCTCTTTTTTTCATGGGATGGATAACATGTCACTGTAAGGCTCGGGTCATCTGGACCCCATCAGAGAGCACAAGAGACACCAAATGGATCAATAAAAGGTGTTATTATGAAACTGTGTGATCCAGTCTGAAAGTCATTCTGGCTCCATATGTTTGTTCATGAAGGATCTCCACAGCTACAGCTGTTCTGGTTGTGTGTGTGTGTGTGGGATGACTCGAGTCTTCTCGTCTGTGCAGATACACTCACATAGAGGCAGAGTGTCCCTTCATCAGCTTTGACGATCTGCTGAGCAGACTGGAGGACCTGGTGTGTGACGTTGTGGACCGAGTGCTCAAGTCCCCCGCCGGTCAGCTGCTGTACGACATCAACCCGGTGCGTGAGAGTTCTGCTAACGTCTGGCGGGTTCTGCTTCTGTTTCTGGAACCTTACAGTTAAACTGTTTTTCAGAACTTTGAACCCCCGAAACGGCCATTCAAGAGAATGAACTACTCTGAGGCCATCGAGTGGCTGAAAGAGCACGACATCAAGAAGGACGACGGCTCCTACTATGAGTTTGGAGAGGTGGGGATCAAACATGCGCCGATCATTTTATCAGGAGATATTCAGTTTTTGATGTTTTGTTGTGTTCACTGGAGCAGCTTTCATTCTGTTTAACCCTTTGTTAATGTTCTTTGATTTACTGGAACTTCAACTAATAACATGATAATTCTAGAAGATTCTGAAGGAGAGAAGCAGCGTGAGCAGAATCCAATGGAATTGTCATGTTAATAATTGAAAAGTTACATTATGTTAAAGATTTTGTGTTTAAGCGTCACCGACAACACCTAATGGCTCCATTTTCATTCCCGAATCACATGTTGATGCATAGTTAAGACCTCCGTGTCAAAAATGGACGTTTTGAGTGTTGTTGTATTTTGACACGCTGACTGCTCTTATTAAATCAGAGCCGCAAACCCGCCACTCTTTCACCGCAAATCTGTTGCTCACCATCTGTCAAACATGTGATCCTGAGCTAGACAACATGGCTGCATGTGGATGTCTGTGGATGTCACACTTCCAATGAAGTCCAGGGTTCTGGCTGCAGCCAGAGAACCGCCGCGGTGCGACAGTACGAAACGCTCGTATTGGATTAGTATTTTATCTGCTGATCGGGTCACTGAAAACGTAACGTCCCCAAAGCCGAGTTCCTGATTGGCTGATGCGACGCTGCGACCTGTCAAGCTTTTGACCTGCTGGGAAATGCAGCCAGACCTTCCAGCACTGTGCAGCGCACGCTCTTGAGCTTGCTCTGCATGAGCCTGCTCACTGCCGCAGGAAAGGATTAGCTAGAACTTCAACAGAGCAGAAATGATTGACATGTTCTAAGACAAATAGACCTTCAATCAAACTTATCACTGAAATGATAAGTTCTGGTTTCAGATGAACTTCAGTGACCAACCCTACTGCAGCTGCAATTCTCTGGTACACCAGCAGAGGGCACAGCTGTTTTATGAGTGAAGCATGTGCAGCTGTGTCTTCACAGATACTTCAAGTCTGCCAATACAGAAATCTTAAGAATGAAAATGGAAAATGATCCCTTTCCTGATTTACCAAAAAAACAAAACTTCTGATCTCATTTTCTGTCTGTTGTCTAAAAGCTCTGTCATGCACTTGTCAATTCCTCAGGACATCCCAGAGGCCCCAGAGAGGCTGATGACCGATGCCATCAACGAGACCATCCTGCTGTGTCGCTTCCCAGCAGAGATCAAGTCCTTCTACATGCAGCGCTGTCCCGAGGACAGGCGCCTCACTGAGTCGGTATGGAAGACGGGCGTGCAGGGACTCTGGACGACGGGAGAGGAGTTGACCTACTGGAACCTTTTACTGTGCAGGTCGACGTGTTGATGCCGAATGTTGGAGAGATAGTGGGAGGCTCGATGCGTATCTGGGACTCTGATGAGCTGCTGGACGGATACAAGAGGGAGGGAATCGACCCGACTCCCTACTACTGGTACACTGACCAGGTAACAGCGTCTCCATGTGTTTGTGTGTATCTGGACCAGGTTGGAATCGTATATCTGTGGAGTTGAGTGTTGTCTGATGGGGAGAATCTAACCTGCGTCTCTGCTGCTCGTGTTGCAGAGGAAGTACGGAACATGTCCTCATGGAGGGTACGGCCTGGGTTTGGACCGCTTCCTCACCTGGCTGCTGAACCGACATCACATCAGAGACGTCTGTCTGTACCCACGGTTCATCCAGCGGTGCCGACCCTGAGCGCACGCGCCTGGATCAGCTGCAGACGACCCACACAAGCTCTGCACTCCACACCGTCTCATCAAACTTCAGCTTTTAACGTAGGAACAAGGGTTCTGTCCCGGGACTTGACTGACCCTGGTCACGTCTGCCTCTGTTAAAGCAGGATGTAGTCTGTGATTGTACAGTGTTGGCTGGTCTCTTCCTTTGTCATAGTGATCCATATAGGTTTCCTTTGTTTGATTGTGTTGCATGTTTGTTCTGAAGTTCATATTCACGCTTAAAGCTGTTCATAAAAACCCACAGAGAATCAGTGACACATTCTGGAGCGATACAGTTTATCCCTGCAGAGACGAAAAACAAGTTGGTGACCTCGAGTTATAAAGTAGAAGAGCATCTCCGGGACACAATTTCTGTCTTTTAGGAAAGATGGTAGATAGATAAAAGGCAGGGATGTGAATGTGTGTCTGATGAGCAGCCTGCCTGCACCAGTGGAGTGTACCGTTTCTTCTGGATCCAGAACAACTTGTCCAACTACACTGAAATAAAGAGACTCCAAAGCCAGGCCTTTGCTCTGCATGTTTCTTTTACTACAGGAAGGGTGTCTGTAAACCTCAGCTGACAGGAAGTGCTGGTTTCTTTGGTGAAACACATGGTTTTGATCATGTTTGAAGGGCTGTTTTATTAACATAAATGAATCCTGGATCTGATTGATTTATTCAAAGCTAAACCAGTTCAGAAGAAAATCCTCGTGTGAACGCTGACAGCTGAACCTGCTCGCTTCAAACACAAATGTTGAACTTAATGAAACATTTACCCAATATGTTACAGAGCCAAAAAGCTTAAGGCTAACACACAACAGTCTGATTTATTCAAAAAATGTCTTTGATTTTCTTTATTAGCATCTATACGACATATTGCAAAAAAAGAAACTAGAAACATGAAAAGTAGGAGCAGGAGGAAAAAACCCATATAGAGACTCTGCCAGAATAAACTTTAAAATGTACATAAAATATATTCACAATTATACACATCTTTAAAAAACAACATGCACATCTCTTAATACAACCATTTTATTTTTTATTTATCTCCCAAAGCAGCCAAATCATAAACAATGGTGAATCAGAAGCAAGGCACCGAGGTCCAAAAGGAAATGCAGAGGGGAACGAGCCTTTCCTGTCTGTGCTCCAAAGCTCTGGAACGCTTTGCCACTAAATATTAGACGAGCCACTTCCCTGTCCATTTCTAAAACTAGACTGAAGACTCATTTTTATAGCCAGGCTTTTATTCACATGTGAGATGTTGTTCTGATTTTATTCTCAAATTTTTATTGTATGTTTTTTACCTTCTGTGTTTTTTTTTATCATGTTCTTACCTTTTATTGTGTCGTTTTTTAGTTTTTAATGTTCAGCGCTTTGTTTCAATTTTAAAATTGTGTTAAAGCGCTTTATAATTAAAGATGATGATGAGATGTTTTTAAACTTAATTCATAAAGAATGTAAGATTTAAATTTGTAAAAATCTTAGAGTTGAGATTAGCAAGAATAAAGTAGAAGGAAACAAAACTTAATATCTGGATAAACGGGTTTGACTCTGATGGAATGTTGATAACTGAAAGCAACATTTCTGTGTGAAGGCCCACATGGCTGCAGCAGTGAGAAAGTTAGCACTCAGATGAGAGAGGAAACACAGAACCTCAAGGATGTTTGGGTCAGCATCTCAAAAATGCTGTTTCTTTAATTAAAAGTAGGTGGAGATCGAGAAGCAGAGATGTTAACGCAAAGCTAAAATCAGATAGAAAGAGGAAGTAGAGGTTTGGGGGGGAAACTTGTGCTACAGCAGCTTCACAAACTAGAGAAACTCATGATGGCGATGAGATGATTCTACATTCTTCTGGCTTATTTCACATCTGCAGCATCATTTCAACACAACTTTCTCCATACAAGACTGTTCTGGGCTCCAGATGTCCAGGTCAAACTAGAGAAGTGCTGAACTTGGACAGCTGTTCAACTTCCTTAGATCTCTGCGTTCCTCCTTTAAGCTGAAATGTTTCCATCATTCAGCATGTTTTAGCCTTTCAGTCATCAGGTTGCATAAAATGTTCTCAGAGTTGAACATCTAATGAATGAAACCCCATCAGCTGCTGTCATCCTCCAAAAACACGCTCTGCCTGTCAGTCCGTCCGCTGTGGGCGTGGCCTGCACGGGTGGGCAGGTCTCACGTGACACGGCACATGTGTCAAGAGTAGTGGAGAGTCAGACACAAACAGGAAGTTGACTGCTGTCTAAAAAAAATAAAAGCATGAAACCATTGGGCAAAACTTCAAATTTTGAACAGGTTTTTGCATTGAAGTGTTAAAAAATCTATTCTTTATCAGTCTATCATGTTCATGATGTCATTAAATTCATAAAATTGCTTTCTGATTTGGTGTTTTTAATGGTGTAAATTATCAAACAAAGTATGTTTCAATTGTTTAATGTTAGTCTGAAAAAATACAGATCGTCTGAGTGCTACTTCTTTCAGTTATTGCAAATAACTTGTGTTCCAAGTGTTCTAAAAAACATTAAAAGTCTAAAAGGTTTTATTATTTTTCTTGAACTCCATTAAGTATTACCTTAGATTGAATTGATATTATCTTTAAACTGTGACTTTTGCTTGCAATGTGGTGGCACAAATATCACTCCATACAAATGAAAGAAATATTTTTGAAAGATAAAAAAGGAAATATTAAATGTTTTTATTTGCAAATTGTTATTTTTTTTCTTAACGCTTTACATTTTGTTTGCAATTTAGAAAATTTTGATCTCAAAACTGTGACTTTTTCTTCCAATATGGTGACACAGATTGTTTATTGCTGTAACTTTTGACCAATGAAGAAAGAATACTTCATAGCAGGGGTCACCAACTTTTAGGACACTGAGAGCTACATGGGTACTGAGTCATATGAAGGGCTCCCAGTTTGAAATAACACATTTTCTTAGTTTGCCTTTAATTATACTTTATTAATGATGAATAATGATTCTCCTCCATGTAACAAAATTTATTTCTCAGCATAATTACAAACAATGACAACAAGCTAGGAAACAGATATCAATATTCAGCACTTTATTAATCTCAGTAAATGTTACATTTTCAGATGATCTCTTACATTTCATGGAAAAATGTCTCATTTACACTATGTTGTACCATGTTTGTCAAGTAATGTTAAAGAAAAAAATCAACTTATACATTTTTAAACAAATCTTGTCACATTTTTGATCTAATGACCAAATCTGACGCATTTTTAAGTAAGATACTGATCTTTGAGACACTAATATAGTCAGAGGTCACTTACAGTTCTTGTATCATGAACATATTTTTAAGACTTTTTCATTTTTAAATCTATGTAAATGCCAGTTTAATTATAAAAAAATTTGCAACAGAGTAAAATTGAATTTTAGACACAGCTCAGAAGTGAGTTGTGTTTTTCTAGAGGAGACCTGAGGGCCCCTTGTATGGTCTTTGAGGGTTTATAGGATGAGATTGTCCTGAAATGTTAATAACACTATCATAAATATAGAAATAAATGACATAGTAATAAATGAATTATTATATCATACAGCTTTAGGATTCTTCCGGTGCGTCTATAGTGGATTCTGTTGAATCTCATTTTTAACTTTGTTTTATTCCGAAAAACAAAAATCCCAAACCGGAAGTGGCTGAGCTGTTGCCGCAGCCTAACGGTTCCGGTCAGCCAGCCGGCGGTAGCTGAAGGAATCTGACTGTCACATCTAACCGGCCTGCGGTTCACCCTGCGGGAGTGGAGGGCATTTCTCAAAGCCATCTTCAGGGCTGGACGGAAACCAAGACTTCTGCTCGGACACCAACGCAGCATGATGGCCGCCCTGGGCAGCGCCGGGCGCTTGATTCAATGTGAGTATGAAGCTACGTTAGCGCGATTCGGAGCGGAGCACCGGGACACCCAGAACCGACACGTTATCCCGGGATGAGCTGGGCCGGTGTACAATAATCGGTACTGGTTGTTGGAGGTAGTTTTGAGTCATGGTCGGGTGTTAAACAGCCCGTCGCGGCTGATGTTGAAATGCATGTTACTGACATTGACGTTTCATGGAAATGTGTTAAGCTAGGATATTTACAGGATGGGAACTTCCGGTAAACACTTTTCATCTCTTTAAACCTTTTATCATTGAAACAGCAGAAGCCAGTTGTGTTTCTCTGAAGACACTGCTAAAGTCTGCTCTATTCTCATTACTCGTTTTATTAGTTCTACGACCAACATTTTGATTAATCCGGAGCGTTTGGGGGCCTTAATTTTGAAAAGTCCTCTGGCGCTTCCGCCTCGAACCGAAAACTACCGACACTTGACGAGGTCCAGCCTTGCTGTAGGTTACTCTTTTAATGTCTTTGTTACATAATGAACTTATCCTGTACGCTGCCGCATTTAGAGGCTGTAATCTTCTCTGTGAAGGCCTCCCGTATCTTTTCCCTCCTGCTGCACAGAAAGAAGAAGAAACTACTCACTCCGAGTTACACAATGACAGAGTTCCGAACTTGCGTAATCTGAGCAGGCCACCTGGTGGCGAATGTGGAAACTGCAGTCTAAATTATGCAAGTGATACCGGCTGTGCAGAGCAGGACCACAACACACGTTAATACACATGCTGTGAAAAACATAGTCTGGGATTTACTTTACTCCTGTGGTTTGATTCTTGACCAATTTCAATGTGGAAATGTGTGTTTGAATAAGAAAATGCAATGAATTCAAGAGTTCCTCCTGTTGTTTAGTTGCCAGGAGCAGCATTGGCCTCAGTGTGAGGAGACGCTCCACGGCTGCTGCTTTAGCCCAGACTGCACCCCCAGAAACACAGGAAAACAGGTAGGAGTTCCACTGTGACACGTGCACATGCACACACGCAGGATAACGTGCACACACATGCATACACACTGACATGTGCACACAAACACACTTTCTTAACTCTGCAGTTTTCTGGTTGAGTGAATGTAAATATGGTTAAAACAGATTCTGCAATCTTCTTTGCTCTGCTGTGTTTTTTGCGACAAGCCCCATAATCAAAGAGTGAATGGTACAGTGGTGTAGTGGTTAGCACTCTTGCCATGTGATGAGAAGGCCCTGGTTCAAATCCCAGCTCTCTGTGTGGAGTTAGCATGTTCTCCTCATGCATGTTTTGGGTTTTCTCCGGCTTCCTTCCACAAACACGAGCCGCATAGGCTGGTGACTCAATTATATGGATTGTGTGTCTTTGTGTTTGTTGCCTTGTGATGGTCTGGTGAACAACAGCAGCTGGGTCGTCTCCATCATCAAGTTTTCCTCTGGATCTTCAAGTCCTGCTCTTGAACCAATGACAGTTGGAAAGTCCAGTTTAGTTTCCGTTGACGCACATCCTGCTGGCTGTCCAGTCCAATGACAAAAGTCTTCAGTCAGTACAGGTTGATTTAATGTGACGGGAAATCTGTTGTGTTTGCAGGAAACCTAAGACAGGAATCCTCATGCTGAACATGGGAGGACCAGAGAAGCTGGAAGATGTTCATGACTTCCTGCTACGGCTCTTCATGGACACAGATCTGATGAAGCTGCCTGTACAGAGGCAAGAGCTGTGCACACACACATGCACGCACACATGCACGCAGACACATGCACGCAGACACACACATGCATTCGTAATTAGTCATCCATTAATTGTTCTTCCACTAAAACGATGAGAGAGACCTGTAATCTTCATGATAGTTCTACCTCAACTATAAGAGACAAAATGAGAGAAAAAACCCAATAAAACATTGTCTGGTTTTATAGAATTTCTTTGAAAATTATGATGGAAAAGAGGAATTTGGTCAATAACAGAAGTTTATCTCAATACTTTATCTCACCTTTGTTGTCAATGACAGAAGTTTAACGTTTTCTCTAAGTCTTCACCAAGATTCCACAAACTGTTGCTGCTATTTTGGTCTCCTCTAGAGCAGAGATGTTTTGGTCCATTCCTCCTCAGATCTCCTCTAGAGCAGAGATGTTTTGGTCCATTCCTCCTCAGATCTCCTCTAGAGTAGTGATGCTTTGGTCCATTCCTCCATCAGATCTCCTCTAGAGCAGTGATGTTTTGGTCCATTCCTCCATCAGATCTCCTCTAGAGCAGTGATGTTTTGGTCCATTCTCTCCATTAGATCTCTCTCTAGAGCAGTGATGTTTTGGTCCATTCCTCCTCAGATCTCCTGTAGAGCAGAGATGTTTTGGTCCATTCCTCCATCAGATCTCCTCTAGAGCAGTGATGTTTTGGTCCATTCCTCCTCAGATCTCCTGTAGAGCAGAGATGTTTTGGTCCATTCCTCCTCAGATCTCCTCTAGAGCAGTGATGTTTTGGTCCATTCCTCCATCAGATCTCCTCTAGAGTAGTGATGTTTTGGTCCATTCCTCCTCAGATCTCCTCTAGAGCAGAGATGTTTTGGTCCATTCCTCCATCAGATCTCCTCTAGAGCAGTGATGTTTTGGTCCATTCCTCCTTAGATCTCCTCTAGAGCAGTGATGTTTTGGTCCATTCCTCCATCAGATCTCCTCTAGAGCAGTGATGTTTTGGTCCATTCCTCCTTAGATCTCCTCTAGAGCAGAGATGTTTTGGTCCATTCCTCCATCAGATCTCCTCTAGAGCAGTGATGTTTTGGTCATTCCTCCTTAGATCTCCTCTAGAGCAGTGATGTTTTGGTTCCATTCCTCCATCAGATCCCCTCTAGAGCAGTGATGCTTTGTCCATTCTCCATCAGATCTCCTCTAGAGAGCAGATGTTTGGTCCATTCCTCCTCAGATCTCCTCTAAAGCAGTGATGCTTTGGTCCATTCCTCCATCAGATCTCCTCTAGAGCAGAGATGTTTTGGTCCATTCCTCCATTAGATCTCCTCTAGAGCAGTGATGTTTTGGTCCATTCCTCCATCAGATCTCCTCTAGAGCAGAGATGTTTTGGTCCATTCCTCCATCAGATCTCCTCTAGAGCAGTGATGCTTTGGTCCATTCCTCCATCAGATCTCCTCTAGAGCAGTGATGTTTTGGTCCATTCCTCCATCAGATCTCCTCTAGAGCAGTGATGTTTTGGTCCATTCCTCCTTAGATCTCCTCTAGAGCAGTGATGTTTTGGTCCATTCCTCCATCAGATCTCCTCTAGAGCAGTGATGTTTTGGTCCATTCCTCCATCAGATCTCCTCTAGAGCAGTGATGTTTGTCCATTCCTCCTTAGATCTCCTCTAGAGCAGAGATGTTTTGGTCCATTCCTCCATCAGATCTCCTCTAGAGCAGTGATGTTTTGGTCCATTCCTCCTTAGATCTCCTCTAGAGCAGTGATGTTTTGGTCATTCCTCATCAGATCCCCTCTAGAGCAGTGATGCTTTGGTCCATTCCTCCATCAGATCTCCTCTAGAGCAGTGATGTTTTGGTCCATTCCTCCTCAGATCTCCTCTAAAGCAGTGATGCTTTGGTCCATTCCTCCATCAGATCTCCTCTAGAGCAGAGATGTTTTGGTCCATTCCTCCATTAGATCTCCTCTAGAGCAGTGATGTTTTGGTCCATTCCTCCATCAGATCTCCTCTAGAGCAGTGATGTTTTGGTCCATTCCTCCATCAGATCTCCTCTAGAGCAGTGATGCTTTGGTCCATTCCTCCATCAGATCTCCTCTAGAGCAGTGATGTTTTGGTCCATTCCTCCTCAGATCTCCTGTAGAGCAGAGATGTTTTGGTCCATTCCTCTATTGCAGATTTCGGTCGTGGACAGGTGTCTTTTCTATAGATAAGCAGTTCAAACAGGTGCTATTCATACAGGTAACGAGTGGAGGACAGATGATCTCCTTGTAGAAGAAGTTAAGCAGTTACAGGTCTGTGAGAGACAGAAATCTGTCTCGTTTTTAAATGACCAAATACTTATTTTTCAGCATAATTTATCAATTCTTTTTGTCTCTCATAGTCGAGGTGAATGACCTTACAGGCCTCTCATCTTTTTAAGTGGAAGAACTTGCACAGTTGGTGGCAGACTAAACACTTTTATGTTCTTCTGTATGTACATTTGAAGCTTCATGGTCTTGGTGGTTAGAAAGGCTCCAGCTCTGTCTGATGATCTGTCTTCAGACTCTACATTTCAGAGCCTCATGTTACCACGTTTCCATTAGAGGGGTGTGGCCTCTGACTGACAGTAACAGAGGATTCGTGGTCAATATGTGTAAAAACTCATCGTTTTTTCCGTCTTTCAGCTGCAGCAAACACTTGAATCCTCATTTCATCATGACTCTGGTAACTCCCGGTGTCTCCTCTGCTCTGCAGTAAGCTCGGCCCGTTCATAGCAAAGCGCCGCACGCCAAAGATCCAAGAGCAGTACAGTAAGATCGGAGGAGGCTCACCCATCAAACACTGGACCTCCATGCAGGGGGAGGGCATGGTGAAGCTCCTGGATGAGATGAGCCCCGACACAGGTGAACGCTCACTCTGCTGCTCTGCTGTTATCAGAGAAGACTCAGCATTCTGTTCAGAGCTCACGCTGATAACCCAACAGACGAAACCGGTGTGTGAGGAGGAGATAGAAATGCAGAGGAGGAGTGTCTCCTCACACGCCTGGAGCTCCGCTCTCTGATTAGAACCGCTCAGGCAACCGTCAGAAGATTAGCTTTACACTTCTGCTCACAGTTCAATGGTCTGTTACTGCTGGAGGTGATCCTCAAAGTGTTGGTCGGATGTTTCCAGACTCTTTTGCCTCTCCCAGAGACAAAGAGTCCGGGAGATCGATCAGAAACCAGTCCAACCAAAGTACAGAGGAAGTTCTTCTTACCCCACAGCACAAATCTGCTTTACAATCTTGAAGCTTCAACACTTCTGGTCTGTAGTTGGTTGTCCAACTGTTTGGGAATTCTAATTCTGTGCATCTGTCCTCAATCATCAGCTCCTCACAAGTTCTACATCGGCTTCCGCTACGTTGATCCGCTGACAGAGAACGCCATCGAAGAGATGGAGAAGGATGGTGTGGAGAGAGCGGTGGCCTTCACCCAGTACCCTCAGTACAGCTGCTCTACCACAGGTACCTCACACACAGAATGCTGAGATGTTTTAGGTCAGCAGAAAGTCCCCAGCATGTCGGTCCTGGAGCAGTGAGTTTCATTTGAAAGCTGGAACAGTCGTTGATGCAGAGAAGCTTCCAGACTCCTGTGCATCACAGCCAGTCTGCTTCAACTTTTTGATTTAAAGGAAAGTTTGATCTATCTAAGCTTCAACCACAGAAGGCTTCCTGCTACTATCTGGAAGCTGTGTGACCCATCACCTCCCTGCTGCAGGAACTCACACCTGTTTTCTTCTTGTTACTACTCTGAGCTTCACCCCCCACACCACTTTAAGCTTATGGAGCAGCTGCTCCTGCATGTCCCTCAGTCTCCAGTGGAGGAAAGACTGAAGGAAGCAGGAAATGGAACTCTGCATGAGGGTGTAGTGTGGGGGACAGGAAGCTGCATGAGTTCACGTCTGTTTGTGTTCTTCTGAAAAAGGTCATCTGTTGCTTCACTGTTTGAGGTTCTGGTGAAAGCCTGAAGCACCACAATGTTGAGCAAGGCAGTTGAAGCAAGAGGCCGTCTCTCCTGAGAACCGGAGCTTTACTTTTATAACATCCAAGCACTTTACTGTGTAAACAGGCAGCAGCCTCAACGCCATCTACCGTTACTATAGCAACAAAGGAGGAAGGCCCAAAATGCGATGGAGTGTCATTGACCGATGGCCAACACACCCTCTGCTGGTGGAGGTACACAACTGCACACACATGCTGCTTTTATGCTTGTATCATCACCTCTGTGGAGCTTTCTGCAGCCTGTCACCCTCCACTTTGAGGGTAAAGAGAAATGAAAAGGGTTTTCTGTTGTAAATTAAAATAATGATGCGGCTTCATCATAGCCAACAGTTGGACAGATTATTTAAGAGCCTTTTACCACCAAAAATCAGTTAGAGATTAGTGTACTGGCAGAATTCATACTAAAGGAACATCAGATTATGAGAAGAGTTGGTAACACTTCATAATAAGATTCCTTAACAAGCTTTATTAACACATTAACAAACATTATTAAAGTGTTTATAGGTTGTTTATAAGACATTTATAAGCACAATAAGCCAAATAAGGTTAATTATCATACTTTACCACCTAAAGTGGGACAAAGGCCATATTAATAAACTGTTTACAAGCTTAACAAATGTATTAACAATCTTTATACTGAGTGTTTTGCAGCACTTCATCTAAAGTGTTAAAGAAAAATGTCATATTGTTGAGAAATCTAAGGATTTTAAACTCCTACTTTATTCATTTTTCTAGTTTTCTGTATAATATATATTTTTTATTGTTTCTATTAAGTTTGATTGTATTCTTGCTTTTAAGAGGAGGAGCAGTAAAATAATTAAAAAACCTTTTTGATATAATTTTTTACTTAAATCCTAAAATGTTGTCAGTGACTTTCAGATGTTCAGAACATAGATGAACCCAGATGTAAGCATGAGTTATGCTGCAGCAGAATGAAGCCCTTCCTGTTGGTTGGAGGATAACATTGCAGACGTGTTGACTTTGTAACACTGGAGTCATTATCAATAAACACAAGAAATGACGGGAAAATTCGATCTGAATCTGTGGGTTTCTGTTCAGTGTTTTGCAGAACACGTCTTAAACGAACTCCAGAAGTTTCCAGAGGACAAGAGAGACGACGTGGTCATTCTGTTCTCCGCTCACTCGCTCCCCATGGCGGTGAGTATGAAGGTCCAGCTGCTTCCAGAGATGGTTCCTGTGTCCTCCATCTGCTGCTTCAACCTCCAGAAGAAGAAGACGGAGGACGGTTGATTCTAGCCTGAAGGATGAATGAGATTTTCAGTTTCCTGATTTGGTTTTGTTGTGGAGGTTGAAGCATTTGAACTTCACTGTGTTGATCCACGGCTCAGAAGAACATTTTCAGAGTAAAGCTGCAGCTGGAATCCATCTCCACTGCTGCTTCCTGTGACCTCTGCGGCGAGCCTGTGCTTTCCTCTGCCACTGACGTCTGTCTTCTGCAGGTGGTAAACAGAGGAGATCCGTACCCCCAGGAGGTGGGGGCCACAGTACAGAGAGTCATGGAGAGACTGGGACACTGCAACCCTTACAGACTAGTGTGGCAGTCCAGGGTGAGTCCACACACTCACCAATCAAAGGCTCTTTTCTGGATGACGGCACAGCTGCAGGACTGATGCCCCTCTGAAGGTGCTCACAGACTGGCTGCGTTGGCGTGCAGAACTTTGGACTTGTAGTCACGTTTGCATAGACTTTTTATTGAAAGTGGTCGCTTGAATGCGCGCCGACACAGCAGGTGTGTGGACACCTTCACTCCTCCCCAGCAGCTGTGCTCTTTTTTTGTTCACTCTCTTTAGCCCTCTGTATATTATAGGGTATTTACAGGATATATAGGGTCCGTCACAACATGAGCCGAGTATGAAAGGATCTGGGATCATTTCAATATTATGTATAACTGTTTACTTGTATTGGATCCTTTCTGTTAGTAGGAAAACAGACAGTTGGATGTTAGGGGGAGAAAAAGAAAACATATTTGGCCTTAAAATACCTTTAATTTACATGTTGAGGAAAAAAAATTGGAAAAAATCAAAATCTTGACTTTAAAACTGTGAATCTAATCGTGGCTTGACTGAAGCGTCACATCCCTACTACTCAGCATCATAGAGTGGTTCTTTTATGATCTTTTCTATCTGCAGCTGCACTACAGAAACATGTGGCTCCAATGATTCTCTGTTAATGTGAACTCCTCATGAACCTGAGAGGTTCTGTCAGTGATCACCTGGACAGGTCAAACCATCCTCACAAGGCCAGAGGAGAGTAGTTTGACTCCCATACAAACCAATAGTTAAACACGGTGGGGGAGGGATGATGATCAGGTGATCAATAATCATTTAAAACACTCATAAAGTTGTGAAAGTGTAGTAGATAGGAACAAAGAGTTACTGAAATGAATGAGTGAGGGTGGGAATAATGACATTGACAATTGCTAAGCAGTTTTTATGTCCACAAGATGGCGCCGTAAGTCCAGGAAAAGCTGCAGCCTCTGAGGTCTCACAGCAGTTTGGTTTCTGTCAAACCAACAATCAGGACAGAGTTTGACAGTGAAAGGATGAGGAGGTCAAATGGATCCGTGCAGACGAGCGTTAGCATCAGACCGATGAGAGGATGTGGAATATTCTGATCAAAAACCAAGATCCTGCTGGGATCTCTAGAATCAGCTTTGGAAGGATCAGGATTCATGGAGGATCTCTGAGTCCCTCAGAACGAGCAGCTGTCGAGGTCTGCCCCCCCTCACCCTGCT
Source organism: Oryzias javanicus (assembly GCA_003999625.1). Lineage (NCBI taxonomy): Eukaryota > Metazoa > Chordata > Actinopteri > Beloniformes > Adrianichthyidae > Oryzias > Oryzias javanicus. The sequence continues at coordinate 2,537,021 of CM012448.1, forward strand.
GTGTTTGCCGCTCCAGGTGGGGCCCATGCCGTGGCTCGGCCCGCAGACGGACGAGGTGATTAAAGGTCTGTGTGAGCGAGGGAAGAAGAACCTCCTGCTGGTTCCCATCGCCTTCACGTCAGACCACATCGAGACGCTCCACGAGCTGGACATCGAGTACGCCCAGGTGCTGGGGGAGGAGGTGAGGGAGAGCCTTTCCTCTCTGTTACATGAAGGTAGAGAGTCGGGTTTCCTTTTGAAGCTTTTTGATCATCTGAGTTTAACCTCAGAGTCCTGAGGGTCAAAAGTCGACACTTCACCTGCAGAGAAGTCTGGTTGGAATTCAGAAGGTCAACGTAGCAGAACGGCTGTACAGGAGAGAAGTCCTCCTCTCTGTGTGGAACTTTAGGAACAGTTTCACCACAAACTGTCTGAGGAGAAACAATCATTACCTCACTGAAATGTCCTGCTGAGAGTCTGGAACCAAACCAGAGCCTCAGAGCTTCACACATCCAGGGTGAACTCGAGTCTTCATATCAGGTTTTAATCACAGTAACAAGTGTGTGTTAGCAGCAGGCCGGCGCTGCCTCCTGTCTGTCTGTCTGTCTGTCTGTCTGTCTGACTGACTGTCTGAGACGGCCACCAATCAATGAGGCTGGTGCCACAGAGACAAACATGTTCTGTTTGTACACTCACCAGCAGTAATCCCATTACTCACCATTCCCCCCAAAGCTCAACACACACACATGCACACACCTGTGTATGAGAACACGGAACCATTTCACTGAACATCAACAGAGCAGTGAGGAACGTGTCTGCAGACACAGCAAAGCTGAAGGTGTGAGGAGTTCTTTCAGGAACCTGAAGGTCTCGTTCAGTCAGTCATTTTTTGTTGCTGTGGGTTTTGGCTCTCAGATGTTTCACCCACAGAGAGAGCTGCAGCTCTGGGTGGAGGGCTTTGTGACATGTGAATCGAGCTGAGCAGCTCAGAGGCTAACACGCAGACGGACACGTTCAAACGCCGGATCACAGGATGTGAGTGAGTAACAGCTGGTTTGTTTTGTCGTTGTTGTCTAGTGCGGGGTGGAGAACATCCGCAGAGCAGAGTCGCTGAATGGGAATCCTCTCTTCATGAAGGTATGGCTTTGCTGATTTCAAACCCTTGAAACATTTGTGTGATTGCTTAGAAAGCATTCACACTGCAGTGGTTGTCCTGCTCCTTTCTGGACGTTTTTCAGCACTCAAAAACTCGATCACACTTTCAGCTGTTTCAACTATCTTGTTATCAAAATGTTCAGCTCCTTCAGGACATTACGGCTTGTATTTTTGGTATTCATCACCTTTATAGTTTCTGAAATATTGAGCAAAATATGCCAGAGAGAAAAATAATGAGAAAGTCTTCAAATTTCAACATTTGAAGTAAATCAGTGACAAGCTTTAAATATATTCATGTTTCATCTTTTAGAGTTTTTCTACTGTTTTTTTAGCATCATTTAGAATTTAGCTTCTATTTTAGTTACATGCTAATTTTTTTGAATAATTTAGTTTCCTGATAAATTTTAAGCTGTTTTGGAGTTTAGCTAGTATTTAGACAATGTGCTAGCTTTTTTGGCTAGTTTGTCATCTTCTGGAGTTCTCTTATGCTAATTCAGAGTTTAGCTAATATTTAAGTCACATCCTAACGTTTTCGGCTTATTTGTTATCTACTGAGGTTCTTTTAGGCTAGTTTAGTATTTAGCTTCTATTTTAGCAACATGCTAACATTTTTGAATAATTTAGTTTCCTGATGAATTTTTGGCTATTTTGGAGTTTAGCTCATATTTAAGCAACACACTAAATATCTTTTTTTACAAAATTGGCACGTATTAGGGATTTTTAAGCAATTTTACAACAATTTTTTCAGATATTCAGGTCAACCTCAGCACTCTTTCATAGTTTTTAATGAAATTTCCAGTCTTGTTGCAAATTTAACATTTTGAAAATAGCTTTTGTATTTTCAGCAAATCCGTTCAGCAGTTAAAATAAACTGTGTTACCATTTCAGCAAAAAGCTTCAGCATCTTCAGCGACTACTTTCAGCAAAAAGTATTCACACTATCATCATCGCAGGTCATGCAACTGTTCTAGTTACACTAGGAATGTAAAGGATGACAAATACATATCAAAAACTGAGAGTAAACCACAGATACTTAGATCATGTAAAGATATCAACTCAATCAGGAAGTAAATAATCCATTTCTGGTTAATTTATTTAGTTATTTAGTTTCTTTTCCTGTTGTGTCTCTACTGTCTTTACCTTTTTATGCACATGTGATGTAAACAAAGACGTCCAATCACAAGCTCGCTTCTGCCAAGTCAGGTCAATCACGGTTGACCTAAATAAATACATATATAACCTAAATAAATAACCACAAAGAATTACTAAGACCAGAAGTTACAGGTTTGAATATTCAATGCTCTTTTGTCCTTTAGAGAAAGAAAGATTGTTTTTTCAGTTAAAATGTGTTTATAGCTTTAAATGAATAGTAAATATCTAGATTTTAGGTGAAAGAATTGGACTGTATTGGATCACCACAAAGTTATTTTTGGATTTGTGGATCATGTATGTAGATGTGGATCGAATCATGTTAGAGGGAAAGACACACAACCCCAGCTTAAGCTGGAAGATGATGAAGACGAGGAGAAAAGGAGCTTTCATACCTCAGAACACAGCTGGGGTGAGCGAGCAGAGGATCTGAGCAATGGATGACCCCCCCTTTCCATCCTTGTTTCCTTTCTTCCCTCCTCCTGTCTCCTCCATTTTTTCCTGAGTTCTTCCTGTCATCTCTTCCCCCTCACTGTTCTCACAACAAACAGCTGTTGTGCGTGCGTGCGTACGTGCGTGCGTGCGTGCGTGCGTGCGTGCGTGCGAGGGTTTATTAAAGGAAGGGGCAGATCAATGGGAACCTTTAGAGCTGACTACAGTAGAACTGAACCGCCCGGCTGGCTGGCTGGTCAGACCCGCCGTGCTCAGAGACCCCTCACCAAGTCTCTGAGTGTCTGCCCGTGTGTGTGTGTGTGTGTGTGTGTGTGTGCGACTGAGGGAATCAATATCAGAGGATGATTAGTTGGTAGTTACTGAAGGATGGTTTCCTTGGTGTGGTTTCAGTTTCTCAGTGTGCTGCTGCCGTCTGCAGCATCTGGAAAATAAAGCAAATGTTTCTTTTCAAACTTTGCTGAGGGTTCAGTTCTTCTGAAGTGTTCTGCAGGAGTTTCTGGAGACGCAGAGGCTGCTGGTTTGATGCTCTGCAGCATGGCTATGCACTCACACTAACCTGTAAAATAGATATTATGTTTGCCAATAAAATCCATCAGTCTGTTAATGATGACAAACCTTGAGCATAAATTTCTTTAGTTTTAACAGTTTTCATTAGAGCTGGGTTGATGAAATCAACTCATTAATTTTAATTGATTTAAGCTTAATAGATCAATAATTGATTCATAAAAATATAAATAGATTTAGCACATAATGCTAAAGTCTGCTAGCTTGATGCTAACGTTTTATGAAATTTCCCATATGACGGCTAATGCTAACGACCGGTTGACCTAAACATACGTTTCTGATTAAATGAACATCTTTATAAACTCACAGAAATGAATTATCTTTAAAGTAACTACTGTTTTTGGCTCATTCTATGCTTATTTTCTTGATAAAAGTGTTGAACTGAATTGATTGAAAGAATTAAAAAAGATCCAGGCTCTTGTGAATCGAATCGTTTCAATACTCGGTCCTAGCTTTCATATTTTGACGCCGTCAGCGCTCAGCTTTGCTCTGATCATCGGTCTCATTTGAGGATCACCTTAAGCTTCTGTGTGTGATGCAGGTTTTTCTCCTGTCTACTGGTTCCATGTAGATGTAAATCTGCAGTGATTTAGAGCAGCTCGACCCGGTTATGTGGAATAACGTTGCTGCTGAATTCCGTCAGAGCGAGCACAAAGCGCTGAGGTCTCCTTCTGCTGCCCGTCACAGTTTCTGCTGAAGCGTGCGAGATGTTTGCTTGCTGACAGATACTTCATTTAATTGTATTTTTAGGGCTGCCACATTATACCGTTTATCGTGATTATTTGATTAAACTTTTGTTTTCAGTAAATAGGGCTGGGTATTGATAATCATTTCCAGAAATTATTTGATTTGATCTTCGTGAGCCTGGATCAATTTGATCCTGATTTTTCTTTTAAATTCTTTCAGCCATTTCATTTCAATACGATTCAGTTTCACGTTTAACCAGTTTTACACATTTGTTTAGAAATACATTAATAATCTACTATTATTTATATTTGAATATAATTATATTAATCTGATCCAGTTCTTATACTGTAAAATGTATCAGTGAAATACTGAGATTGTTAATATCATCCAGTGTTCCATGGATTCTCTAAAGGAGAAGTTCTAACATAAATGTTCAGATCATTAACATTGGAAACATTGTTCTGCTTCTCCTGAAGGACGTTTCAGTTTGGACACTAGGTGGCGATCATGCCTCAGAAGTACTCTTTTTTTCCAGAAGAATCAACAGTATGAGGGAAAAAACAGTTTTAGACCAGAAATATTTACTTTAAAATTATTTTCCTAGAAGAGTTTGGAAAATTAATTTCTGTGAGTTTATAAAAATGTTCATTTAATCAGAAACGTATGTTTATGTCCACCGAGCGTTAACTTGAGCCGTCCTACGGGAAATTCCACTAAAGTTTAGCATCAAGCTAGCAGACTTTAGCTTTATGTGTTCAATCAATTTATATTTTTATGAATCGATTATTGATCTATTGAAATTAAATAGATTCAAATCTACCAATTGAGTTTTATCAAAGTAGTGGTTTTATTTGCATATCAATAAATAAATCCCATCATTCCTGACTGGGAAAAAGTGGATAATCATCAACAAAGTATTTTGCTGTGTTTTAAAGTGTGTCTGTGTTTTTATCTCTGTTGATGTTTGAACTTTCTGGACTTTTTCAGACTAATATGAGCAACTTTGATGACAAACATGTTTCCTGAGAAGTCTGATGTGCAGTGTTAAATCTACTAGCTGTATTCATCAGATACTTCATGTTAAAAATGTTCATCTGGGTATCAGGTAGAGAACTTCTTCTACACGTCTGTGGGCAAACGCAGTCATTAGAGGATCCTCAGGCGTTTGTGATGACGCTTCCGTGTCTGTCTCTGTCCAGGCTCTGGCAGACCTGGTCCAGTCCCACCTCAAGTCCAACGAGCCGTGTTCCCGCCAGCTGACGCTGCGCTGCCCGCTCTGCACAAACCCCACCTGTGGAGAGACGAAAGCCTTCTTTGCCAGCCAGAAGCTCAGCTAGAAGGCCAGCGACACATCCTGAAGCTCGCCCTGCGACTGAAGGCCTTCTGGGAACACACAAAGCGCCTCTGCAGCGACACCCGGGAGGACGGGCTGGACCGAGTGAAAGTTCTATTCTGCTGGTAGAGTTCAGCAGAGACTCTTTGGTGACGTTATCAGTTAATGTTTCTCATCCTGTCATTCCATTCTTAATAACTTGTGCCCGTTCTTCATGCGCCCCATTTCTCCAACGTGACCCGTTTATCTTACTGGCGGACAGAGCTGGTTCTAGGTGATGATATATGCAAACCACATCAGTGAGTGGGAGTTCAAATGGATATGATTCTATCTTTGATTTCCACAATAAAGGGAGTTACATCTGAGTGTGTGGATGAAGCAGCCGGATGAGATGTTTAAAAAGTGCTGCCATAGAAATTCCTCAGCTTTTCCTCTGATCTTTGCTTCCTTCTGCTTTTTACCTTGTCCCATCTTGAAATGTGCAGCCTGAGAGTGGTTTTTAACAGCACATGCTCCCAATGCTTTCCTCTATAGCTCATTTTCAGAGACTGCCTCAGCAAATCAATACAAACAGGGCTGAGTTAGAAGAAGGTCAAGTAGCAGGCGAGTTCAAACCAGCTGAGTTATCTTCTCACAAATGAAGGAAACATGTAGGAGTTTGAGTCTCTGATTATCTGTGAAGTTTGTCCAGTTTTTTATGACATGATAGAATCTCACTCCCGGCTGTGCATAAACTCAGAGTTTTGCTTTTACAAATGTGTGACAAACCTTGACTGTGGCGTCTGTAGAATTGAGAAGGTTCTTGGAGCGTAGGTTTCTCCTCAGACATCAGCATGCTTCCTCCTCAGAAAGCTTTAATGAAGGCAAAGTGAGCAAACAGTTCAAACTCTCTAACGTCGTGCCATCCACCCTTCAAACACACCACCACCTCCTCACTACAGCGTTTAGAACCCCCCCGTCTTCAATCTGTGAATAATGTTGCCCTTCTATAGATGTAGAATGACCTGAAGTCTCTTAGCTCTGAAGACACGTCCTGTTGTACATTGAGGATCCACACTGGACCATCAGTCCAGAACCTTCAACAGAGAAATATTATCTAATATTTTTTCTACAGAAACTGAAAGAATCCTGAACTGTTGTTTGTTGGACATTTCTCCTGCTGTTTTTATCTGCTTATGCTGAAGCTCATGTGCCTTCTCTTACACTGGATGACTAGAATCACTCGTGCTTTATGTCTATTTTAACATCTGCTTACGTAAAATGTATGTTTCCTGCTGTGACCTGAGCCATAAACCCTCCCTAGTGTGTTTAGGTCCAGGACAGTTTCTTTCCATTAATCCTTGAACACCTGAGGTGGCGTTGACGCTTTAACACTTTTAACATACTGTCACTTTTCAACTGTTAACACGATAATTCCAGCAGATTCTGAAGGAGAAAAGCGGCTCGACGAGAATCTGCTGGAATTATTGTGTTGGTGGGATAAAAGTTCCAGTAAATCAAAGAAGACAAACACTGGAGCGCTGATCTGAATACCAAGTCCAGTTCATGGTGACGGCCGGGTCACAGCAGAAGTTCACAGCATCTCTGGCATGTGTGTGTCTGCAGTTGTGAGTGTGTTGTTGGGGGGAGTGACAGTGTGTTTGGCAGCACCTTTGTTGTACATACAGCAAAAGATTTTGAGTTTCATGACAGAACCGGCGTGTGTTTCTTTTGTTTGAATGTATTTATTTTTTTTGTGCTTTTGGTTGAACATTTAACCAAAAATGATGTTTACTTGTGTTTATGTACAATAACACACAGAGGTCTGGACTGTCTGTAAAGACAAGCATCATTAGTGCATTTTTATCTTAAGTCTTCCTTTAAAATAAATACATGCCAAAAAAAGGAATTATTTTGTGTGTGAACCTTGTTGTCTCCCATCAGAATGATAGCAGAAGATATTAGGAGCAGAGGAGGAATTCACTTCTTTTTAGGTCAGTTTCAGGGTTTGTCATCTGAAGAATCCAATTTTTTTTATTGTCATCACAATAGTGAGTTTGAGACTGAGAGGAACAAGAAGACTGAATGAAAGATGCACTTTATAAGGAAGAAAAGAATGAGCAAAAATCTAAATAAAGAAGTACAGAGTGGAGGATCCATTCAAAAATGGAAAAAAAATAAAATAAAAGTAGGGAACCGAACAGAGTGTGAGTGTCATTGAGGACGTTTGACCTCTCAGCCTTTTATGTGATGTATTGCTTAAAAATGCATAAAATAAAATAAATATACATTCTTAAATTAAAAGAAAAATTGGATATAAATTTTTAAACATGTCTGTTCTGTGATTACCTTTTTCTTTGTGGGTTTTCAATGTTTCCTTGGTTTAAAAAAAACAAAACAAAGTCATAAATGTATGAATTTCCCGTTCAAATACATGAGAAAGTGGCAGGTGAGGTGATCGCGCACCGATGCAGCCGGTGTGTGAGCACCATCATCACGCTGCAAAAACAAGCTGCCCAAAAATAAGTGAAAAAATCTGAAGATTAAACATAAAAAAAAAATCATTCAGATAAGGAAAATAAAGGGTTAAGAAAAATGGTCTTACCAAGAATTCTTATTTTACTAAAATCATTCTAGTCACTGGAACATTTTTTCTTAAACTAAGATATTTTACTATTGAGAACTTTCTAGATAAGATTATTATTCTTGATAGAGAGTTACATCAGGCAATTTCTGAGGAAACAGGAGTTTTGATCTCATGAGATTCAGTTTTTGCAGTGTAGGATCTCATCTTCTGTGCTCTTTATTTTTTTGCTACTATATTTCTTTTTCCACATTTCTTTCTTTTTCTTGTTTTTCTCTCCTTCCTCCTCTCTTCACATACGTTTTTATCCTTTCTTTTGTTTTCTCGTTCTCCGTGTTTCTCTCTTTCCTGTCATCATTTTTCTCTCTTTGTTTCTTTTGTCTTGGTATTTTTTTACCTTCCTCTTTCACTCATCGCTCTTTATTTGCTCTTCATTTCCCCCCAAGTTCCTTCAATCATTTTACCTCCTGCCATCCCTTAATTTTTTCATCTTTCTCACTTCTGGCCTCCCTGCCCTCCCCTTTTTGCTCCCCTCCGCCCTGCTCCTCCTTAACTCCCACCCCCTCACCCTTTCCAATGTTCTGCCTTTTCTCTTTCCTGTTTTTTCACCTCATCCCATTTTCCATTCTTTTCCAATTTTTCCTTCTGTCCTCCCTTTCTTCCCATTCATTCCTGCGTCCTCCCCCCTTCCCATGTCCCTCACCCCATCCCTCCATCTTTTTCCCAGCAGTCCCCTGCGGTGCTGCAATCACCTCTGCTGCTGTTGATTAAGCTGAGAGAGATTGGCTGTCCACGACCCAATAACCCCAGAGGGCTCAGCGCCTCCCTCCCTCCCCCTTCCTCCCCCTCCTCCTCCTTACAGTACATCTGAGCCAGCAACAATCTTTCATTTCATTTTGTTCTCTTTTCTCCTCACCTTCTCTTCTTGCCCCAATGACCTCTTTTCTCCTTCTCCGTCACTGCTTTTCCTCCTCTCTCTTAATCTGAACTTTTCTTTTCTCTCACATCCTCTTTCCTCTTCACCCCCTCCTGTCCTTCATTTCATGTCTTCTTCATGTTTGTTTACTCCTCTCAAACATTCCTCATCTTCTCTGTTTTTCTCATTTTATACTTCCCTCTTCTGTGGAATCATTCAACTATTATCTCCTGGCCTCCTGTTCTGGCATGCTGCCCTTTAAATACTTCTGCTAAAAGAAAAAGTTCTTAAAAATCTGTATTTATTAAGTAATGCGGATACTCTTTTTACACTAGAAAAGATGCAAACAACTCTCATAGATTTGAGATATTATGAACATCTTTTTCTTCAAAGTCGTGTTGAATCTTGTTTTTTAAAGACCTTTAATTCAGAGAAGATGGATGTTAAAACAAATGAAGCTTGTGTCAGTGTTCTCCCTCTTTGTCACAGTCCTGGGACATGTGCTGCTCCATGGGGACAGGCTGAATTCCAGCAGCATGTATGACCAGAAACCTCCTTTTAAAAGCAAAAGTATTGAAAGGAAGAACTTGTTCAAAATGATGTTTTTCATTTTAAATGTTACCATGATGATACAAACATGTTATCGTTGGATAAACAGTAGAGTTTAAAAAATGCAAAGGATTCTTCCTCAATACTGAATAACTGGATCATCTGGAGGATCAAAGGTGTGAGAGCCTTGGTTGCTAAATCAAAAGAGATCTATTTGTCATTGCTGTGCTCCAGCCTAGGGAATATTAAAAGGTTATAACATAAAGAAAAGAAGATCAAATTAAACAGAAGATACTCTCTTGCCCCCCAGATCCAATCAGGACAACGAAGGAAACGTCTGTGAACAAAGATGGCACGAATAAAGAAAAACAAAAATAACTGAAAATATTAAAGAAAACACTGGTAGAAAACACAAGACTAAAGTAAAAAACAAAATAAAATTGCGCCCTCAGCCCCCCATGAGAGAACATTCATAATTTTTAAACAGACCCAACCAGCAGAAAGAGTTCTGTTCTGTTTTCCTCCTCTGTTCAGTAAATGGGTTGTTTTTGGACTTTGTTTTCTCCATGATTTCATTTTCTTACATTCACTTTTTAATAGAGAACTTCCTGAAGGACAACACAGAAGTTTTAATCATCGGTCCTGAAGACAAGAGAGAGAGAGAGGATTTTACCCACTCAGTCATTTTAAAATTTCTCACTGTGTGAGAAACAATGGGTGTAATTTTTGACTCTGAGCTGAATTTTGTTCCACACATTAAAAATGTTGTGAAGACCGATTTTTATCATCTCAAAAACATCACCAGACTCCGCCCATTCCTCTCTCCTTCCAGTACAGAGGTGCTGATGCTTTTATTTTCAGTCATTTAGATTATTGTAATGCCCTGCTCTCTGGTTTACCTCAAACGTTTCTGTCGAGTCTACAGCTACTACAGAACTCAGTGTCACGAGTTCTGACGAGGACCAGGGGGCGGGAACACATTACACCAGTTTTAAAATGGCTGCATTGGCTCTCTGTGCGTTTCAGGATTGATTTTAAGTTTCTCTCAATGGTTTATAAATGTTTTTATGGTCTTGGTCCTTCTTATTTAAGTGATTTGCTTTTAAGATGTGAACCCTCGTGGACCCTGAATCCTCCAGTATCGGCCACTTACTTGTTCCTAAGGTGAGGACCAAAACATGTTGAGGCTTCTTTTCATCATTACGGTCCTCGCCTCTGGAACAGTCTGCCAGAGAACCTCAGAGCCGCAGAGACCGTAGAGGTTTTTAAGAAGAGGGTCCATATTTCTCCAGTGTTTCCTCTGTTCTGGGTTCCCTCTGCAGGTGTCCCGTTGATGCGGTGCCTCTTCTCATTGGGGCGGCTGCGGCCCTGCTCTGTCGGGTGGGCCCTGTGCTGCCCTGTGCTGGACGGGCGCTGCGGCGGTGGCCCCCGTGGTCAGACTGGGCCTTGGATTAGATGATCCCCGTAATGCCGTTTCTACACAGCAGTATCAAGCCCGACTGTTTCATTAGAGCCCGACTGTTTCATTAGAGCCCGACTGTTTCCTTAGAGCCCGACTGTTTCCTTAGAGCCCGACTGTTTCCTTACAGCCCAACTGTTTCCTTAGAGCCCGACTGTTTCCTTAGAGCCCGACTGTTTCCTTAGAGCTCGACTGTTTCCTTAGAGCCCGACTGTTTCCTTCGAGCCCGACTGTTTCCTTAGAGCCCGACTGTTTCATTAGAGCCCGACTGTTTCCTTAGAGCCCGACTGTTTCATTAGAGCCCGACTGTTTCCTTAGAGCCCGACTGTTTCCTTAGAGCTCGACTGTTTCCTTAGAGCCCGACTGTTTCCTTCGAGCCCGACTGTTTCATTAGAGCCCGACTGTTTCCTTAAAGCCCGACTGTTTCATTAGAGCCCGACTGTTTCATTAGAGCTCGACTGTTTCCTTACAGCCCGACTGTTTCCTTAGAGCCCGACTGTTTCATTAGAGCCCGACTGTTTCCTTAGAGCCCGACTGTTTCCTTAGAGTCCGACTGTTTCCTTACAGCCCGACTGTTTCCTTAGAGCCCGACTGTTTCCTTAGAGCCCGACTGTTTCATTAGAGCCCGACTGTTTCCTTAGAGCCCGACTGTTTCCTTAGAGTCCGACTGTTTCCTTACAGCCCGACTGTTTCCTTAGAGCCCGACTGTTTCCTTAGAGCCCGACTGTTTCCTTAGAGTCCGACTGTTTCCTTACAGCCCGACTGTTTCCTTACAGCCCGACTGTTTCCTTACAGCCCGACTGTTTCCTTAGAGCCCGACTGTTTCCTTAGAGCCCGACTGTTTCCTTAGAGCCCGACTGTTTCCTTAGAGCCCGACTGTTTCATTAGAGCCCGACTGTTTCCTTAGAGCTCGACTGTTTCCTTAGAGCCCGACTGTTTCCTTAGAGCCCGACTGTTTCATTAGAGCCCGACTGTTTCCTTAGAGCCCGACTGTTTCCTTAGAGTCCGACTGTTTCATTAGAGCCCGACTGTTTCTTTAGAGCCCGACTGTTTCCTTACAGCCCAACTGTTTCCTTCGAGCCCAACTGTTTCCTTCGAGCCCGACTGTTTCCTTAGAGCCCGACTGTTTCCTTAGAGCCCGACTGTTTCCTTAGAACCCGACTGTTTCCTTAGAGCCCGACTGTTTCCTTAGAGCCCGACTGTTTCCTTAGAACCCGACTGTTTCCTTAGAGCCCGACTGTTTCCTTAGAGCTCGACTGTTTCATTAGAGCTCGACTGTTTCCTTACAGCCCGACTGTTTCCTTAGAGCCCGACTGTTTCCTTAGAGCCCGACTGTTTCCTTACAGCCCGACTGTTTCCTTAGAGCCCGACTGTTTCCTTAGAGCCCGACTGTTTCCTTAGAGCTCGACTGTTTCATTAGAGCTCGACTGTTTCCTTACAGCCCGACTGTTTCCTTAGAGCCCGACTGTTTCCTTACAGCCCGACTGTTTCCTTAGAGCCCGACTGTTTCCTTAGAACCCGACTGTTTCCTTACAGCCCGACTGTTTCCTTAGAGCCCGACTGTTTCCTTAGAGCCCGACTGTTTCATTAGAGCCCGACTGTTTCCTTAGAGCCCGACTGTTTCCTTAGAGTCCGACTGTTTCCTTACAGCCCGACTGTTTCCTTAGAGCCCGACTGTTTCCTTAGAGCCCGACTGTTTCCTTAGAGTCCGACTGTTTCCTTAGAGCCCGACTGTTTCCTTACAGCCCGACTGTTTCCTTACAGCCCGACTGTTTCCTTAGAGCTCGACTGTTTCATTAGAGCCCGACTGTTTCCTTCGAGCCCGACTGTTTCCTTAGAACCCGACTGTTTCCTTAGAGTCCGACTGTTTCCTTAGAGCCCGACTGTTTCCTTAGAGCACGACTGTTTCCTTACAGCCCGACTGTTTCCTTCGAGCCCGACTGTTTCCTTAGAGCCCGACTGTTTCCTTAGAGCCCGACTGTTTCATTAGAACCCGACCGTTTCCTTCGAGCCCGACTGTTTCCTTAGAGCCCGACTGTTTCATTACAGCCCGACTGTTTCATTAGAGCCCGACTGTTTCCTTAGAGTCCGACTGTTTCCTTACAGCCCGACTGTTTCTTTAGAGCCCGACTGTTTCTTTAGAGCTCGACTGTTTCATTAGAACCCGACTGTTTCCTTAGAGCCCGACTGTTTCCTTAGAGCCCGACTGTTTCCTTCGAACCCGACTGTTTCATTAGAGCCCGACTGTTTCATTAAAGCCCGACTGTTTCCTTAGAGCCCGACTGTTTCATTAAAGCCCGACTGTTTCTTTAGAGCCCGACTGTTTCCTTACAGCCCGACTGTTTCATCAGAGCCCGACTGTTTCCTTAGAACCCGACTGTTTCCTTAGAGCCCGACTGTTTCCTTAGAGCCCGACTGTTTCATTAGAGCCCGACTGTTTCATTAGAGCCCGACTGTTTCATTAGAACCCGACTGTTTCCTTAGAGCCCGACTGTTTCAGCTGCAGTTTTTAAGTCTTTGTTCAGGTTTTTTTTAAATATTATATTGAGGGAGGGAGGAACTGGGGGAGGGAGGGGTGCTCATTCTGTGTAAATGTTCTTTTCTCCTTTTGTGTATTTGCTTTTTAACACACTGTGTTTTTAATGTATTTTATTTGATTTGATGTTAAGCGCTTTGAGCTTCTTTTGAATGAAAGGTGCTATAAAAATAAATCAAGTTTAAGTTTGAGTTCATTTAGATCTTCTGCTCTTTTCTAGGATCCAAAGCATTCCTGTTTCATCTATAAGTCTTCATGCTTTTTCTGTGAAGTGGTCCGGTGGCGGGGTGGGGTGAGGGGTTGCTCAGAATGACCAGTGTGTGCAGGTGTGTGTATGTTTTGGTGATGGCAGGCTGCTGGTAATTGAAAAAGCGGGACTCCAGCCCTCTGTGCATCCCTGTGACCTCCTGCAGGGAGAAGAAGCATTGATTTGTGCACACGGTGAGACAGAGTCAGGCAAGGAGGAACAGGGGCATTTGGGAGGGTGAAAAATCCAGCTTTTTGTTTGGGTGGGTAAGCACACTTCTAACATGTTTTAATTTCTGCTATGTCATGCATGGCTAAGAGTTTTCTCCGAACAGTGCAGCACTCTTCTGTGGAGGTCGATTTGCCTGCAGTCTTTGAGCTTCGTGCTGTTTGTCCACTTCAGCATTCATGACATTCCTGCTTCAGACTGGCTGCACTGAAACATACAGCCAAGTTTTCCATTCTTGAGGATTTTAGTCCGACTGTGCTCAGAGCAGTCAGGACCATCAGTCCTTGAGCTGTTTCATCACTGCCCGCCGTGTTAATGAAGACCAACATTTTACAACGGTTTCCCACGCTTAGACCTCCTTATCGGGCATCTGACCCACGGATAACAGAAAGACAATGTCACCAGATTAACAGCCAGAGAATGGGCTCCCGTTTCCGTGGTAACATAAGGATGTAGAGGAACAGGAGAATGGGATGGAGTGATTAAAAGTGGAGAGGGGGTGGACTGGCTGAGGTAAAGGGAAGAAGTGACAAGGTCGACTGATGGGAGGAGATGGATGCTGGAATGACTACAGAAAGGGAAGGACTAGTTGGAACTGGAAAAGGAGAACAACAGGATGCAATCATTAAAGACATAAAAATGGATTGGTGGGTGGCAAACACTGAGGGAGGGGGGAGCCGACAAGTCAAAGGACAGAAATAGTCTGACTGGAACCACAAAAAAAACTGTAAGTAAATGTGGATAAAAATAGAATAAAGAAGCTCACCACTATTTTGGACCAAAATCAATGTGGACACTGAGAGTGATACAGTTTCAAAATGTTTGTGACATAGAAAAAACACCAAATATTGACCCTTTTTTCATCAGGATCAACCCTTTTCCAAAACAAAAACAATGCAGGTTATTATAATAAATATCCCTGAATTGTAAACCTTGAAGGAGATTAATAATACAGGCTGGTCTTTGTTGTTAATGTGGCTTAATTCACTCAGATAAACTCGTGTCGTCACAAGAAACGGTTTTATTAATTTAAAACAAAGAAAAATGTTTCAATTTGTCGCATTTTAAGACCCACTCTAATGTAAAATGTGTTTTTAACATGTTCTTGTAGTTTTTTTTCATGATTAAGGGTGTAATAAAGAACATGATAAGTTCAACGACAGTTTTGCGTATTTTTTTTATTTAAATTGTTGTAAAATAAAGCGCACATAGAAAAATGCAGTTGTAAAAAGCTCTTAAGTGTGACATAAATGTTACAAGCTTTCCACTCCGCTTCCACTTACAGACACACAGATCCATGAACGTCTTTGTTTTCCTTGCCTGGGCTGGAATCTGGATCAGAACTGTTCAGCTGGATGCCATTTTTGTTGCATTGCTTATGTTAGGTTGAAGTTGTGAGGGGCTGTAAGCTAGCAAGAGACTGTGTAAACATGAGGGTAAAGGTGAGTTTACTGCACACCACCAGTGCTGCCCATATCTCAGAGGTGAATCTCTGAGGATCTCTTGGTGTTTTGCAGAAACCATGTTCTAGAAAAACATTGTTTTTTTCCCTAATTTTTATTTCGGCTAAAAACAGCATAATCATAATTAGAGAACCACTGGAAACATCTTGAAAATAGATCAAAACATGATCAGAGTAAGACTTTCACTTGACATGTTTGTGGCCGGTTGACACGTCTGTGTGCGACCTGTGAATAAAACATCTCACAAGGATTCAGAGAAAGTGTTTCAGCTCAGGATGTACAGGTGGAAAGTTGCATTAGGAGCAGAGGGTCAAACTCAAAGCTTCAACGACGCTCCTGCTGCTGGTTTACCAGAAGTCCTTCAGTGTTTGCTGTTGATTACCTGGATCAGGTGTGTTTAGCCAATAAGGAGCTTCAACACTCGGTTGGTTGGAATACATGTGGGCACTGGCCCTCGAGGCCTGGAGTTTTACACCTGATTTAAAGTCTGACCCTCAGATTCCCCCTTTTTTGGGTAAATGTTGATCATGTCCGTGGAATTGAAGACATTAGTCTCATCCATCCTCTCCTTTCTTTATGTTGTCTTTCTGGTCCTAAAGCTTAGTTTACAGTTCTGTCACACTGTTCTCCTATTCTATAATCTCATCCCTGGTGCCCTTTGACAGCTCTCTGGTCTCGGTCACGGTGGAGAGGTTGCAGTCTCACTGTTTAGGGGTGTGGACAGGTGTGTTTTATGCAGATAATCAAACAGGTGCAGGAGGGGGTGCAGCTGCTCCTCCACATCGACGGAGATGTTCCGGGCAGGTCTCTCTATTCTTAGAGCCCGGGGAAGATCCAGGACACGCTGGAGAGATTACGCCTCCCAGCTGGTCTGGGAACATCTCAGGGTCTCCTCAGAGGAGCTGGAGGACGCGACCGGGGAGAGGGAAGCCTGGGGATCTTTGTTTATACTGCTGCTTCTGTGACCCGGACCAGGATGAGCGGAAGAAGATGGATGGATGATCTAATCTAATCTAATCTAATCTAATCTAATCTAATCTAATCTAATCTAATCTAATATAATCTAAGATAAGATAAGATAAGATAAGCTAAACTAAGCTAAGATAAGCTAAGCTAAGCTAAGCTAAGATAATCTAATCTAATCTAATCTAATCTAATCTAATCTAATCTAATCTAATCTAATATAATCTAAAATAAGATAAAATAAGATAAACTAAGCTAAAATAAGATAAGCTAAGATAAACTAAGATAAGCTAAGATAAACTAATCTAATCTAATCTAATCTAATCTAATCCAATCCAATCCAATCCAATCCAATCTAATCTAATCTAATCTAATCTAATCTAATCTAATCTAATCTAATCTAATCTAATCTAATCTAATCTAATCTAATCTAATCTAATCTAATCTAATCTAATCTAATCTAATATAATCTAAGATAAGATAAGATAAGCTAAACTAAGCTAAGATAAGCTAAACTAAGCTAAAATAAGATAATCTAATCTAATCTAATCTAATCTAATCTAATATAATCTAAAATAAGCTAAAATAAGATAAACTAAGCTAAAATAAGATAAGCTAAGATAAACTAAGATAAGCTAAGATAAACTAATCTAATCTAATCTAATCCAATCCAATCCAATCCAATCCAATCCAATCCAATCTAATCTAATCTAATCTAATCTAATCTAATCTAATCTAATCTAATCTAATCCAATCCAATCCAATCCAATCCAATCCAATCCAATCCAATCCAATCCAATCCAATCCAATCCAATCCAATCCAATCAATCCAATCCAATCCAATCCAATCTAATCTAATCTAATCTAATATCTAATCTAATCTAATCTAATCTAATCTAATCTAATCTAATCCTGGGTGTTATTAACTATCATTTAACTGGATTGAATCAATTCTCCAAAATGGGTTTTCAAGATTCCTCTATTTCAGTTTCTATCATTGTAATTTCAACTTTCATTAAAAACAACAGGATGAGCTTCAGTTTTACATGGATAAGACCATTGTGATTTCTTTATTGATTTTTTTCTTATTTTATACATAGAGTGGAACAACAATTCCCCAAAGATCTCCTTCATGTTTGATCATCGTTTTAGTCCACACAACACGTTAGAAGTCACTTCTCTTTTCTGTTTAAAACCAAATGTAAAAAAAAAATCCATTTTGTGTGACAACTGTAAAAATAAATGTAAAACACTGGAAAATAAAACAAACTAAAAGGGATGGAACTGGAAAAGGAAGCAAATGTTTGAAGGAATGTGCTGAAACCATTTCCACATGAAGACCATGATGGTTTGATGGAACCACCACAAACATCACTGATGACCTTTGACCCATGCTGGCGCCGCTGATGTCTGACGTCATGGTTTTATTTGAGAACTCTACGGGGAACATCTTTGATCATTTCAATATTGTTTCAGTCTTCTCACACACTGAGTTTGAGGAGTCTTTGTACCGTAAATCTTTTCACTATGACTATGACACTTTCAATCACACAACTTGTGCATCAATTTTCAACTGAAACAGGGTATTTAATAACATTTTATACAAGATAAATAAAAGTAAATCTTGCATTCTCGGTTTGATGAGTATTTTTGTGTTCAGAGGAGTTACGCCTCTCTGCAGATGTTGTCACATAAACTAAAGGTTTCCTGTTTCTGGATGGTTTTGGTTTCGTAATGTAAGGCTTGGTCCTCTCAGACTGCTCTGGTGGATGCTGCTGCTTTCACTTCTGTGTTCGGATCATTTGTTTTCTCGCTCGTTTTGTTCGACCGCAAACCTCTTCAAAACTCTTTTCTGTTCTAGAGTTTGGAAGAAGCTAAACTACACTCATTTTGAGGGCTAAATTTCTAGATTTTTCTAGATTTTTCTAAATTTTCTAGATTTTAGATTTCTGGATGTTTTCTGACGTAGATTCTCCACATGCAGGAACGCTGGTGTTCCTCTCCTCCCTGCAGGGCTCTTACCACCAGACTCCAATGAAGCAGGTTTGCAGCAGGTCAAAGGTCATGTAAACAAAATGCTGCTGTTAAACATGACTAAATGAGGATGAGGAGGTCAATAATAGCGATCACAATGCATTACACGGCTAGCTACTTGTAATTATACTCATGCATAAAATCTGGGCTAATAGAACAGCTGCATGGGCTATGCAGTGAAATGCATCACAACAGAGGAGACGAAGGGTTAAAAGAAGACTAAAACATTTGCATAATTCCTTTGGTATGAGCTTCTCAAACAAATGGGTCATTGTATGCTCTGGGGTGGAACACATCATTCCAGGCAAATTCCAATCCCAAAAACATTCGCATGACAGAAGTTTAACTTTTGAACCAGAAAACAAGTTTGAAGTGATGTATCCTCAGTCCCTGACAGGGAGACAACATAAACACATCCAGAAGAGGACCTTCAAATATACAAGCATTTTTGGATGTAGCTTTAGCGCACCTCTCAACTCTCACAGAATACTAACTTAAAAAATGAAAAAGCTTTATTTTTATCCACACTTGTTTCATTTTTAAGTTACAAAAAAAAAAGGGAGAAAAACAGTGAATAATTTATGACATAAGCAAGAACATCATCCTAACACTAGTGTCTATGAGGTATATCTGCAACAGTTTGGTTAACAGCGTGCAGTCTGCGCAACACAAGTCTTTCTCCTCTTCTTTCATTTACAGCTTTACATCCGTGTGAAGGTGAGAGACAGAAAAGATCTGCATTTCCATCAGAGCTGGGTTAGCATGGAGGATGACAGGCAGAGGTTTGTTCTATTTGAATATGAGGCTTTTCTCCAAACAAAGCATTCATTTGAATAGTTTTGCAAAAGTGTCTTCAACTCTTTGATGATTTAGTCTAATGAAAAGGCTAAAAATTACATCAATTCTTTTCATTCGGCAGCTTACTAACATTTTATGCATGAAACATGAAAATTTTTGTTGTCATGAACGTCCTCACAGTCATATTCGTGCTGCTGCAAAAATGTTTGAATTTGACATGATTTAACGCTCTTAGATGTCAGAATCTTTGTCTTGTTTGCCTGAAAAGCGGCTCTTCTCTGCTCACCTGCAGGTCAGGTGAACAGGAACTGTTTGTTTCTGTTAGAGTTTGGGGTTCAGTATTTTTTTAATGGGGTAGTTCTGCTAAAAATGCAATAAATATCTGTTCAAAACGATTGTATAAAAAAACATAGTAAGAATTTTTGGAAAGGAATAAAAGAAGGTATTTAGGTTTCTGATCTGGAGTTGTTAAGGACCAGAAGAGAGTCAGGATTTTTTTTTTTACAGATTTTCAATACAAGGCAGCCCAAACAAATATTTTGCAGCACATTAATGAGTGAAATTATGTAATAGACCAAACAAATCAAAATGAATGCTTGTTTCTTTAAACTTTCCAAACTTCCTTGTGTTTGACTGGACAGTTGCATTCCACACAAACATGTTTCCGTGTCTTTCCTTTTTTATTTTTCCCATAATGTTTTGTTTTTAAATTGACATTGAAACTTTCACGACAGTTGTTTATTTCTCAAAGTTTGTCAGAGGAACTTAAACTCAATATGTAAAATATGAGAGCGTCCGTGTGTCAGGAGTCAGGAATATATTTGCAGTAGTAATCACAGACTCTGGATGTGATGTTCCTGCAGTTTTTAACGGTTTTAAACATTTTTCTCTCTTGGTTCATTTTCAAATCAGAAATTTGAAGAAAGTTGAAACAACTTTTGTCTAAATCTTACAACTTTTAAAACCTAATATGGTTTCTTCTGTTAAAAATAAATAAAATAAAAGAATACATTGTGGAAATGCAACTGAATTGTAAATCTGTGACTGATAGGAGGTTATACACGTGAGTTGTATTCTTTCTGTTCTCCATGTGGTCTCATGAGCTAAAGGTCTCATGAAAAAGAAGTATCAAAGAACTCCAGAACTCCAACCACAACCTCCAGGACGTTCTTTGTTCTGTTTAAGAGTCTGAGAATGAGCAAAAATGTCTGCTCAAACTGTTCCCCTGAAAGATTTATCAGATAAAAATCCATCATATGAACTGTTTGGGATGTTCCCCGTCTTCACTTGATAGTAGTCGGATAGGCTCCAGCAACCTTTTGACCTTGTACAGGAATTAGCTGGTTTAGCAAACGGATGGATCTAAATTTGTTTTTAATTCAGGGATGGAAACACATTTATGTCTAATAAATTCTAAATCACTTTTCGATGATTAATGCTTAAGCCACAAGCTTTGATGTAATTAAATGCAGAACGGTTTCTTGAATGCTAATTAGAAAGATCTGGTAAATGAATAGAGCAATATCTGGTATTATGTTAAGATTTTTACAGAGTGTTGTAAAAATATGTGTGCAGTCATGAGCTCACCTATCACGCTCTGACTTTATGTCTAATGTAAGAAGGCAGGAATGGTTAACAATCACTCCTCAAAGCATGGTGTGTGTTAGTGGATGTGGGACAGTTCTGTCTGCATTAAAAGATTTGCCCGAATGGAACAGCAGGAAATTCATTTTTAATTCAAGATCTTTTGATTCTGTAAAACAAGTGTAGTTTTTACAAGTTCTAACAGAATTTTCAACGGTAACAGTAAAAACTTTTGGTTGTTGCAGCTCATGATGATCATGGAAAGCAGGAGCGAAGGAGAAGAGCAGAAAAACTTGCTGCGGAGCGCAGACCGCATTAAAGAAGAAACAAATCTTTGGTTTCTTTGGTTTCATCAACACGATTAAAAGGACAAATGGAAAGTCAGTGAGGTAGCCTCTCTGGTTCTCACTATTGAAATACAAAATTGTTTTTTTTTCTTCATATATTTTACACACAGACAAGGTCAGTCCTGGAAGCAGCTCGCTTTGAGGGACTCATCAGTTTTCTTCCTTAACTAGTAAAACAAGTTGGTGTGTTTGCATTCACACAGCCACACACTGCCCAGCTGGAAAACACAGCAGGTATCGTGGTGTGGAGGCGGGGACTGTGATGGGAACATCACATCAGGGACACAGAAACCTGGAAAAGCTCCAATGCCGCCATGAGGCAGGGAATGGGTGGACAGAAGGAAACATTTGGAATCTGGTGGATTAGTTTGATATTTTTGCAAGAGTTTCTTCCATCCATGTGGAGATCCTCTTTAAGTTCCCTATGAAGTGAAACATGTTTTTCTCTGAGTCAACTGATTTCTAAAAAAAAAAGAGAGAGAGAGAAAGCCTAAAAACTCCTTTCAGCTATGATTTTCAGAGTTTGGCTTACATACGCTAAAGCGAGAGCTAAACCAGGGTATGAGCTGCATGGATGGAAACACACAGTTTATTGGCCTCTTAAGGATTCCAGTTATCTTTGGCGGTTCCGTCTCAATCAGCATGTGGCCCGTGCTTCACCTGATCAAGTGTCACTAACATCAGTCTGAAGTTCATTGCTTGTTCAACACTGGTCAGCAAGAATGGAATTTCAAAACAAAACAAAACAAAATGAACAATATTTTAGCTAAAACATTCCCAAAGAAGAAAAGAAAAAAGTCTGATGCAGTGCTCATCATTCAGGAGGATTCAAGGAGATTCTTTTCATTCTTAAAAAAATAAATGAATACCAGGGTCACAGGAGCTCGATTAGCTACAGACTGAGAGAAAGTGTTGACATTCAGAAATACATAAATCTAGTCTGACAATCTATATTGTTCTGTCATCAAGTCTAAACATTCATAACAACATTTCCTTTGCTTTGTAAAGTAAATCTAGCTAAGAATAAATTAAACGGCCTGGCATAAGCACTGCATCCTTGATGCAACTAACATTCTTAAATACCCATAAATAGGAATCAAAAACAATTACATCTAATTAAATAACATTAAATTATCATTAAGTACAAAACTAATGTGTTCTAAAACACCTCATAAATAAATAAAGCATCAACCAGAAAGAAAAGGGAAGATTGGATGTAAACTTTGGCAAAGTTAATCATCTTTAAGGTCAAAAGGATTCTGGGGGATTTTTGGCAACAAAACTTTGTTCGTTGAAATTACTCAACAATTCCAAAAAAAGAATAAAATAAAATAAATCACTTTACAAAAGAATCACACATTGCAAAAACTTAGGAAGTACCATAGTGGCAGACATATTAATTGGCAAAACATTTCATAAGTACTTAACAAACAAGCAATAAACCTCTTTGGGTCCGTTTTTGGTTTTGAATTCTTCTCGTTTCCCTTTTTTCTTTGATTATTAACACTTTTTGGTTTGGCAGATTTAGCCTGTATTACATCCAGACAGAACTGCAAGTGGGAATGAAAAATGACCTCCACCCCCTGAGCCATAAATCCCGCCCCTCCGTGGGCGTGGCCAGCAAGACTGGCTCAGGTGGGCGGGGGACTTCTTTGGACTAGAAGCTTTACATACAGAAAGACAGAGAGAAAACCAAGAATAAAGCTATTTGACCGATATTTGAGCAGTTTCTCTCAGCAGTTGTTATTTGGTTTTGTTTCATTTGTTGTGGTTGTATAGATGAAGAAGTAGCATTGTTCCTCCCCCCAAGTTGTAGGCAAATCTGGGGACATTTAGCATGTACAAGATTCACTTCCTCTATAAACTCCTCCTCCAGCAAATAATCAAAGAAAACATGTCACATGGGACTGTCTGCATTTCTTAACTTTTCACAAAAAAAAACCATCTGAGCCCAATATCTACAAAATGTTGAGGTTTTCTTTAGTAGTCTAGGTTGGATTTACACTTGTGCAGTCGAAAAAGTTATAAAAAGAAAAGTACGATTTTTTTAGGAGGAGCCAAATGTTGTGGTTGGTGGTTCAAAGCTCAGAATGAAAATCAAATCAACTTCAGAACAGATGATTAAAAACGGATTTACTTCAACCAATAGAATTCATTATTGGCTCACCATGCAAATCTGAATTTAAGCGTGAAATGAATTGAAACCTCTGGTCAGTGATGTTTCTACTGTCTTAAATGACCTTTTTTCTGTCCTACTCCAGTGTAAGTCCATCTGAAACCTCGCTGACCTTAACCTTCTACTGGACTTCTAACACCTTCAGCTGAGCTCCATCCTCACTGCTCATGAAGGGATTGGCTCAAGAAAGTTTAAAAAAAGTCACAAACAATCCAAGAATCAACAAAAAACCCAAACAGGTTAGGCGTGGAGCGAGGAAAAAGTGACAGTGTGCTAATGTCAGTACAGCAGGAAATCTTTGGTATGCTCTGTACATGTCCCATAGCAGCTCTCGTCACCTTCCCGGCAGCAGCCAGAAGCTTGTTTAGGGGGAAAATCAAATCAAACTTTAACTTTGAAACATCAGTAAGTTCAGAATACTGTCCCAGTCCTGTCATGATGGTGCAGCTGGAGGAGTAACCAAAAAAAGTGTCGCTGCACATACTTCAACTATGAAAGTGTTTAACACGGTAACTAAGGACAAGCTTGGTATCTAAGGATCTGCTTATGTAGTGCTGTGGAACAATAAAGCTTTTTACCTCTTTAACACCGGAGCCTCAGTGTTTGTGTTCTTTGAGTTACTGTAACTTTTCAACCGTAAACACGATAATTCCAGCAGATTCTGAAGGAGAGAAGCGGCTCGACAGAACGGTAAAGATGTGGTGTTTAAGCATCAGGCCTGGTTCACGCGGAACCACCGCAGAAGAACGCAGGAGGCTGCACAGAGGCGCCATGACGGCGCCGCGGAAGCAGCGTGAAAGCACCGCCTCCTCCTTCAGGATCGACTGGAATGTTAACGGTTGAAAAGTTATAATACGGTAAAGATTTAGTGTTTCAGCGTCAGGTGTTAAAGAGCTCAACGTATTTTCACAGCCATACAAACAGGCTAAAGAATCCAGTTAAAGCTGTTTTAGGAAAGGTTTTGACCAATCACAGTGGAGACCTCCTACCCAACATAAAATATGAGCATGCTTTCACTTTTTGGGGTGGGGGGGAGTCCTGCTACTTGGGTTAACAGTGAATCTTTGGTTTGGTAGCTGATGAGGTTTTTGTTGTTCTTTAACCTTTGTTTTACTTTGAAAAACTGCATAGGCACACGTTAAAGACACTCTTCAACCGTGAGAAACACAATAATGTTCTGCCTTTTTGCGGGCTCGGAGAGAAGAAAAAGGGCAACGGTAGTCTTTCTTTCCTCCCTCCTCCCTGTGTGGTTTCACCCTTTACAGTTGCCAACTTGCTTCCCCGTAAAGATTGCCTGATGCAACACCAGGCACAACATAGCTACTTTTCTACCACCAGGATGTCATCCTTCCTTCCTTCCGTCCATCTTCGCTGTCATTCTCCGTCCTTGACATCGTTGCCACCACTCTTTTTTTGTCTTTTTCTTTGTTTGGTAATAATTTTCTTCCATTTTCAGTCAGTTTCTTCCATTTGTTGGAACAGTTAGGTGCAGAAAAAGGTTTTTCTTTGGTTTCGATTTGTCAATAAATAGAAAAAGTCTCAAGTGTCCATTTTTAGGTTAAAGCGTTCCTAAAGCCTTTGGCTGCTTCTAACCAGGCCTCATCTCAGCCTGGGTTTGGAAGGAGCAGGGGCTGCTGACTGACGCCTTTGCTTTGGTTTGGTTACTTTTGCGTTCTTACATTTGATTTTTGGTTTGGTAGCTTCAGTGAAAGATGATTGATGGGGTGAAAGTAGAGGGTAAAGAGCACTAATTCCTATGTCAATTTCAAAGATGCTACATTCAAATGAAACAGCCTAAAAACCATAAAAGACATAATTAATCATAAAGAATAAATGTCTGAAGACAACTCCATCTTGATTTTGTTCCTAAAAGCAGATGTTTTTGTCATTCTGGAGTCATTTTTTCCCTCTCAATGAGTTGATGAAAGTAATTTAGATGAATGACTGAGGTTTGTGTTGAAATGTGAGGTTTTCCCGCTCACCGACCTCCTGGAGGGAACGGACTTGCCAGGCATCGTCTTTAGATTGTCCTCTTTAATTATTACAAAGGCCCTGATGCGCCTGGACAGTTCGTCCTCTGCAGGTCCAGGCGGTGTGCCGGGTCTGCCGTTTGTGGCTGTGAAGGCAGGAGAAACCTTCCCAAAGCATCTGAGTTTGCAGCAAAAACCTCTTTTTAAAGCGTATTCTGTCGGAAATCAGTGTACTAACATGGGAAACTTAGTCTTTGGTTTAGTTACAGTCTGCATGAGTGGTGCAGAAGTCTGGTTTTAATCTAAAATCATGGCTGAAGCCTTTCAGTTCAGCTTTCCTCTGAGTGAGGAACGCTCAGATGCTCTGTGGAAAGTGCTGGCCCGGTGGATGAGTGGATGAACCCGGGCTGATCTGGAGCTTCGCTTTGTTGAGCTGAAGGTCAGGGTGGGGAATCAAGAAATGACTCTTTAAAGTTGCGCGTCTTTCCATGAAGCAATCCTATTTGTGTGATAGCACATTTGTACAGTACAGCATGCAGTGACAGGCGCCGAATGGCTTTCAGCCGCTGTTTAGAAAAAATGGCATCCTGAGTTTTCTAAGATGTGAAGACCACTCGGCTCGGCTGGATAGACCCCGGCTCTATTGCAAAGAAAATGTGCTTTAGGGTTGTGCTCACAATAATATGAAAATGAACCACAATGACTCCCCACTGAGAGAACATCTGCTAGGAGTTCAAACCGGAAAGAATTTGCAAATTTGTGTTTGAGCATTTGTGCTTGCATATTTTGTCCTAAATTGAGGAAATTCTCACCAGCCGCTTTAAAGAGTCAAGTCCTTTTTTGTTTGGAGTGGAGATTCTGACTAACTCTTGATCTCTTTCCATTGCAGGTCAAAGGGAGATAATGTTGCAGAGATGAGCAACTTTCAGTGAGTTCAGTTAACAAAACCATGAATTCTAAATCTGGCAACTCTATAATCTACACGCTTTCTTGTAGATGATAGTTTTTATACTTTTTGGCTGTATGTCTTTGGTTTGAAGATGTAAATCCCCCCTCCCTGTTTTCCTCAAACCCACCCATGGCAGCCCTCTATGTGTTACTTGTCAGGTTTCAAACCCAACTTCTGAGTGAGAACCAACATTTCTTCAGACATCCGAGGGTCTCAAAACAACAAAAGATTTTTTTTTTTTTTTTATCCCAGAGCTTCTGTCACATTCTGCAGTCATAAAGCTTTTCTTGGTAACTTGTTTGGTAGTTTCCTAGCTTATATTGCATAATAGAAAACATTTATTGTCTTCTAGTCTTTGGTATTTGGGCTAGTGTGTCAGTCTGTTGTCCATGAGGAGACTCCAGTCGTGACAATCTATGATTCTGAAGGTTTCTGCCCCCCAGTGAGGTTTGTGTGTTTTAAAGCTTCCATATGGATTCATGATAAATTTGCAAAAGGCGGTTTGGCTACAAGTGGTGGCAGTGAGCAGCCCCTCTCTCAGTTTGTCACCTTCGAGGAAAGCACAACAGACAAACAAAAATATTGTAAAAAGTTTGGTTTTCCTCCTCGCTTTAACCGGACAAAGCCTTGACCCTCGTCCCCTCCCCCCGTCATCTCCACCCATCCCGCCCCAAAACCCCTCCCATCCCGTGGCTCCCCTCCCTCTCCTATCATGCTTTGGTACAAGTGCTGGACGCTGAAGATTGGGCTCCGGGGCTGGCTCCATCGTCTGTCCATTTGTCCAGGCTCCGGCGGCGGGCGTTCATGAAGAAGTTGCTGACGGTGGTGAGTTCCAGCCCCAGCTGCTGTGAGATGGTGAGCTGCATCTCCTTGGATGGACGCTTGTTCTCCTTGAAGATGGCCAGCAGGGTGCGCCGCTGCAGGTCGGTAAAGACAAGTCGCGACTTCTTTGGTGTGTTGCTGCGGTCCTTCGCTGTGTCCTGTTCCTTCCGTTTGCAAGCTAGGAAAAGGCAGAAAGCAAGTGTCAGAGTTTGTAATCACAGCCTCTACATTATGAAACCCAAAGACGAGATGATTTTACACTAGATCTGCTGCTCCTGCCACGCTGAACATCACAGTCTAGAAATATTAATCATCCTGTGTTTGAAATGACTCCTCAGTAAATGAGATTTCAGAGCCGTTATCAGTCATTCTGAAACTAAATAAACACTTTTTCAGTCGGTGATGTGGCTTTAGTATAAAAAATGTTTACATTTGTGAATCAGTGCAAAACCATCCACAAGCCGCCTTATTTTAATATGTAATATTAACCTGGAATACCTGGAATTCACTCTTTATGTCTTTATACCCCCCTCCAATCATCTTTTCATCTATTTTAAAAGTGTTCCCAGTGGTCTTTTAATTATGATTATATCGTTTTTAGCTGAAAAAGAAACAAAAACATGTAGGACATAGTTTCTGCAGAGCAGCAGGACTTCATTAGAAATTCACCTTTGAGTTGCATGGAAGTAAGCCTCCACTGTTATCCCATCATCCCTTTTTTGCTCTCTCCCCCACTATCTTACTGCGCCTCACAACCCCAAGCTCACATTAGCGGCGCCGCAAAAATGGTGAGTAGTATCAGAGCTATCCAGGTGTACCGTTTTGACTGGTTCTAGGAATAATTCAAATGAAACTAAAAGGAAAGCGTTTTGCTGATCCTGGCTAGCTCCGTGTGTGAACATTATCCTGGGGGCGGTGCTAGCAGCACAGATTCGTCCTATAGGGTGCTGTTCCCCCACGTTCACTCTGGGGTGGG
This sequence comes from Oryzias javanicus, assembly GCA_003999625.1. Taxonomy (NCBI): domain Eukaryota; kingdom Metazoa; phylum Chordata; class Actinopteri; order Beloniformes; family Adrianichthyidae; genus Oryzias; species Oryzias javanicus. Next base: position 2,564,921 of record CM012448.1, read on the forward strand.
GGTTATGAGGAATCAACATTATAACACCTTTATACGTAAAACCCCCCCACTGATTTTGTATGATATAAATCATTTAAATTGTGATTGCTGCAATTCTAAATCCTCCACTTACAGAGATATAGATCCATGAACGTCAGAGCTGGAATCTGGATCAGAACTGTACAGCTGGATAGCCATACATTAATGTTAGGAAGGTGTTGTGAGGGGCTGTAAGCTAGCGGGAGAGAGTGAAAGCAAAGGCATGCTGGGGTATCAATGTAGGGTTACTTCTAATCCGGGGCTGCTCATTCCTAGTCCTCCAGATCTACCACCCTGCCTGTTTTCCAGATCTCCATATACTGCTTGCTGCTGATAACCTGCACCAGGTGTGTTCTTTCAATCAGATTGTGGAGACATCTGACTGAGCTAATCAACAGCTGGAAGGGCTCGGAGATCTGGGAAATAGTCCGGGTGGTAGATCTGGAGGACAGGAATGAACAGCCCTGTTCTGAGCCGTTGGTCCCACTTACAACCTGAGGCAAATTTCTACCAAGCTCCTGCCACTCTGCTGACAAATGTCTTTAAAAAAAGACAGTTAAAAAAAAATGCCCAAAAAAGTGCATACCCATAGTTAAAAGATCACTGGGAACAATTTTACAAAATATAAAAAAACAATTGGAATTTGACTTTAATGAATGATAGTTTTGCTTCAAACTGTTTAGAATTTCTGCGCGTTTGTGCAAACTAATATTAGTCGTAATTTCACCTGAAGTTTGAGAGACAGTTCTGAGGCAAAATCCAAGGTGATTAAAACAGAATATGTTGACCCACATTTGTCACACAGTTTTGTTTTCCTGAAAACCATAAGAAATAAACAAAGAAAGGTCAGACACTGTTTGAAAACAAAAACTCTGGTAAACATGTTCCAAATCACAGAAACATGACCAATCAAAACTCAAAATCTCTTTGGAACATCAGACATTTAAAGCTGTTTTTGCAGGATGCAGGATGTGGAACAAAGCTACTAAATCACGCGTCAAAGTCAAGACCAATTTTTAAAATTGGCATTCTGCTAGCTTTTGGGACTACGTTGGCATTTACTAAAGGACTGGTCCCACAGGATTTGACGGCCATATCACAGGTAAAACATTCGGAAAATCTGCCACAAGCTCACGGATTATAACTTTAAAATTGATTGATAAATGCATATTTGTGGAATAGCGGTGATGCAGACGCCGGAGTCCACTCCACTGCCAGAGCATTAATCGCGTCCTCCCACGCTCAGCCGCTAAACAGACACTGTAAGCAGTGGTGCAAACACAGACTGGCCGGGGAAAGGGCTGTGCACAAATGCAAAGTTTTGGCTTCCAAGGCCCCATCTTGCACTGGCACTGCTGTTCCACGGCCATTACACGGCTGTACCACTGACACACACAGTCACCCGCGGTCTAAATATTTGAGCAGTTCAAAAATGTATTCCACGCGTAATGGTGGCCACATTTTGCACCGCGTATATGCGCGTCTTTCCCACGGCCATAACTGAACCAGCAGTCTAACAGCGTCTGTACCATGGGGATAACATTTTTTTGAGTTTCAGCTGTGATTTGGCCCTGAAAACCAGTGGGACAGGCTCTTAAGATTTTTTAGGCTATTATGGAGTTTAGCTAATATTTCAGCTACAGGCTAGTTGTTTTACCTAATTTAGGCTTTTCTTTTTAAATTTTTAATGTCTTTTTGGGAGTTACGCTAACATTTGCATGCTAGCTGTTCTGGGCTAATTTAGGCTTTTTTCAGTTTTTTAAGCTATTTTGAAGTTTAGTTATTTTTTTTCAGCTACATTCTAGCTGTTTTGGCTAACTTTTTTTTTAATTTTACTTTTAAAGACTAATTTGGTATTTAGCTAATATTTTACCTGGCCATCAGCTTCAACGTTTTCAGCTGTTAGTTTCAGCATCTTCAGCTATCAGGACTATGATCTTCAGCGACCAAATTCAGCTAACAGCATTCACACTAGCAGCAGGTAATGTATGTATCTAGTTCATAATTATGTTAAAAAGTTACAGTTTTAAAGTTTTGAAAATTTAGTTTTCAATAAATGTTTATCCTGTTCGGCCTGGGATCTATGGTGTGTTTTGGATTTTGGCCCCTTGTGTGATTAAGTTTGACACCCCTGCTCTAAATCCTTTCAAAGCATTGAATATAATGGTAACGTAGACATTTTGGGACATGAAGCTGTGTTTATCCACATTCGCTACGCTGTCCACCGGGCAGCTGGCTAGCATAGCCACTTAAGCCAATGTGGCCAAACACAGCTGGGGCCAACATGGAGCCTGCTAGCAAACCCAATTGGGGCCTACATTTTCTGCCCACTTTTGGATTATATTGGCCCACTTGGCCTTTCTGACTGGGAATGGTACATTCCATTTTCATGACGTCTCTTAAGGTAGCCGTAGGAGCCTGAAGGGAACTGGAAGACACACTTGCACTCCCCTAAGATGCAGCTGCTCCTCTCCATGGCCCTACATTGGCCTGGAGAACCCACAACCCTGCAGCACTGTACGGTTAACTCCTCTGTACATGATGCACATGATTAAGGCAAAAGCTAAAAATCCCCCTCCAATGAAAATCCCGTTTCTTGAGTTTTGAACATGTATATGTGGCATTTTTCTTCTGAAAGAGAAAAAATATAATGGGAAATATTTTCGTCTTTGCATTTCCGAGTATTCGATTTTTTTGTGCTAGCATGAAATCAGTTCTGAACCCCAGCTAGTGCTGAATCATCATGTTTTATTTTATTTTTTCATTGGCTTTTCAAAGTGTGTGTCTCGCTAGCATATCTGGGGGATAGGGGGCGGGGTTACACAGCTCAGCACCATAAGACACGCCCACACAGAGGAATTTTTGGAAACGAAGGCTTCAGATGAACAGGAAAAATGGCTTTTTAAGACATTTAGGATGTGGAATTTTTGTTAAAAACTTCACAGTCCTAATTAAAACCTCACTGGAAACATTTAAAGAAAATTTAAAAAATCGTTGTCGGGGACGTTAAGTACAGGCAAGAACGGCACATAACAGCTGACACTTTTCATACCACATCATCTCCTCCAATGTTGAGTGAGTCTAGCAGAGGAGGAGGTCGGGGTGTGTTTGATTCGATTACCTCCTTGAATTAAGTATGCACGAGTCAGAGCCCAACTGATCAATACGAATCTGGTTAAGGACTCAATTCAGTAGCAGAACTGTTATGTAAGAGGAAACTATCCTCGCTGTAAACAGACACACAAGCACTCACAGACCAACAGCCCCCCCCTCCCGTGTCCTTTCAGCTTCTTATCATAGCACTCAGCAACCCGACAGCGCACGAGCGGGACACCCGGCAGGCTTTAGCGCGGCTGCACTTCGTCTTTCAGCCGAGACACAAACTGCTCAAATGTCTCCTCAGCATCACGAGTGGACGAACAGTCTCTGACGGGACACTCCGTCATGCAGGAGCTGATGCTCTTCTCAGCGAGGTGCAAAAAGCTGCCGTGCTTCTGCTTTGTTACTGATAGGTGGCACTGTGGATCCTCAGATATGAACCACGGTGATCTCCACAAACATGATGGTTTGACTGAATAGTTAGTTAGAGGTAAATCATTTTAATTCTCCATTAAACTTATGAGGCTGTGACCATGGTAAACTAAATTACATTTTGAATTAATATTGACTTGCTGTTGTATAACTTTTTTTTTTTTTTCTCAGTTTTAAACAGATTTATTTTGTCTGTTTGTTTAGATTTGGTGTTTAGACCTTCTGTTGTTATCAATTTGATAAGAGTTAGGTTCAAACAAGCTTCTTCAGGCCAAAAATGTTGTTTTTTTTGATGATTCAAAGGTTAAAAGTACAGAGCGTCTTGGACTTTGAGCGCAGCTGGATCCTCCCTGTGCTAACAGGCTGATGGACGAACTGTTGTTTCAGTTTCATCGGAACATCTGCCCACCGCCCGCCACACGAACGATGAATCCCATTCAAGTCAAACAAGACTATTTCAAGGTGTTTACAATAACCCTCAATGAGATGAAAATTTCCTTTATGACAGCGATGAGAATAATCTTTCCTGAAAGTCTCCGCCACAAACCTGACAGTTACTCAAACAGTGTTTTGGTGGAGGTTCTGAAACTGGAGTGAGCTGCATGTAGAGACGTTTAGACGGACCTCTTCTAAACCTGTTCTCAAAAGTCTTCTGAACTCGTTCACTCATCTCTCTGAGATGTGACATTTGTTTAAATTGTTATTTTATCACCTTTAATATTATGTATAATTGCTTTCTATTGTACTTTTAATGTGCTTCATTTTATGCTTCAACTTGTACAGCACATTGGTCAGCTTCATTGTTTTTAAAGTCCCACTCTAATAATCGTTTATCTATTTTAAAAGCACTCCCAGTGGTCTTTAATTATAATTATACTGACATTTTAAAAACTGTCATTTTGACTTAGTTTCTGCAGGAGTTCATTGTTGGCGTGTAGTAAGTCTTCCACCATTTCCAATCATCCGTCTGTATTCATGCTCTCCTGCTAGCTTACAGCCCCTCACACCCCCAACTTAACATTATCAATCCAACAAAAACGGTGAGCAATACCAGAGCTATCCAGCGAGACACCAGCTCAGACAAGGACAATGAAGACATTAATGGTTAAATAAAGGTTAATAATAATTAATGGATCTGTTTGCAAGTGGATGCATCAGAATCGAGTGGAGCAGGGAGCTTACAGCATTTATCCTCTGCTCTTGATTCACAACGATTTGAATAAAATAAAATTCTAAAATGTAAATTTAATCTCAATTTTCTTTATTTTATGATAAAATGTTGTTATTAAGAACTCTAAACAGTAGTTTTAGATTGAAGCTGCTTTATTGATGGTTTCATTGAATATTGACATATTTTCCCTAAATCCAGTTTGGCAAAATCCAAATCCAGGATAATAAATCCTCTTTGCGTCACAGTTATTTTGGAAAAAACAATCAATTGACTTGAGTATTTGGATTCCCCATCACAAGCCCTGTTATCTTGCTGCACTAACAGCAGGGCTACAAGCACTGGGACCCAGCAGAGTTCTGGTCCTTCTGAATGTCTACTTGACAAAAATTTGGAATATGGTTATTTTGTGTGAATTAGCAGATACAAATACAGTATAAAGATGCTGTTTGTGGACACAAATTGGTAGTTCTCTTAAGTTTTTTTTCCACTATATTAATTCCCAAAAGAGTATTTTTTTGCATTTTGAAAAGATATATAGACCTATTTCCCTAAGATTGGCTGTAATCCATCCTGCCTGAGTTTGCTCATATATTTCACAGGAGTCTCCGTGTCTCTGTTTTTTGCTTACTGTAGCTGCTTACTGTAGCATGAAGCGCAGCTCAGCAGCAGCAGCTCGCCCCAGACAGGCTTTTTTTCTGCAACTACAAAAGTGCAGACACATCTACGTGCAAACACAGAGCAATCAAAATCAGCCACCCACACACAAAAAACTGAATCTGTGGAGGAGGAGGAGGAGGAGGAGGAGGAGGAGGAGGCTGCAGTGATTCAATCAGGCATTTCACCCTCCCCGTCTGGAGATACAGTAACGATCACAATTATATTATTCAGAAGGGTTTACTAGTTTGAGGAGGGGTAAGAGTAGACAGGAGGATGGGTGGCTATTGTTTAAAGGTAAGGGTTGGATCAATGGGATCAATAGAGCAGAGTTCCTCTGCCTTTCATCAGCTCTGTCGGCTGCTCCTGTAGACATCAGTGTGCTCCTCACCGCCTCTCTAACTGCACAGGAAGCATGGACAATAACCTGCCAGCCCTCTCTGCTTTGTCTTTCCATGTGGATCCACTGTCATGTTGCTTTGTCAGCATCAGTTCTCTTTTTTTATTTACACTCAATCGTTTTCTGCTTGTCAACGTGTACTGTGATCTATGATGGGGATTACAACTTCAGGATCGAGCGTGGAAACATTCCTGAAGGAACTTTCTTATGTCAAAGCAGTTCATGTTTTTGCTAGTATTTAGATTTTTTTTTAATAAAAAAGTATATATTTTTTTCCACACACTGAAAAAATTGAAACATTGGATCAATTTAAAAAATGCTCTGTAGTCTCTTTCATTTAAAATGATTGGTTTACATCACATTACAACTTAGAGTTGATGGTTTACTCCACTTAAAAGAATGATATGATAAAAGTAATATTTTTAAATGTAACAAATTACAAAGCTTTTATGAAATTATCAATTTTTTCACTTTTTGCAGTGCAGAAAACTAACAGGAAGCAAATTGATTTCCTTCTAAAATGTTTTCTTTGACATTAAGCTCTTCTTTGTGTTCGTTAAAGACCAATTCTGATTTTAAAAAAAAAGCGGATTTTTGTGTTTTAACAAGTTCTTGTGGCATTTTTCTGGTAGTGGAGAACATAAATAACATAAATTATGAGCAACATTTCATTTCTGTGTATTTTTTTAATCAAATTGCTATGAATCAGGAGCAGATGTAAAAATATTGTTGGAAAAGTTAGCAATTGTGGCGTAGGAGCTACTCAGGCCTCATGCTCCTCCACTCCGCTGGCTTCTGGATCAAGACTGTGAGGCTGGATGGCTCTGCTATACATCTACATTCTTGTTACATCTGTAATGTTATGTTGAGGGTGTGAGGGGCTGTAAGCTAGTGGGAGAGCAAACAGGTGGATGTTGTGAAGGGCATGTGACAATGCTGCGCACCAATAGTCCTGCCCACAACTCAGAAGTGAATTTCTGATGAAATCCTGCTGATCTGCAGAAACTATGGTCTAGAGGATTATACAGGTTTTTCTTATCAGCTAAAAACAACACCATCATCATTTAAAGATCACTGGGAAAAGATTGAAAATAGATCAAAATATGATTGTAATGGGTTTTTAGGAATTTGAGCAGATTGAAAGATTTTCCTATTTTTTCATGACTGTCATGATTTATGAAGAAAATTTTAGGAAAAGAAAGAAGAGGAAAGTCACTAGTGTTGGACTGAGAGTTGGAACTTTGAATGTTGGAACTATGACAGGAAAAGGTAGAGAGTTAGTTGACATGATGCAGAGGAGAAAGGTAGACATACTGTGTGTCCAGGAGACCAGGTGGAAAGGTAGCAAGGTTAGAAGCTTAGGAGCAGGTTCAAGTTGTTCTATCATGGTGGAGATGGAGGAGAAATGGAGGAGGAGTTATCTTAAAGGAGGAGCTTGTTAGGAGTGTTGTGGAGGTAAAAAGAGTGTCAGATAGAGTGATGAGTCTGAAGATAGAAATGGAGGGTGTGATGTTCAATGTTGTTAGTGTTCAATGTTCAGACAACACAAGATGGTGGTGTGTAGGATGACTCTGGTGATGAAGAAGATGAAGAAAGAGAGAGGAAAGGCAGAGAAGAGGACAAACTGGTGGAAGTTGAAAAAAGAAGAATCTTACATGACTTTGAGGAAACAGTTGAAACAGGTTCTGGGTGGTCAGGAGGTAATCCCAGATGATTACAGCTAATGTGATCAGGGAGACAGGTAGGAGTGTTGTTGGGATTGTATGAGGAAGTCTGGAGTGACAGAGAAGTATGTTGGAGCAGTGCAGGACATGTATGAGGGCTGTAAGACAGTGGTGAGGTGTGCTGTCGGGGTGACAGAGGAGTTCAAGGTGGAGGTGGGATTACATCAGGGATCAGCTCTGAGCCCCTTCCTGTTTGCAATGGTGATGGACAGACTGACTGATGAGGTCAGACAGGAATCACCATGGAGAACAGGTGGAGGAGGAGCTAGAGAGGTGGAGGAGGAGCTAGAGAGATGGAGGAGGAGCTAGAGAGGTGGAGGAGGAGCTAGAGAGATGGAGGAGGAGCTAGAGAGGTGGAGGTGGAGCTAGAGAAGTGGAGGAGGAGCTAGAGAGATGGAGGAGGAGCTAGAGAGGTGGAGGAGGAGCTAGAGAGGTGGAGGAGGAGCAAGAGAGGTGGAGGAGGAGCTAGAGAGGTGGAGGAGGAGCTAGAGAGGTGGAGATGGAGCTAGAGAAGTGGAGGAGGAGCTGGAGAGATGGAAGAGGAGCTAGAGAGGTGGTGGAGGAGCTAGAGAGGTGGAGGAGGAGCTAGAGAGGTGGAGGAGGAGCTAGAGAGGAGGAGGAGGAGCTAGAGAGGTGGAGGAGGAGCTAGAGAGGTGGAGATGGAGCTAGAGAAGTGGAGGAGGAGCTCGAGAGGAGCTAGAGAGGTGGAGCTAGAGAAGTGGAGGAGGAGCTAGAGAGATGGAAGAGGAGCTAGAGAGGTGGTGGAGGAGCTAGAGAGGTGGAGGAGGAGCTAGAGAGGTGGAGGAGGAGCTAGAGAGGAGGAGGAGGAGATAGAGAGGTGGAGGAGGAGCTAGAGAGGTGGAGGAGGAGCAAGAGAGGTGGAGGAGGAGCTCGAGAGGTGGAGGAGGAGCAAGAGAGGTGGTGGAGGAGCTAGAGAGGTGGAGGAGGAGCAAGAGAGGTGGAGGAGGAGCTAGAGAGGTGGTGGAGGAGCTAGAGAGGTGGAGGAGGAGCTAGAGAGGTGGAGGAGGAGCTACAGAGGAGCTAGAGAGGTGGAGGTGGAGCTAGAGAAGTGGAGGAGGAGCTAGAGAGATGGAGGAGGAGCTAGAGAGGTGGAGGAGGAGCTAGAGAGGTGGAGGAGGAGCTAGAGAGGTGGAGGAGGAGCTAGAGAGGAGGAGGAGGAGCTAGAGAGATGGAGGAGGAGCTAGAGAGGTGGAGGAGGAGCAAGAGAGGTGGTGGAGGAGCTAGAGAGGTGGAGGAGGAGCAAGAGAGGTGGTGGAGGAGCTAGAGAGGTGGAGGAGGAGCTAGAGAGGTGGAGGAGGAGCTAGAGAGGTGGAGGAGGAGCAAGAGAGGTGGTGGAGGAGCTAGAGAGGTGAAGGAGGAGCTAGAGAGGTGGAGGAGGAGCTAGAAAGGTGGAGGAGGAGCTAGAGAGGTGGAGGAGGAGCAAGAGAGGTGGAGGAGGAGCAAGAGAGGTGGAGGAGGAGCTAGAGAGGGGGAGGAGGAGCTAGAGAGGTGGAGGTTTGTCCTGGAAAGGAGAGGAAAGAAGGTTAGCCGCAGTAAGACAGAGTACATGTGTGTGAATGAGAGGAACCCAAGTGGAAGAGTGAGGTTACAGGGAGAAGAGATAAAGAAGGGGGAGGAGTTTAAGTATTTAGGGTCAACAGTACAGAGTCATGGAGAGTGTGGAAAAGAAGTGAAGAGGAGAGTGCAAGCAGGTTGGAATGGGTGGAGAAAAGTGTCAGGTGTGATGTGTGATAGAAGAGTTTCAGCAGAAATGAAAGGAAAGATGTACAAGACTGTGGTGAGAGCAGCCATGTTGTTGGACTAGAAACAGTGAAGAAAAGACAGGAAGCAGAGCTGGAGGTAGCAGAGATGAAGATGCTGAGGTTCTCTTTGGGAGTGACCAGGATGGATAGGATCAGGAATGAATCCATCAGAGGGACAGCACATGTTAGAGGTTTTGGAGATAAAGTCAGACTGAGATGGTTTGGACATGTTCAGAGGAGAGACAGTGAAGATATTGGTAGAAGGATGCTGAGTCTAGAGGTCTAGAGGAAGACCAAAGAGGAGGTTTCTGGATGCAGAGAATGAAGACATGAAGGTGGATGGTGTTAGAGGAGAGGATGATGAAGACAGATGGAGGAAGGTGATTGGCTGTGGAGACCTCTGAAGGGAAAAGAAGAAGTCGTGTTTTTCAAAGTATTGCTTCTCTCATGACACACCTTACACTGTAAAAATTATGCTAAAATAATCTCAGTTAACTGGTCCTCCACTTAGATGTGTCAATAATGGCTATTTCTGTTACAAATTAGTTGTAAAAGGTTTGTGAACACTGAAATATCACCCTGGACAGTGAAACACACTGACCACCTGTTCTCAGTAAATACACCTCAAACATTTACAGATATTTCTCTCACTGACTGAGGCAGTCAGGAGTAAATTAGGAAAGAAACTCAAGAAGGTTTTTCAACTTCTGACTCCTCATGTTAGATGATGACCTCATGGTTTATCATCTCAAAAGCCTTCATCATTACACACTGTCATCATCAGTATCACTGAGCTATTCTTGTATGCCTTAATGTGAAAATCATCACCATCACCATTTATAACCATTCAACATCAAAATGTCTTTTATTCTCTCTTTTTTTTTATCAGTTTCAGTTTTTAAAAAGAGGTTTTCATATCAGCTTTGATCCTTTTCACAAACATCCACTTTGGACCTGAAGGTCAAGTCCTCCAATACAGAATCAGGAGCCATTATTCTCCCTCAAAGCATTTTCTCCTTTCAGTTGAATGGAAGTCAAGTATTGAGTCTGGAGAGCAGGTAACAGTAACAGCGAACACATCAATGTTTCATACAGTCATTTTAGAGTTAAGGGCTGCTAACCGTCAATAGAAACATCAAGGCGGTGCTTTATTGAAACAACCATTCAAAGTGAACACAGAGAGTGCAGGGGTTAGTGTAGAGGAATGGAAATGGAGTGGAAGCAGCTGGAGACGAGCAGGGAGCAGACGAGTGGATGATATGGATACGGAAAAAGGAAATGAACAATGAGAGAAAAGGAGGAACAGACACACAAAAGATGATACACATTTGATCTGTCAATTAACCTGGTTCCTTAAAACAGTTAAAGAGTCAACACCAAATTCCTGTTTTTGCTCTATAGCTGCTTTCATGTACATTCATACAATCCCCATGTTCTATAATGTAATGATGCTGCTCAGAGGACAGAATTGTTGTTGATTTCCTTTAGTCTGCAGCCTGCCTGCACATACAGCACTCTGGACTTTAACATATGAACTGTTAAATAGGGATTAAGTATATTATTAAGAGTAACAGTTAAGACAGAGGAAGTGAGTGAGCCGGCACGCTCTGGTTTCATCTTACAGAGAGGAGCTCAGCACAATCATTAGAGACTGTTTTCATCTTCACCACAAAGATGGATTACAGCCTGCCAGCTCCGCCTAAGACTCCACACTGAGGCTTCTCACTGAAACACAACTGTCTCAGACTCACACGGATCACAGGACCAACACCTGCTGGAGGGATTGAACACAATGCCAGAAGCTGCTGAGTGCAAGATGATTTCTTGAGAATGCAAATCAATTTGACCAGCTTTGTAATAAACTCATGAATGTAAACTAATCTGTTATAAATTTGCTCCCCTGACTGTCAGTGAAAGCTAAACCATCTGGAACAAAACAAAGTGTTTTATTCCTCCATGTAGGATCTATTTATCATCAAGCCCCATGTTTAATGACAATAAAGCTTCTCCATTCAACCAGGTTGAGATGCAGCAGAGGTTGAAGAGAGAATGGTTTCCAATGAAGATAGTTTTATTTTCAAATATTATGAGCTTGCATTCATAATCCCGTCCGCTCTCATTAACAGACATGTTTTACTGCTGACCTGCATGATACATGGATGATCCTGTGTTTGCAGAATCAGGTTCAGTTCTGTTTGATGGTGGGATGTAAATGGGTGAGGGAGGGGGGCTGGGTTTCAGGTAGTGGATGCTGAGAAATAAACAATGTGAGAGGAGAAAGAAAACAGTTGGGGATCAATAGAGCTGAATCTAAGCCACAGGAGTGTGAGTGCTCTGCAGGTGCAGACCCACTGCCTTCTGGAAGAATAAAGAGGCTTGTTGGACAAAGACGCTGCCATTGACTCTTTTTTCCTGTCGACCTTTGCATTCACCATCGGCTACATTTCTGTCTAGTTTTGCAGAATGTAATTCTTTTTTCTGTAATCTTTTAGCAATATCTTTTCCAAACCACTTTTGTGCTTGATCATTTAAAGTCTCTTTTCTTCCTGTTATCCTTTCATCTCTTTCCTGCTCTCTTCTCTGTTCTCCATGCTTCCTTCTTTCCTTCTCCTCCTCCTGCCTCGCCATCTCATTTTTTCTCTTTGCTTCCCTTCTTCTGAACTCCCAGTCTCTCCTCTTCTTCTTTCTTTTTTTTATTGCACCATTACCACTTAAGCTTGGGTATCCATTACACACAGGGCATATAAGTGCAGGGTAAGTAATAAAGTCGCCCTTCAACATACACTTCACTGCTTGTGTGTGGCGCCACATTTGGACGCTTCGTCTCTTTGTCATGAGGCAGCGGGGCTGAGCGATGTTTGCATCCAGCCATTAATCAGCCGTGATCCCGTTAATGTGGGTGATGCCGTCACGATGTCCAAGCCCCCACCCCAATTATCATGACGGTTAACTGTCATTTAATTCTCTCTGCAGCAATCCACTGCACTCAGCACCTCCACGTTTGCATCTGTTCTTCTGTACTTCACCATGAGATGAAGACACTGAAGCCGGCTAAACAGAGACTCTCAGCCAAAATGTAAACAGATGGTGGGGGGGGGGAGACATCACACCATCATGAATTTGTGAGAACAGAACTTTAAAGGAATGCACCAACTTTATTAAACCCAATTCAAATGTTTTGTCTCCTGATTGAAGTATTGTCCCTGGCTGAATGGAAAAGGTAAAATATAGTGAGAGCAGAAAACACACAACAGTACAGTGAGAGTATAGTGAGAGTACAAGTGATTACAGTGAGAGTAGAGCATGAGTACAGTGAGAGTATAGAGAGTATAGTGAGAGTACAGTTAGTGTACAGTGAGAGTACAAAGAGTGTACAGTGAGAATATGGTGAAAGTACAGTAAGTGTACAGTGAGGGTACAAGTGATTACACTGAGAATACAATGAGAGTACAGTGAGAGTACAGAGTATAATGAGGATAGTGATAGTACAGTGAAAGTACAATAAGAGTACAGTGCGTGTACAGTGATTACAGTGAGAGTACAGAGTATAGTTAAGAGTACAGTGAGAATACAGTGAGTGTAGTACAGTCTGGCCATGGGAAGGGAAAGTTGGTAGAGGAGACAGTGAAAAAGTGAAGGAAAGTGTAATCCTGCTCGATTTAGCATGTATTCTTGCAAACTTTGATCAAAGCTGAAACATCATTCTCATCATCAGATCCAGTTTGAAGTTCCCGCTGAACTCCATCCAATCCTTTCAATGATGGATGCAGCAACAAGACAAAAAGAAAATTCCCAGCAAGTTCTGGTTGGTTCATAAGAATCAGCTGCTCTGTCCGTCCATCCATTCATCCCAAGTAGAGCTGAGCGATATCGGTTTTTTTTATGTCTCAATATAGTTTTTTCCATAACTTGCTGTAACGATATGTATCACGATATAAACCATATGTGACTCATTATAGAAATGTGCAATCATTGGGAGGTAAATTCAAATAAATTCCATTTTTTTCAAATTTTACAGAACAAACATAAAACTAACCTTTTTGTCAACGACCTGTAAATAAGCTAAAAGCAAATACCGGTACTTAGCATTTCTTCTCATAGTTTAGACTATTGTTACTCTGCAGGACTTAACTTTGTTAACTCCACTGTTTGATCAGCCAAACTAAACAGGAACAAGCTGTGACCACGGCGGTGGAGTGTCTCGCGTCGCGTGTGTTTGTTTATGTCGTGTGCAGACGGTACAGGTGGAGATGACAAAAGAAATTCACCAAATGAAAAGCTAAAACACATAATTATCAAATGCAAGTATTACTCACCATGTGGTGACTAACTATAACTTTTACTCACCAGAGAGGAGAGAATGCTCGCAACTGGTGAGTGTTAATTTTGGACCCTTCAAAATAAAAGTCAATCGTGACAGAATCATTCCTATTGAGAAAAGTTCTGTTGCGATAAATATCGTTATTGTTTTATCGCCCAGCCCAAGTCCCCAGCAGAGTCTTGCTGGAGCCTGCCCGGCTGAAGGTGAACTCCACTCTGGACAGTTCTTCCGTCCATCTCAGTCAGAGCCAAGGACAGACAACAACACACTCATTTCCACGTCCACGATGGGAATTTACAGTCACTGTTGGCCTCTTAAATATGTTTTTGGACTGAGGGAGCAAGCCGGAATGCTTGGAAAAACAAGGAAAAAAATGCCAACTCCACACAGAAAAGACCCGGCCAGGATGAGAATCAAGGCCTTCTTGCTGTTAGGAGACAGAGTTAACCACTGCACAACCTTTGCATCAGCTGCAAACAGTTCATGTCTATAAAGACAATAGTATAAAGCACTTTATAGTCTCCCTGTCTACAAGTCCAACTGAAGAACATTTTCCTCAGAAATCATTCAGTCCTGCTTGTTCGGGATGATCATAATGATTGGCCTGCTTTTGTTTCACCTTGAATGGAGTCAAAACCTGTGACTTTTGAAGGGTAGACTAGATTGGACTCCTGTGACCTGCAACAGGGTTCGAGTGTGCTCCCCAAAGTTTGTAAAACGGTCCATAATTAAAAGGACAAATGTAGGAATTAAGATGATAATTTGATTAAATTCTGATCCTTGCTCAATACAATCTTATGCACAAAAGAAAACAATTCATGGATTTACAAAATATTAATAAAAAAGTGTAAGTCTCTGTACATATACTTGATATTAATCCTGCAAAGCTGGAGTTCCTGTGTTTATGTTCTTTGACTTACTGTAAGTTTTTAACCATTAACATGATGATTCCAGTAGATTGTGAGAGAGAAAAGCAGCTCGAGACGCTTTTCTCCCTCACAATCTACTGGAATCATCATGTTAATGGTTGAAAACTTACAGTGTGTAAAGATTTTGTGTGTGAGTGTCACTGGTAACGCCTCAGGTGTTCCAGGGTTAAAGTAGTTGAGATCTGTGTGTCTTTTCTGTAGTAAATGAACTAAGTTAGCACCTTTTATAAAGTCACATCCTTTCAGTTCTCTCATGACTGTAGGAAATGTTCTGAGTTCAGAGTTAATATGTGGACATTTTAGCTGTAGTCGACACAACTGCAGCAAACACACTCAAGAGCAGCACAGCTGCATGGCAGACACATTTGATGCATCATATCTCAGCACTCAGACACACAGCATCGTAGCACTTAGCAATCAGTACTGTATTAGCTGGTAGATGTATGTATGTGTGAGTGTGAGTGTGCTGTGATGCTTAATGCACCACTGCGCTCTTCCTCACAATTTGAGCAGATAACCGGAAATGGAGCAACAAGCCATTGAAAGGCCGGAGCCGTCCGTCAGAAGTTATCGTCAGCCTCCTGCTTTACAACAGTAAGAACTGCCCGCCGGCTGAAACAGGAGACAGCAGTGATCATTTCATTATTTCTTCACTTGAAGAATATGTGCTTAACCTTCCCCGTCTTCAGGTCTAAGCGTGGTCTGGTCGTGTTACAAAGGTTGTAAGCAGTTTTCCAAATACAGGAGATTCTCAGAGAACCTGAAAAACAACAGCTCCAATCAAAGAGAACTTGTTTTTTTTTTTTTTTTTGAAAAGCTGCTCCTGCTTCAAGAATCCCTTAATGAAGACAATACACTTACACCCCCCCACTACTACCACCCCCACACTACACTGAACAGAACAAAATAATCCAATTAAGAAAAAGCATTTTTTAATGCACAATTTTCAGTTACTATTACAGAAAAGCAAATCCCTTAAACTGCTGACAAATGGGATTTTAAACTGTCCTCTAATATGGAGGCTATGTTGTATGTATGAGTATGTATGTTGTGTGTTAAATTCCTCTGTTGTGGATGTTCTGAACTTCAAGACACCAACACTTCAATGGGAGCTCAGAGGTGGATCTATTGAATGGAAAAAATGTTTTTCTTTGTTGAAATGCCAAATAGTCACAGACGCATCTTATTACATTCAGATTTTTTAGGACTTTTTTTTTTTAACACTAACATTAACAGACAAAATGACAGGAATTACAAGTTACAACTCAACTCCAAACATCCCTAACCTGTTAAGCATAAGCCATGAATCCAAACACATCAACTAACATCCCCAGATCACAGCTGGCTTCCTTCACACTGTAGAAAATGACACATTTTCCTTGTAAATATTGTTGTTAAACATGTTTCTTTTCCTTTTTGCAGCTGCTGGTTAAAGGAATCTCCTGACGGGTGGTGAAAGCCATCTAAGGAAATTTTAGTTCAGGATCAAAAGGGATTTGACTTTGAAACAGTTTTAACTTGATGGATTTGACAGATGTAATATTATAACAGTTAAATTTAATCACCAATTCCAGTTATCGGGGTCTCCGTAAAATGTTAAAACTTATAAATTACAACAAATTGTCCACCAATGATAGACTAAATCTTCCTTAGATTCAGTACATTTTCCTAATTCACATTATAAGTCAAGCAATAATAAAAAATACAAAATATACAGTATATGCATTTATAAGCAAAACATTTTGTACCAGATTCCATTCAGAAAGACAGCTCCCATATCTTTCTCCTTCAGGTCTTCTACATGTTTTATTGCTTTTATTTTCCTAATAAGCATCTTTAGTTCTGAAGTGGAAATATAGAAAAACATTGCTAGCACAACCAAGTCTCAATGAAAAAAACAGGATGATGGGTCTAATACTTGTTTAGATTATTCAAATGATTTATAAATATATAAATCTAATGAGCCACAAAAACCTTAGTAAAAAAGCGACACTTGTTCTCTCAGAACTGACACAAATGAATGTCTCCTCCAGGGTTTTATGGTTCACTTTTCTTATGACCCAGGAAAAGATTCAAGGTTAATATGAAGATTTGCCCTCATAGAAACATGTATGTATGAATGAATAAATCCACCAGACAAATGAACAAAGAGAGTGTGTGCGTGTGCATGCGTGTGCGTGTTGGGTTAGTGATGGTTTATCGGTGCATAATCTTTATGCCCGCACATTCTGTTGTGAGATCACTGGACAAAGGTCGCTCTGCCTACTCATACGCGCTCATGGACATGCGCACACATGCACGTGTGCACACGGACCCACACAGACAATGTTATTCCAACTTTTTCCCCAGCACAAAGGGGTTGACCAATCACAGCCAACGGTGACTCAGTGATGTCATTGATCTGATGAGGACATGGCCTCAGAGGAGTCTGATGTCATCCTCTTTCCTTTCTTCTCCTCTCCTTCCCACCATTCTCGTCATCCTTTTATTTTTATCTCATTTCACTAAAGATGTCTGGTTCAGTTAGTTCAGAACGAAAAACAAGTACATTTAGTCACAAAAGAAGGAAATGAACAAATATTTTTGATATTTGACACGCGAGAACGTGGTGTCCAAAAAATAATAAATTCAAATGTTTGTGTTTTTTGAACAATAAGCAATATTTAGCTCTATGAATTATTTTTAAGGTATCAGAATTTTTTTATTTTAAAAAAAGAAGCCATTTTAAAACTTTTACATGAATTTTTCTTTTTTTGACGTCATAGACTAGGGCTCAGCAATGTTTATGACCTGAAGAACTAATTCAAAATTCTCTCTTTAAAATGTCCAATGCATCAAAAAAAAAATTCACAAACAGCAAGAAAATCAACTTGAAAAGTGCTTTGACAACAATATTGCACAAGGAAAACAGGTTGAAATACTTTTGTTTTTTTTTAATTTTGAAGTACTCCATCTGTGGCATGTTATCCCTACACCGAAAGGATTGAATACATCAGAACAAAATACTAACAACTTTTAAAAAACTTCCCAACCATCAACATGAAAAAAACAAGTGTATTTTGGCTTATTCATCTTTTGTTACATTATGAGAATTATGAGTAACTTAAGTTAATCCTGTGATCGGGCTTTTATTTAATTTAAAATTAAATGTTTCACTTTTCAATTAGTTTGCCAACTATAGTAATGTGAATTTTCCTAAACTGGAAGGCAATTCATTTTTCACCCCGAGTATGAAGTGGCAATTAGCTGTAGTTATAATTTTGAAACTGGTTCACATTTCCTATTGACATTTGTCAGAACAGAAAGATGTCTGGTTATAATCCAACCTTCCTTTGATATTATTCAACAAACTGAACTTATAACTTCATAAATGTCAGCAGCTGCAATGCCAAAAACATCCGTAAAAACTCATAAACGTGTGCAACAGCTTGTGGATCAGCTTCGTGCTTTTCCCACTCATACATTCACGTTTCATCAACAGACACTCGCTCAAACGCCCCAACTGTCATCCTACCAACAACAATTCTATATGGAGATAATGGAGTCTCATTTGATTTGTCTGGGCATTAGTCTTGATTTGTAACTCTTACAATACATTCTGTATGTGACTCTGTGCACTAATAATTATAAATTCACATGTACAAATATTAAAAAATACTACTTACACACACACAACTTTCAACTTCAGTGGCTTAAACTAAATACACAGACAAGTCTTTAAAAAGTAAGCACAAATCACCAAATTCACACACACAAAACCACATTTATGCATAATCTGATTTGAGACTCTTCTTACATCTCAAGATTTGTGTGTAAATAAAGCATTTAAAAGCTGCTGGAATTCTGGATCATCAGAATTGTTTTATCAGCGCCTGAACATTGTGAATATTATCTGGTGAAAACGGGATATTTTCCCACTTTATTAAACAGATATAGTTAATTTAAAAAAGTCTAAGTATGAGTTTTTAAAAGTCTCCCCACTAAAGTTCCTCTATTCTGATATCTCCCTCGCGGCTGCGAGTGCTTTCACCGTGGAGCTCCTCCCCAGCGAGCGCCGGTTCCCAGTCATGGTGACAGCAGTCCTCCTCGACACCCAGAGAGCGCAGTGGGTCGATCAGCCTTACATGCCGCTCCGTTTCCTGGATGTGGAGAAGGACCTGGCGCTGCTGCTACCACCGTGGCTGGGGGCAGGGCTCCAGGAAGAGCTCAGTGCTTTGACTGTATAAGGGAAGGGTGCTCTTCCTGGACCGCTGACCCTCAGTTTAGGCTGTTCATGAAGGCTGACGCAGAAAGCAATGTAAGTTGCGTGAAACAATAAAGTTTTATTGTAAAAAAGCAGCAGTGTTCATACAGATGGGCGGGGTCACATGGACCCTTTCCAAAGCCGCGTACAGGAACACTGTCAGGTTCATCAAGTACAACAGTAATGCTAAAAATGGATCTTTGATCTGGAGTGAACAGCCACAATGCAAAACCGTCCAGACAAGATGTGGTGCAGTCATTGAATTCCACCTGAACACTCCTCTGGATGCTGTCTCCACCTGAGCTTAAACTGCTCAAGTAGAAGAACAATCGAGTCTGAATACTTTTCCTGGATCTAAGCTCTACTTTCAATACAACAATTCCCCAGGACCTTGTATCTAAGTCTGGACCCCTGGGCCTAAACACCCCCCTGTATAACTGTCAGCTCGTTTCTCCTCATTGACAGAACACATCTACACCTCGAGTGTCCTCAACCAACATGGGTTCTCCTCAGGGTTATGTCCTGAACCCCTTCCGGTTTACCCTGATGACCCACAACCCACAACTGCCGCCCCAGATTCAGCTCCACCCACATCCTGAAGTACGCAGACAGCACAACAGTAGTACACCTCATTTACTATGACAATGAACTGACTTACAAGGAGTTGGTGCAGCAGCTAAGGGGCTAATGTTTGGTGAGCAACATGATCCTAAATGTCAACGAGGCAAAATAAATAACCGTGGACTTCAGGGTGACTTGGCCCAGACATGTTCTTCATCAACAACACAACTGTGGAGGTTGTCAACAGCACCAAGTTCTGGGGATAACCTCTGCTGCTCATCTGATACCACCTTTCTGTGGTAGATGGCACAACAGCAGGGAGCTGGTCAGGGAAAACTGGAAAACAGGCAGCCAATCAGCTGACAGTCTGACTACAGTCCCACATCCTGATTGACTGAACACACCTGATTTTGGTTCTTAGCATCAAGCTGTCCATAGAGAGGTGGGAAACAGGCAGGGATGTGGCCCTTGAGGACCAGGGTTGGGGACCCCTGCTCTACACCTTCTATGGGGGACCATGATGACATTTTGTTGACAAACTCATTTCTCTGTTATCTTAACTCACTTTTATGTTATAAGTCTTGCATCAAAAGAACAATCAATAGCACCACTTGTGGATACAAAGTCAGGAAAGTTTCAAGCAGATGACTCTTAAAAGATCAAGAAGGATATCAAAATCCAGCACCAGCTGGTGTGATTCTCACATTATTAATTAGATTGCAAATATTTAGGAAATTTGGTTGAAACTTTCAAACTGAAGACTTGCTGCATGGAATCATCAGATTGGACCAAATGAAAAGGAAATCTATAGGATGGTGGGCCCCAGGTTCCCGGAGCTCCAGATGGGCTCTATTCTTATTTTACAGATTCCAGTTTACTGTTTCCTGCCTGATGCACTGTCCTGTCTATACCAAAAGGAGGCTAAACCCGGGTTCACACTGCAACCATTATGGTTCCAGTGCGGCTGTCGGAGTCTTTACATAACTTGAAAAGTGCAAGAGGCACCCAGACTGCATCCAATCAGCTCCTACTTGTCACACAATGGGCTTTCGTGAAATACGGAACTTCTGTGTCCAAAAGTGCTGCAACCCATTAGCCAATATGAGTCATCCGCCGTTGCTAGACTGCTCCGGCTGTGGACAGGAGCATTAACGTTTGCATTGTGAGCCTGGGGTAATGATCCACGAACTGTTGATCCACATATAGACACAGAACTCCCACCATCGAATACACAGTAGACCTTAGAGTGTAAGGTCAAGGCTTCTGTTCCTGAAGTCTGTTGCCCGGTTGTCCCTCCCAGTCTGATTTCCCAGGTTCTCAAGAAGGTGAATTCTTCTCATTTGGATTGATATTTAGGATTATTTAGAACAGTCATCCATGTGGTACAACATTTCAGGTGGCTTAAAATTGAATTCTGAATTTCCCTGAGGACTGCCAAAGGGATTAATAAAGTATTTTCTATTCTATTCTAAATGCCTCCTGTGTCATTGTTTCAACCTCTGCCTGTGCCTTACTACCTACTGTCACACATTGCATGAAATTAATAATCGGTCTCCAGGCCTCAAGAAATAACACAGTCATTCTCTCCATGACAGACAAATTTCCCAAAATGACCCATGTTGTGCCACTGCTGGATCTGATGTCTACCAAGGAACTGGCTGTGGTGTTCTCTAAACATGTTTTCTCCCTGTGAATAGTGTTTCAAACCGGGCCAGCCCAGTTTATAGTGACCTTCTGAAGAGACTTCTACCAACTCTAGATATTAGCCTGTTAGCCTGTTTCTGGTTTCATCCCCAGACCAACAGTTGAGGGGAGTGGTTTAACCAGAGACTTCTCTGCTATGCTTTTGTCCTCAAGGACTTCAAACACTTGGTCAATTCACTTGACAACTCCTCGTCAAAGTCTTCCGGGTTCTTTCACTTCCAAGCATCTTATGAGTACCAGCCTTCTCTCTTCTCTCATCAGGAGCGATTAGCCTCACATCTGGTCCAGTAGGTCTCGTGTGGTGGTCCAAATAGTTTTGAACTCTGTTGATGCACAGTTGAGAGATGCTTTTCCTGGTTTCAAATTGGTAATCAAAGTGTCAACTGGACCTCAGCCTCTGAATACCCTGTTGAGAACAGGAAGTGTCTGTCCTCTGTTGAACTTTGCCTCAAGGGCCAAGAAACTGAGGCAATCAACTCAGATGACTTTCATCTGGATCTTCCCTCTACTCTGCAAATCCGATAATAGGCAGGTAATAACCTATACCGAAGAAATCCCTCCCCTTTAGGTCCCCTCCAGAGATCCACCTCCTCCTCATCTTGTGGATGGAGGGTTGTTTTAAACTGTCAGCTTCTAGCCTCCCCAAGGATCAAGCAGGTACTCCATTACCAGGTAGACCTGTAAGGCTACAGTCCTGCCAATGGGTTCCAGCTGGTCACATAGTGGACCAGTCACTCACCTCCCGATTCCAATGTAATGATCCAGATCCACCATGTTGCCTGTCTTGGAGCTGGTGGTTTGGGTTTGTTACCGGTTTTATGGTGTTGGTGTGTGCTGCTGTGGAGGGATGTGCTCATGATTGTTTTGGTTTCTGGTGTAGAAGAGACCCTCACAGCTTTCACAGTGTCCAAATATTCTTTATGACAGTGTGTCTAGCTTACCCATGTTTGGATATTTAAAGAAACTCATAGAACCTTCTTGCATCTGGCTCATTGGTATTACTCACACACTTTTCTAAAGTATCCCAAAAACATTTATAGCTCTTCTAATTTAATTCAAAAGTCAAACTTATGTTTAAAAACGGACGTGTTTATATTTTTTGAAGAGATGGGTAGTGGGTTTACTTGACAGACCATTAACAAACATTAATATGCATTATTTTTTACTTTTTCATGGACAGCCATTTCCCCTGTCTTGGTCTGGTTTTATCACAAACATCCTTTAACACATTCCTGCTGTCCTCACGTTCATTCTGTTTCTCTGGTTCTTTTTCACACTAAGAACATGGAGATGCAGCGCTGCAGTGCAGACTGTCAGAAAGAATGAAATAAAGCATCTTAGCCGCATACAAGTGTTCTCCTTCCTGTCACGCTGCTTCATCACCTCTGAATGTTTCTGTTTCTGTTCAAGCACTGTTCCGCCCCTGAATGGCTTTAAAGAGCCGGTTCGGCTATATTTAGCAGTGTTGGAATCCAAGCACTTTATTTTCTCATCCATGGAATATTCCTGCTAAATGTTTATTTTGTTTTGTTGTGGAAATCAGTGTTGAAAAAAACTGTTATTTTACCAAAAGCCCAGCACCATGAGTTTTTTCTGGTTAAAAGCAACAAGTTTCAGAGATTGATGCATTGATAAAATAAATAACGTGTTATTTAGAATTTTATTTCTGTGAAAAGTGTATTAATTTTCAGACACATTTATTTTAAGTCATAATCTTTAAAAACAAAAGTGAAATCTTGTCTCTGATACTGTCTAGGAACATATCAGGATACATATTGTATCATGACACATTTAAGTAAGACGTAGATTCTTGCCACTACACACCCCCAGTTTCAACGGATGATTTGGTTCTTCCACACAAAGTTTAAGACGGCATCTAAAAAAGATCTTAATTAACCCACTAAAAGGTCCAGCAATGTTTTTTTTATTCAGAGATAAATGACAGTATCCACGTTCAGACGGAAGATTACGCATTTACAGAGGAAAGTGGTGAAAATACAACCACAAGGAGGAAACCCTTTAAAACTCTGAATTATCTGCATAAAAGATGTGTTGGAGACAACATGAAAGTTGTGAAATTTTGGCTCAATCAACAAGCCATTTCAAAAATAACTCTCAAACAAAATACCTTGTTTGTTCCCAGAGGCCCTTTGCTCTGGGGATGCAGTTTGTTTTGCTCTGATCAACACCACCGAGGGTCCTCAGGTCACATGCAAGATGGCGCCGAAACAATCTCTAGTTGGTTGTGAAAGCAGAAATTTCCTAAACTTTACAAAACCCTTTCAAAAATTTATATTTAAAATTTTTTTCAAAACTCTCATCTTTTAATCTTTTAAATGTGAATAAACTGCAACTGCTTAACAGTTTAGTGTGACGATGAGCTGCAAATGGACAGAGAACGTTCATCGTTTTATTTCTGTCAAGTTAAATTAAATTAACAGTGTTTAAATTTGCAGAACTGCACCTGTTCACCTCTGGACAAACAGCTGGAGAAATGCAGATTTTCTCTGTGAATCAGCGGATCAGAGCCGGTGACAGAGAGCGTCACAGAGAAAAAAAAAGTCAAAAAAGGTTGAAAAAAAGAGAGAAGAAGAGGTTCCGCTTCCGGGTCCACAAGGCATGGCAGGGTAAAATTGAACCTCCTGACCAAAAGAAAAAAAGTACCCCGAAAGACAATATAACAGAAGGGAAAGTTGACATCCAAATCTTCTAGAAAGGGGAAGAAAATGGCATCAAAACAGAAAATGAAAAAAACTACTCCAGGGAACAAAGAATGTGAAGCAGGTAAACACGTGGAAGCTAACGCTAGCTCGGCTGCGGCTAACCAGCCCAGAGTGAATACGGAAGAAGACCCGGTGAGCTTGATGCTAATACTCAAAGAACTACGGGAATTCAGGCAAGACAGCATCCAAACACTAGAAAACATCAGAGGGGACATCGCCAAGACGAATGCAAGACTAGATGACGCGGAAGAGAGAATTATGGGGAACGAAGAGAGACTTCAAAATGCGGAAGAAGTGCTAGCTGAAATGCTAAAAACACAAGAGCTACTCAGAGCGAAGCTAACAGATCAGGAGAGCCGCTCTAGGAGAGAAAATGTGCGAATTTATGGGATTCCTGAAGGAGCAGAAGGAAGTCCGACGGCGATGATCCCCTTCATAGAGAAGCTGTTAAAAGAAAACCTCGACATCGCTGCAACAACAGACATGAAGATAGAACGAGCGCACCGGGCGCTCGCGCCGCGACCACCACCTGAAGCACCACCCAGATCCATCTTGGTCCGGTTCCTGAGCTTTAGAATGAAGGAAGAAGTGATCCGGCTGACATGGCAAAAAAGGGGCTTTATGTTTGAAAATAAAAAGATCAGCCTGGACCACGACTATGCGCCGGAAATCCTGAACAGAAGAAGAGAATACGCCGAGGCTCGGAGAGTCTTAAAGGAAAACAAGATCCGGTTTCAGACCCTCTTCCCGGCTCGACTGAGAGTTTTTTATGGGGATGGTACAACAACTTATGAGACTGTGGAAGAGGCAACGGAGGACATAAGGAGACGAGGCATGCCAGTGACTGTGATCGCACAACCTACATCCCTTCTGGGGAAGATCAAACGGTGGGAGTGGCAACCGGTGAAGAGCAGGCGGACAGCTGGAGCCAGGAAGACATCGAGCTACAGGGAAAAGCTGCAAGTATTCAGGCGCTCAGAAGAAGAGAACACTGGCTGAAAGTTATCCTGCAGGTCTGAAGGAAATTATGTACTCTGATGACAGGGTGGAATGATAATTAAGAGGAGGGTGGGAGGAAGGAAGAAGAGGAAGAGGGGAAAAAGAAAAGAAAAGGAAAAAAAAAAAAAAAAAAAAAAAGCCAAACTTCAGTTTTTAAGTTAAAGGTATGGTCAGGGAGTTTAATGGGAAGTGACTGAGTAAAACATGACTGCTGTCATTGAGGAGGGCCCTCTGGCCTCTAACAGGGTGAGAGGCTATCCCTCGAACTTGAAACGGGTCAATGGAAAGACCTTAAGGGTAGAGGTGGGAATAGATGGAAAACGTTCTTGTTCACACTGTTCGGGTTGTTTTTTGTTCTTTTGTTCAGTTATTATGTTGCAAAGGGTATATCTACGGTTTGGTTGGGAGAAAAGTGGAAGATTTAATCAACTACTAAAAGTGGATGCAGACAAGACCAGTTGAAATTATTTCATTTAACGTAAACGGGGTCTTAAATCCCATCAAAAGGAGTAAAATTTTATCTAAACTTAAGAAGGAAAAAGCCCAGGTAGCCTTTCTCCAAGAAACTCACTTGAGCCAGCTTGAACACATTAAACTAAAAAAGAGAGGCTTTCAGCATGTTTTCTCTTCATCTTACAAAAATGGACAAAGGAGAGGGGTTGCAATATTAATATCCAATACACTCAATTATGAACACATTTCTGAACTGCAAGATGTGGAGGGTCGCTTTATAAAAATCACAGGAAAAATAGAAGGGTTTGAAACAACATTTATAAATGTCTATACTCCTCCTGGAAGTAACTGGCCTCTCTATAAACAAATTTTTGATTTAATGGTGAACTCTAAAGGGGTTGTGATATGTAGAGGAGATTTTAACATTAGGCTCAACCCGAAACTAGATGCATCAGGACCTACACCACATGAAACCACACTAACTAAGAAGATAAAATCCTTAATGCTGGAACTGGGTATAATAGATGTTTGGAGGGACTTGTACCCTAGAAGCAGAGACTACACTTATTATTCCAACCCACACAAAGTCTACTCCAGAATTGACTATTTTTTTATGTTCAGTAATGATAGATTCAGAATAAGAGACTGTACAATTAAGACAATCGATCTGTCCGATCATACACCAATTACGTTGTCAATAAATCTAGAGAAAAAATGTAGGAAAACACTGTGGAAATTAAACTCAAACATACTGAATGATCCCAAGATTAGAGACCAACTGAAAAAAGAAATTCAAGATTTTTTAGAACTCAACGACTCTGGCGAGGTGACTCAAACAATCATATGGGATACGTTGAAAGCAGTAATAAGAGGTAAAATTATTTCAATCACCTCTCACTTAAAAAAGCTAAGGGAGCGGAAATTAGTAGACCTGCAGGGAAGGTTAAAACAGTTAATAATAACGGATAGCAAAAATATGAATCCAAAGGTAAAGGAAGACATTAAAAGGATACAAAGGGAAATTGATGACATTTATACTCAAGACACACAAAAGAAAATAACTTTCTTAAAACAAAAATATTATGAAATTGGCAGCAAATATACCAAACTATTAGCATACAAATTAAGAAAACAAAGAGAAGAAAATACCATCCACAAAATAAAAAACCCCCAAACTA
The DNA here is from genome assembly GCA_003999625.1 of Oryzias javanicus. Lineage (NCBI taxonomy): Eukaryota > Metazoa > Chordata > Actinopteri > Beloniformes > Adrianichthyidae > Oryzias > Oryzias javanicus. The sequence goes on from CM012448.1 coordinate 2,591,293, forward strand.
AAAAAGTGGAAATTAAACTGGAAAAAATTCAAGAGAGTTTTGAAATGTACTACCAGGCCCTATACTCACAACCTCAAGCTCCAAATGAGACAAAGATTGAAGCCTTTTTAAAACCCTTCCGCTCTCCTTGGGGTCCAGATGGCTCCAACCACATATTGTTATGTGATTTCTTCCATGACAAATGTGGACGAAGGGGGACAGGATTTTACGTCTGCCATGGACATTAGTGAAACTCCGAAATCAGTGAAAAAAAAAAGTTCAGCGCACTGTCCTGTGGTGTCCAGATGACCCCACTTTTAATGTAAACAAGCTAAGGAGAACGGAAGGGGTAAGCATTAGATATGCCAAAGCTAACAGAATCGCAAAGAGAGAAGTTAACACAACCAATGACAAATAAGGAACTACAACTAGCTATTTCTAAATTAAGGGCAGGAAAATCACCTGGTTCAGATGGATACAATGCTGAATGGTATAAGATCTTAAGACAGGAGTTATCCCCTCTTCTGCTGAATACTTTTAATTGGGTCATACAAAAAGGTGAAATTCCCCCTTCATGGAGCGATGCGATCATCTCAGTCATTCCCAAAGAGGGCAAGGATAAACAAGACTGCAGCAATTACAGACCTATAAGTGTTCTTAACATAGATTATAAATTATTCACATCAATTTTAGCTCGAAGATTAGAAAATGTTTTGCCAAATCTGATAAACTTAGACCAAACTGGTTTTATAAAACAAAGACAAACTTTTGATAAACTGGATTAAATCTTACTTGGTTGGAAGAACACAATTTGTGAAGCTGGGGGAAATTGTGTCGGATACTAAAGAGATTGTTTGTGGTGTCCCACAAGATCTATTCTGAGTCCTTTATTATTTAATATCTACATCAATGACATCTTAATGTATCCACACTATTAAATTTGATATTATTTGCAGATGATATACAAACATATTTTACTCAGCAGACAACTATAATGACCTTATTAATGTAGTAATAAAGAACTAAAACAGTTGAATATCTGGATGAAACAATAAACTATCATTAAATTTAAGTAAAACGAAGGTGATGCTATTCGGTCACTATAAAACAATACAGAACTAATGATCAAACTGAATAATGTGACTATTGAAAGTATAACTGAATATAAATTTCTGGGACTCATAATTGACAATAAGTTAAGTTGGAAGCCACACATCAGAAACACGCAGAACAAAGTCAAAAAGTATTTTTATTTTAAATAAAGTAAAATACATATTAGATTATAAAAGCAGATATCTATTATATTGTTCTCTGATCTTACCATATTTGACGTATGGTATTGAGATTTGGGGCAATAATTATAAAACAGCATTACAACTTTAATTTTCAGTCAAAAACGTGCAATAAGAATTATCCATGGAGCTAGATACCTGGATCATACAAACGATTTATTCCTCCAATCTAGACTTTTGAAATTATTTGATTTGGTAAAATTTCAGACAGCACAATTTATATTCAAGGCAGATAGAAATTCACTACCAAATAACATTCAAAAACTATTCTTTGAAAATAAAAAAGGTACAGTTTAAGAGGATATAAAAAATTTAAAATACAATTCGCAAGAAAACCGGAAATATTTCTGCATATCAGTGCGTGGGCTCAAACTGTGGCATATGTTAAGTGAGGACCTCAAACAATGCTCTAATATTCATATGTTTAAAAAAATATACAAGAAATGTTATTGTCCCAGTATAGAGGGAGGTGAATAATGTCACAGGGTGGATGGACATAGTGTTGATTGTGGATGGTGCACTGAGGTGAGATCTGAAAGCGTTGGTTGAGTGGTCTTATAGGAACTGTATTGATGTATTATTGATAAGGGTTATTGTGATTACTGATATAAATATATAATTTGATAAAGTTAGTATTAGGTACTATATCTAGGAAAATAAAATATGCAACCATGCTGTCAGTTATGTAGATGATAGAGGGAAGGATTAATAAGCTTTGCTTCTTCCCTTCCGTTTCAAGCATTGACCATTGAGTTCTTATAAAGAAAAAAGAAAGTATTCAAGAGGTACCTGGAAGTACACTCTTTGAATCTGAGGATAAATTTAATTTTGGTTATTTACATATATGATTTGTCTATGTCGGTTGAAATAAGCTGAACTGACCATGCTTGAAACAATGAATGAATAAACTGAATATATAAGAAGATCACTGCATGTACTGGAGCAAACAATCAGGAATAAAAAAGGGCCATGTTAGTGGGACTGGACGCCGAGAAGCCTTTGATTGAGTCAGATGTTATTTCTCTACAAAGTTTTGAAAAATTGGATTTAACAACAATTTTATAACAATAATTAAGACTCTGTATAATAAACCAAAGGCCAGCATAAAGATTAATGGGGTATTTCAGATTATTTCATCCTGGAAGAAGAAGGACAAGACAGGGCTGCCCAATCTCCCCCCTCTTGTTTGCCTTATATATTGAACCTCTTGGTCAATCTATTCGACAAAGTAAATTAGTGAAAGGTATAAGTGTAGAGATGGGGGAGCAAAAGTGGCTATGTTTGCAGATGACATTTTGATTTTCTAGAAGACCCTGAAAACTCATTCATTGAATTGATGACATTATTAACTGAATTTGGAAAGCTATCAGGCTACAAACTCAACATAGGGAAAACACAGGTGATGACATTGAACCATAGAGCCCCGGATACCCTACAGTGTAAATATAAACTCAACTGGAATGCGGACTCACTAAAATACTTAGGGATTAACCTTACAAAGGACACATCTAAATTATATCAAGAAAACTATAAACCTTTATCTTTGAGTATAAAATCTGATTTGCACCGATGGAATCTTATTCCCTTCCTTAACTTAAATTCAAGAATAAACACAGTTAAAATGAATATCCTCCCTCGGCTTCTATATTTGTTTAGGACTTTACCAATAGAGGTGAGTGACGCCCAGTTTAGGGAATGGGATAAATGGATATCTCGTTTTATATGGCAGGGAAAGAAACCTAGAATTCGTTTCTCAGTTTTACAGTTAAAAAAAGAAAATGGGGGAGCAACACTCCCATGTTTAAAATATTACTATTATGCTTCACAACTAATCCCAATGCTGCATTGGTGTAACCCAGACTATAAAGCAAATTGGAAAGCAATAGAACTTAGAATAGCCTCCAAATTCCCTTCACAGGCTGCAATTGCAGATAAAAAACTAGCTGATCAACTAGATAATCTAAATCCCTGGGTAAATCATACAATCAAAATATGGCAGAAAGTGATAAAGATGTGCGAAATCGGAGAAATGTTGAAGGTCTTTAGGTGGAGCGCATATGATACAGACTTTCAACCAAATGAGCATGATAAAAGATTTAAATCCTGGATAAATAAAGGGCTAACAACATACCTCTCATTCACACATAAAGGTACATTACTGAGTTTCCAATCCCTAAGTGCTAAATGTAATCTGCAGCAGACAGATTTTTTCAGGTTCCTACAAATGCGAGATTATTTTAATAAACAATGCAAAATTACCAATTTATCGTTAAATGAAACTACTTTCTTCAAGATCTTGGAGCGTGCTTACAATTCAAATATTAAAAAATCAATTTCAATCTTATACAATGCTCTCCTAGATGGGAAAAAAGTCAACACTCTTTACATAAAAGAAAAATGGGAGCGGGAAGCTGACATTAACATTTCTGAAGAGGTCTGGAAAGAAATATGCTCATCACAATGGTCCTCAACAACTTCATTAGATTGGAGGGAACACTGCTGGAAAAATATTGTAAGGTTTTTCAAAACTCCTCTCCAGGGTAAACATGAAGACGTAAACCGGGAGTGTTGGAGGCGATGTGGTTCCATGGCCCCAGGCCACTATCATGTGTTTTGGGACTGTCCTGAGCTGAACACATACTGGACAGACGTTCATAACTTGTTAAAATCTGTGTTCGAGGTCCAGATTCCATTTGATTTTGTTTCTCTTTACCTGGGCCATGTTCCAGCTCTAGATCAAAGGACAGATAAAAAGCTGTTGCAGGTTCTTTTAGCAGCAAGTAAAAAGACAATAACAAGGAAGTGGAAGAATCCAGCTCCACCAACATTAGATAACTGGTTAGACACAATACACGAAATATTTAAAATGGAAAAACTGACATACACACTTAAAATCCAAAAGGGAAAATTTTACAAAATTTGGTCCAAATTCATTAAATACATATCACCATATAGAGAGGGTTTTGAATGACCATATGGTATCTGTGGTATCTACTTAATGACCGAAATGTTTTCACACTTTACCCAAATCACAAGCGAAATATTTGTTTGGAATTTAAGCTATATATCTTGTTTAGGTTTTTTTGATCACTTTTTTATTTTTTCCCTCATTTTGATGTTCTAGCCTCAACTTGGCCTGTTTTTTTTATTTATTTATTTTTGTTGGAACTTATGGACAACAAAAAAATGCTTGAAAAGGATCACCAGAGAAATCTGTATAATGAATACTGTAAAATTGCTGTACATTGTATCTTTTTCAAATAAAAATATAATTACAAAAAAAAAGGAAAAAGAGAGAAGAAACAGGAAATAAAGGTCGAAAGTTTAAAACGGTTGAGGACTTCCAGCCAATGATTTCAAGCCCAAATGATGATGTTTTTTGCGTCCAGCTCCGGCAGAGGGAGGGACTTCTGGATATTAATATTCGAGCGCCATATTATTTCTCTTTGGACAGATTCTCTTGACACCACCAGCATCTTCTAGCAGCTGGACTATGGTGTGAACGGCTCCTGTGGGAAGTACAACATCACCATGTTCCACTTCTTATACTTTGGCCCTGCTGCTATCTGGAAATGTGTTGGTTTAATCTTCCTCTTCCTCACCTGGTATTCTGAGTCACTTCAGATAGAAAACCTACACAATGAGGTTCCTGTCCTGACCATACAGGTCTCCAATCATTTTTTATTTTCTTTTTCAAATTTTCCTTTTTTATAGATTAACTTTGTGGAACAATGCTTGTTTTATCATCCTGCTTGGTTTCATCACTCTTTTAAATATTGAAGATATTTAGTTCCTCTTTGCTTTCAGCTATGGTAAATTATTTGTACTTAAGGCACTTTTCTCACTTGATTTAAGGCCCGAGTTGCTTCACCGTCACATACCCATTCACCCATGCACACACACTGAACACTGGTGACATCCTCTCACCAGCCGGAGCAATGTGGGCTTCAGTGTCTTTCCAGACGGGAACCAAATCTGCAATCCTCCAACCAGAGGTCGACCACTCTACCTCTGCACCACAGCATGGACTCTAATGAGGTGTGGGATCATAGTGGATGGTACAAATTACCATAAGTGAAAACAAAAGTTACATTGACACTGAAAAGACAAATGTGATGGTCTTCAAAATGGATTATTTTTATATTTAGGTGAAATAATTTTCTTTGTTTAATCATTGGTCATTTTCATAGACATTCTCTGGCTTTTTTTTTTTGTTTGTTTGTTTTGTTTTTAAACATTAGAGTGACCTGTTTTTTATGATGCAATCATCTTTTTTAATGTGATACTTTTTGTCTTACATGAAATAAAAAAGTTTAAACAAAAACACAAGAAGGCTTAGTTCTCATCAACCTACTCCTTACACATGAACAGACTGTTAACAGCTGTGTTGTGTTACAACCTTGGAGCTTGGAATTGAACCACCAACCCATCAGCTGTTAAATACATGTTTTACTTCAGTCAATCAATCATTTGAGTCTGTCCATGAATTCTAGTGTTCTTGCATTCCTTTGGTTGTTTGGAGTCTTATGATGAGGAATTTGACGACTAAATAGCACCATAGCTGTTGTTATATGACCAAAAACGTTCATCTAAAGGGCTTATAAATCATTTTATTGTCACATTCTGTTATTTGAGAAAGGCAAATTGCAATATTTGGTTAGATACATTATTAAAATCTGTCCACTACAAAATACGTTGATTAATAAAAATGATCTTTTGATCCAAAATGTATCTTAGGAATCATTAAAACATAATATCAAATGAAACATGAGTCTCATGGGGTGCAGAGGTTTACATTCTTATCTCAGAGGAAGAAGGCCCAGGCCTTGAGGAAACAACGTCCTTATTAAATATGCCACCTTTGAATGTAAAGTGAGATAATTTGGTGACAAAGCTGAGAATGTGTTAACTCTGAAATGTGAACAGTCATTCGACCTGCAGCGGAAAATTTGATTTAATCCTCTGATTTTAGAATAGGTGAATAAATTCTGAATGGGGGCAGAACATGCAAGAACTAGGATTTTTCCTGAGTCTAGAGATACACAGGAGAAGAAACAGACATGAAAATACTTACTTGAATATACAGCATGGGTTACCTTGGCTTCAGTGTCACTGTGAGGAACGTTGGAGTAAGGGTTGTATCTCACTGGGCTGCGACAGCTCGCAACTAGTTGGAGACAAAATTGCGAGAAAAAAAACGCTAATTAGGAGCAATTTCTACTATAGAAATCACAATGGATTTAAATAGCATGAATTTTGCCTGAACTCCCTACAAATTTAGTGAAATCTGCCACGGGAATCACATGCACTTTTGAATCTTGAATATTACGCCAGATTAATTTCCAGTTTTAAATCTCTCACAGAGAAGTTACAAATTTCTTGAGCTGTATTATTAATTTCAGAAGTGTTCTATAATTATTGAAAAAAAACTAATGTGACTCAAAAAAAAAAAAAAACTAATTATTTTTCACAAAAAATGTGTTGCCTAAATCTTGAAAACTTCCATCAATATTCAGGGATGTTTTAAAAAGGTTTTCAAGCATGCCCATTGCAATTTCTCTGCTGCAGCCCAGTTAGATACAGTAGTGGTTTATCATATGAAAGAATACTTTATTTTTTTTTCTTATTTGGAAGTGAGACATGACCCTTTGGAGGTATGAAAGAAACTACCTATAAAGTCAAGCAGATTCTTTTGAATTTTGATGTCACACAAAGAGTCCCCAAGTGGATGGAGACAGGTGAAAAACCAAAAGGGATTCTCTTTAAATCCTCAAAAACGATCCAGATTAAGCATAAAGGAGACATGCTGCATCAGAACAAATCCATCAAGGTTACTCAGAGGACTCACAGGTTTGGTACCAACATGTCTAAAGAAAATGTTAACATATTTATATACAGCACAAATAAATTCTACTTTGGGGGAAAGTGAAGAGAAACAAAATGTTCACAAACAGAAAAAAGTCTGCCGGTAGAAGCTTCTTTAAAGAGAAAATAAAACAGAAAACATTTGCTAACCTTCAACCGGCTTAATGTTGACAGTGCGGACAGTCAGAGGCATTCTTGGACATTGAGCACACACATTTACCGAGCTAATAGATGACGAGTTAACTGGCCTCTCAGTATCTTTCTTATCAGCAATGTTTTTGGGAGCCTGAAATCCCTCTATCACACACAATGGTGACATTCCAACACACCATTCCCTGCTGTTTAACCCTGACAAGAAATAGAGAAAATTACACATTTTACTGTTTCAACTCTTCAGAATTTATGTGTCCTGTTGCCAAGAACAAATGCTCTATATATGTTTCTTTCTTTCTATACCTGTCTCCTCTTTTCAGCATGCTGTGCCCTGTCTCCTGCTAGACCTGTCTCCATTAAAGACTGTAATATCTACAATTGGATCCTGTCTATCCAATATGAAACATAATCCAATAGGAGACAGATCTGGCTAAATGAATCCTTTTATGCAGCTCAATCAAATAAAGAAAAACTTCCCTTCAATCCCAGCTGCACATCAGACCTCTGTGTTAAAGGGCCATACCATGAACATTCTACCTTTTGAGGTTTTAAATGCATTTTACTGTTCATTCCTCACTATAAAGAACCCCAAAACGACATTTTGATCCGTTCATGCATTTAAGAGTAATCCTCTAAAACCTGCACTGTCTGCAGAAGCCCCTCCCATACCCACAGAAACGAGCGGTTGGAAACGTGCTGATGTAAGGTTGTTGCCAACAGCTCCCTCCAGGAAGAGTCTGTGCTGCAAGCTCCACCCCCAGACTACAACGAACACGCCCCCATCTTCTCTATGGAGCTGTGGCAGCAGATAACTACCGTCCTGTACCAGAACCGCTCTCTGACCCGTCTTTCAAGGTGGTCTTGGTTTGTTTCCAATCAGACTGAACTTCTGTTCACTCTGAGATTCCTCAGTCTGAATATGAAACGAATCGAGAGCGAAACAACTGAACCTAAACGGCCACCGTACCCGACAGTCACGTGATGTAAACACGGTAGAAATGAGGTGATCGGTGAACCGCGGACAAATGTAGAGCATTAATGACATGTTATCCAAAAGGAAATAATTGTTCCAACTGTTTACTTGTCAGAACATTTATTTTAATACAACTGAAAAACATAGAACTCTCTTTTCTGAGTCTCCTACGCGGCGCCGGCTGCTGCTGTGAAAGTTCTATTGTAGTTTCAACAGAATTCTCTTAAAAACAAACCATAAAACCACAACGATGAGACACAGAAACTCATTAAAATGTGGTTGGTTGAATTCAGGCTCAATAAAACAACTTTTAACCTGATCCACATTGATTCTACAGACGTGTCTTTTAGCGTGTGTTCCCGTATCTCCAGTAATCATCATGCAGGATTCCTCCGCGGTACCAAACCGTGTTGAATCTGGTCTTCATCCAGACGATCAAAATCCATCAGAAAAATAAAAAGTTTGATAAAGAGAAACGTTCTGACAAGATACTGCAGACCACAGCACATCCATCTTTAGTCACGTGGTTTTGTTTACAAAGTTTCACTCTGATGAGGCCGGCTCAAGGATGACGTTGTGAAATGGGCGGGACCAACAAGGAGTGGAAGGCGGAGCCTCAGAAATCGAGTCGTTTTACTTCTGGGTATTAAAACAGGCCTCAAGAATGACTAACATTTCATAAATAATTTGTTTTTTAGTGTTCCCAATGTAATATATGATCATATATATATTATACAGTTTACTCTGAAAGGATGAAGAAAATCATGGCAGGGCCCCTTTAAATGCTTTTACTACCAAATTTCAGGAGGGTGAGAATTAAGACACAAAGAATGTTCTGGCTGTCAGGAATACTTTTCCCTTTAAGCAGAACTTAAATTTTATGTGCGTCTTTCAGCTGAGGCTGATGAGGGAGGGGCCAGTCCAAGACTCAAACTGAAGTCAACGAGGAATTAAAAAACTCCTCAGTGGCAAGGCCCCAGAATGAATGAGGTCTGCCCTGAGGACTTCAGTTTCTGGATACTGTGGGACTGTCATGGGGACAGACTTCCCGGACCAGGGTGGTGGTGGTGGTGGTGGTAGGGGGGGTTCAAGAAGGGGGACTGGATGTTGTGCTACAACTACAGAGGGTTCCCAATACTCAGCCTCACAGGGAGAGTTTTCTTCAGGGAACTGGAGAGGAGAACTCAGCTGATGGTTAGACCTCGATTGAGTGGAGCAGTGTGGAACAGCAGATCCTCTCATACGTTACACAGAACAGTTGAGGGTTCCTATCCAGTCCACATGTGCTAAGTGGGTTTGGAGACAACATTCAGTCTTGCAGTGGAGGTGTTCTGGGTTTAGTGTGATCTGGACCCTGCGACCAGAGCAGGACTTTGGTTTGCCAGAAGTAAGTCAAACCTGTTCCCAAAGCAGGTTTGTTCTTTTTGACCAGTTCTGTTCATATTTTTGTAGGTAATTTCAAGGTTAAGGTTTGATTTCATCTCTGCCTTTTACAGATGATGTTGTTCTGTTCCTACCCTCACTTGTGGTTATGAGCTCTGGGTCATGACCAACATTTGAAGATCCTGGATGCAAGAGGCTCAGTGGAGTTTCTCCAGGTGGGAGGCTGGGCGTCCCGAGGACTCGAGGAGGAGCTCGGAGTCAAACCACTGCTCTTCTACATCAAGACAAGGTCAGTCCAAGTGGCTCGGGCGTCTCTTTCAGATGCTGGCCACAGGAAGTATGTCCCACCGAGAACACCAGGACATTCTGGAGGGACTGTGTCTTTCTGCTGGCATGGAGGCGCCTTGAGGTTCCTCTGACAGAACAGGAAGAAGTTTAGAGTTTGTCCATAATGCTTTGAATCATGCTTGTCAGTAAAAAGTGGAGATTTTTTAGTCTTTCAAAATATCAAACTATGTGACCAATTAAAATGGTTACAAAATAGACAACATCCATTATTTTTTTATATAATTATTGGTCATTATATTAGGGTTTTGTCATCGAGGTTTTGTAGGGTTTGAGCCTGTAAAAAGTATATTTGATAAAAAATTAAATAATTGAAATTGAAAAAGTTGGCACACTTAATTTGATTCAATTCAGTTTTATTTCTATAGTGCAATATCACAAAATAAAAAATCCCTCATTGAGCTTCATGCTGATAATTTTACAGGAGCAGAAGGTCTGTCAAAAAATATAAACAATAGCTGTAAACAGACTAAATAAAACTGGTTATCCCTGTCCTTAGACCCTCCCTATTCAGGGAAAACTCCTGATTCAGGAAATCTAAATCTGTATAATTTTGGGTTAATTATTCTTGAGGAAAAATACATGAGAAGCAAACACATAAAACATGACAACCTCAACTGCTTAATTGCAGTGTGTGGGGGATGCAGAAGAACAAACATCTCCATCTTTGTTTTTTTCAGCCGTTTATAAAGCATTACTTGATACATTTCAAACAATAAAAGATTTATCCTTCCTTCATTTTCTTCTTTTATTGCAGAGAAATCACATGTCAACTGCTTCGACCAATTGTCCGTCAGCTCCCCGTCTCTCAGATTTTAAAGCAGTTTCCCTTCAGTTTACATGCTTGTTTGCAAACCTGTGCTGTGCGTTTTGCCTCTGTCGGTTGACAGCTTTAGGAAAGCTGTGATAAATCCAGGACTACAGGCCATGAGCTCACTAATATTATAGCAACTAGCTAAAAATGCAGCAATAACAACACAATAAAGCTAGGAAACCCCGCTGACTTGTTGCTAAATGTGGCTGCTCTTCAGACCCACACAGAGATTAGCAACTATTTCTGGTGCTGGAGACTTTTGGTGACTTTGACGCCAGGTTTGTGTTGGTCAATTTTTTTTCAAAGAGCAGTAATGGATGCTGCTATGCTGCCCTGCTGTGTTGCTGCAGAGACCATAAAGTTTAAAGGGCAAATCATTTTTCATCTTCATGCAGCAGTACCTCCCAGCTGCAGTCAGGCCAGAAGGATGCTCTCTGCACCAACAGACCCGACTGAAAAGGACGGAAATGGTTTCTGCACCACGATCCCAATTCAAGCGGGATTAGAGATGTAAATGGCAAAAAAACCCCAGAATAATCAGAAATCAATAGGTAAAGGATGGCATCCATTTTGTTTTAAATCACTTTAACAAAAACTATCTGCTGGAAAAAGTAATGGCACATCCAAAAATGAAAAATGTCATCATTAGAAAATAAATTGAAAGTATTTGTAACAGGGCTGCCACGATTAGCCAACTAATTGATGACTAATTGATTATTGAAATAGTCGACGACTAATTTAACGGCGATTAGTCATTACTTTATATTATATGGAGTCAGAGTGTAGTAAAGTTGAAAGTTACAATAGAATTCTGCTAGATTTTTAGACTATTTTGGCATTTATTAAGGATTTTAAGCTATTTTGGAGTATAGTTAATCTTTCAGCTACATGCTAACTGTTTTGGCTAATTTAGGCTTTTTTTTAGTTATTTAAGATCATTTGGAGCTTAACTTATATTTTAGCTTGCTATTAGCTTCAGCCTTTTAGCCATAAGCACTAGCATCTTCAGTGGCCAAGCTTACAGCATTCACACTAGCATCATCACAGGTAATTCTACATATCTACGTCTTAGTTAGTTTAAATCTAATGATGGTTGAGATGAGTGCTTCACATCCAGTTTGCTCATTAGTCGACAAATTAGAATAAATAATCGGTGATTAGTCGACTATTGAAACAATCGTTTGTGGCAGCACTAATTTGTTACCAGACTTAACTCATGTTTATTTGAATGTAAAGTGAAACTGTTTAAAATGTCAGTCAACAGATAAACCCTAAAGCATTCCATCATCTTGATTAACTTTAATGCCATTTAGACTTTATGTCCTTCATTTCATTCCTTATCATTTTCTTTTGAAGTGTGTTTCAAAGAGAAGAACAAACACTGCAGTGAAGCTGTGTCTTTGGGTTCATTAAGAACAAAGTTGATTTTAATTTAAAAATAGTAGATTGTTTTTGGAAGAGAAATGAAAGGCAGCATCAGCACTGGCAGACCTTCGAATATGGAAGCTGCTTCCTAATTCAATTTTTGTTTTTACCAAATGTTCCCAAATTTAAAACTATCTCTCTGTGTCTCTATTTGCTGTTTGTTTGTGGCTCTCCTCGTCTCCCGTGTCTATACACTATACACCCCCACAGCACCATCTTTTCCAGGAACCGGTCTGGATCAGGTTCCTGCAGATCAATGGAGATCTGGGTCTGCAGCGTTTACGTTATCGTTGCCAGTATTAATGCTCTTTTAATCTGCTTGGGATTACAGCCATCGATCCATGTCATCCATCCGCTCACACGGCCGAGCCCGAACTGCAGGATAACACACACACATTTACACACCCACAGACGCATTTACACTCTCTAAAATGATGGGTGAGAGAAAATAACCTGAGAAGCGGAGAGGCTGGAAAAAAGCTCTGATTCCTTGTTTATGTTTAGCCGTTCTGACCAATCACTTGATTGATCACTTCAGCACGTTCTCATGCGGAGAGCTGGAGACTGAAGCTCAGAGAGGAGGAATTCACTTCTGGACTGAAAAATTATCCACAGCAGGGGTGGGCAAACTACGGCCCGGGGGCCACATGCGGCCCCTTAAGCTACTTAATGTGGCCCTCCAAATTAAAATACATTGAATCAAAAATCCTAATTATTGTTTTATTTTCATTGTATTTCTGGTTTCTTCCCATGAATGGTGTTGTTTCTCTGACGTTCGTGTGTTTTTTTTCTGAGTCAGATGGTGATCTTTCAGATTATTCCTACACCACATAAATGCAGCATTTCTTTGAGTTCACATTTTCCTCTGAAGAACATCAACCCATTGGATCACCCAAAAGAGAACAAAAATCAAAATTTAGAAATTAAAACTCCCAAATTTTCAGTTTTTAAATTAATCTATGTGAATTTGAATCCAAATTAAAGCGTGTTTTTCTCTAAATTCCATATTATTTTTTTAGTTTATGAGGTTCATTACCAAATCACTCCTTCCATCTGCTCCTTGTCCGGCCCTTATGCCAAATTTTAGAACCCTTTCTGGCCCACAAATCAAAACAATTGCCCACCCCTGATCTAAAGTCTCTTAGTGTATCATTTTTCATGAACATTTTTATTTTCTCAAAACCTTACTAAAACACTATTTAAAAAAGTATTTTAATCAAGTTTAATGTACTAAAGCAACATTTTATAACCAACTCACACGTCTGCAGGTGATGCAACAGGTGCAATGAAAACTATAAACAACATATTTAATCATCTCCACAAACATTCTTTTAAATGATTACAGACATTTTCTAGCATCACAACGTTCCCTTCACATCAACACAGCAGGAAGGAAATTGTATTTACTTTCAGGTTTATTTGAACAGAGGCTGTTTTTGACCGTGAAACGTGCCTGCAGTCTGATCGGTTTGTCCTGCCTGCTGTCGCTCATTTCCCCTCTGGACAGAGTTATTTTATCTGCACTGTGACACCAATACTAATGAAGCTGAGGGAGGAACAAAGAGAGCAACAACAATGTGACAGAGACAAGGGAAGCGCACAAAATATGCAAAAGACTAAACAAGTGCTTGGAAAAGTGATAAAGCTGGATCAATCACATGACAGATCGTTCTGTGGACAGATGTGGATTTATCTGTCTACAAGTGGATGATCAGAATGGTGCAGAGCAAGGAGACTGTGACTCATTAAGCGTATTTTCTACTTGATAAATAAAATCATTTTCAAATGACAATTATTGGATGATAAACAATTACATAAAAGACTGCTGAGCAATTTAAAATTAAAGTTTTTTAAAAGTTGTCCATTAAGGTAAACTCAGATTCCAAACAGATGCATTGGATCACATATTGTCTCTGTATTCTCTTCTTAGGTAGGATCAGTAACTGCTCACATTTCCATTTTAGGCCCAGAGGAACATGACGATGCTGTATGATTTTGAATCCTGCATTTCTAATAATCTCCACACCTGATATTTTTAAAGGTCTCTCTAAAACAATTAAAAAAAAATTTTAAAGATTACAAAAGATTTTCAAACCTTTTAAAATATTTTCAAAGCTACAGACATCGTTTCTTTAAACCGCCGTTTGCTCTTTTCATCCAACGATGGATTTAGAGCGTTTTCTTTCATTTGACAGTCTGTTTGAAGTTTCGTGGTGTAATTCTCCACCATGTTCCCTGCCACATCAATTAAGCTAACGTTTATGACTTCAATAATTAGTCATTATGTTGTTTACATTCACATCTCAGACTTCTCCATTGCATTAATGCCTTTCTGTTGTGGTTCGACGTTAGCACTGCTGTCACTGGCTCCTTAGTGAGTCGTTGCCCAAAGAAAAGATGCAATTAGTCATTTATTCTGCTCTCGCTTCTTTTTCAGTTTCATTCCGTTGCTATGGTTACCCTCATGCACTGGTGGACTATTTTACTGTGTTTTGAAAAGAGGGTTGAGACTGTGAGGTAAACTCAGAAAATGTCTTTAACATTACACTAAATGCAACCACAGGCATTTGGAACAGCGATAGTTCAAAACGTCAAAAGAAAGACAACACAGCTGAAATATCACATGTGTTTAGGATAATTCTTATTTAGAAGGAGAGCTTTGAACATCCATGAAGACATTTAATGGGTTGTAACTTTTACCAGTTTTTCTTCACCAAACAAGGCATTGAACATGACAGCTGAAGTTTCTGTTGAGAATTGTTTTCTGCTCATTTTGTGAAGATTGAAAATGTCTATCTGACCAGCCTGAATGGTTATTTTTATGAAGAGACAAACAGTTTCTTGTGAATTTAAGTAACAGGAAGAATCCAAAAATCCTGATTGGAAATGCAGCCTTTATGTTGGTGAAGAACCCATTAAAAAGACTTTAACTCCACATGCAATGCAGCTTCAGAATGAATCAGAATACAACAGAAGAAAGATTCTGCAGCTACTTGCTAGTGCAGAGCTCTGCCTGCATTCTCCCAGCATCCCGCCTCCATGGCTTCTGAATCCAAGTGTCACGTTTGATTTGACCGCCCTAATAAAGCCGTGACAGACCCATTTTCTCCTCTGAACCCCATCCACTCAGCCGACCAAGCAACACTTCTTCTGGCCTAACACTGCTGGGGCTCACTAATTGGTGTGGGCAGTCTAAAAAGGAAAGGCACGGTGCAGCTGCTCTCATAGATCGTTCTTGCTGGTCTACAGCATCTCAAGCATCAACATCAGGAGATTTCTGAGGGACGTCTGAGAGTATTTATACTCTTAGATTCCCACAAGCAGAGCTGCAGACAGGTGGACGATGTTTGCTGGATTTCATACAGGTTCCTGCAGGACTTTCTGTGACAAAGCTGAAACTCACTGTTTGAACGTCTCACTATCCAGCCTCCCAAACTACTATCGACAGTATAAGACGAGATATCACAGCATCTGTCAAACCTCCTCACGCCGACACAAACAAACATCACCAGTCTCCTCTTTGTAGCCTGAAATCCATTATTGTGGATCGATAGCAGTCTGTGCATATGCAAGAGGTCAGGACAGAAACCTTGAAAACGAACACAAGCTGTATTCCCACCGTCTGGAGCAGCAACACTCGCACAAACACACACAGGGGCTGCTGGTAATCTGCGTTATAAGGCAATGTCCGGGTCATTAATAATGCACTGCGTCTGCTCACAGCAGGATGCATAAAATAGAAAGGATTTGGGCTCCGGAATTCAGATTTTCTGCACAATTTGTTTAATGTAGAGATTTCTCCGTAACCTCAAATGCTGCGATTGGTTTTATGTTAACAAGCAGACTCTTGTGAAGTATTCTTCATGCTAAGTGTGAGCATAAAACTAACAGAAGGGAACTAAACAAAAACATAAATAATTTAGGTCAAAGCAATGCAAATCCTTCTACATCCTTAAGAGAGAAAGGAAGATAACTCTTGTGTGAAACTGGATGTAATGTGCAAGATGAGGAGGAAGCGTTTTAACTTGTCAATGATTTAAAAAAAAAACTAGAATTAATAAAAGCACATAAAGAGAAATCTGTTCTGCAGTGTGTTGTGACTGAGCTGAGAGAGGCATCGATGCTGCAGAAGAACAAAAACACCAATAAAACAAAGCTTCTTAATCACACTGCCGCAGGTTCACCTGCAGCCACAGGATCCTCATCCAAACAATGGACTCCTCCCCCCTCGCCCTTCCTCCATTTTGGCTGGTTAACCCGGCTGCGAGGTGAAGAAGAAGTGAAGTGAGCAGACCGAGGCGGGTCATGCTGAGATTCCCATCAATAATTCATTGGGCCGCTGCTGCCTCTGCTCTTGTGTTCAATTCCCCTGACAATCACATAATACCTCCCCCCAAAAGAGCGGGATGGGGGGAGTTAGAAGGAGAGAGGTCCGCAAAAGGAGAAAATGATGAAACCGATTGGAAAAGGATAAAAGAAGGTATAGAAGCTGAAACAGATCATTGTTTTTACTGAATCAAGCACAAGTGGAGTCAAAACAGAGGCTGCAGAATTAAAGAAAGTCTGTCGTATCCATGAAAAACGTTTGAAAAAATGCCCAGCAGCATAAAAATGAAGAAAGAGCTCCATGCAGTTCTAGCACATCATATTCAGATGCTCACCACACGTTCTCCTCCTCCTCCTCCAGGAGAGCCGGGCCTCCTGCAGAGACCGCACGGCCTCCACCAGATCAGAGGAGAAAACGCTCCGCTCCGCTCCTCCTGGTCAAACCTGCTCTGGCTTCATTTCCACAAATAGATTTCCCCTTCAGTCAATGAGAATCAATCCACCAATTTCAGTTTATCGCCTCACCACAACCTAAGCTGAGCGGAGAGCTTCACCTCACACCAGTAAAACAAACCAACCCATCGACTAACTATAAAGACGTATCAATAAAACAATCAGATCTCCAAAGTGAGGAATCTCATTGATCCAAGTCATAACATAGAAACAAATATTTCCAATTTTTCATTCATCTTTATTCAGTTCTATTTTTTTAATTAAAATAAACAGGAAATTATAGAATCCTAACAAATAATAAGTGCTAAAAAAAATTTTTTTTCTTTATTTCTGTTTGTTAACGCTTTAACACTGGAGCTCCAGTGTATATGCTCTTTGACTTATTATAATTTTTTAATACTCAACACAATCAACGTCATTCCAGTAGATTGTGAAGGAGAAATCTACTGATTGAAAAAATACAGTATGTTAAAGATTTTGTGTTTAAGCGTCAGCATTCATTCACAGAATGACTCTCCCTCCAGGAGAAAATAGAGTCAGATTCAAACTGAATCAATTTTTACCGAAATGTTTGAGAAGTGAGCTGTGAAAATAAGGAGCAGTGATTGATCTAGAATCTTGAAGAATAGAGGGGCTGAAGCAGAATATCGTCCTGAGTCAGAGGGAACATTCAAATGGGTCCTCTCATCCCCCACACTGCTGCTCCCCAGCTCACCTGGGGGTCAGAGGAGTGTTTGCTCCATCTATTGTCTCAGTGTTGCTGCCCTGACTTTTGACCTTGGCTCTATTGGATGCTTGTAGCAATGCTGATCTAGAAAATTGCTGCTTCTGTTTCTACGGTCAGCTCGGTAAGAGACAACAATGGAAAGAGATTTTTTTTTATTTCAAACTGAACAAATTTTTTTTTTTTTAAATCAATCAAATAAAAACAAAACACACTTTTGTTAAGAGTGTAAAGTCAAGGTAGAGGGTTCCAGAAAAAATATCAACACCGTAAATGTGAAGGAGTTACTGTAATACGACGTGAAGAAACAGTTAGAGAATAAAATCGTCTCTTATCATTCCAGTTTTACAAAAAACTGTGAATGCAGTTTAATCGTCAACATGTTCAAAAATGGACAATAGTTAGAAAATAATATAAAGTTAACATTTATAAAATGTATTGTTTGTAGGGCCATGGGATGGATGTTTAAATGGATGAGAGGGGTTTTTATTTGAACTTAATTGTGTCTTTGTTTAAAATTGTAAAGCGCTTCGAGCTGTGAAAGTATGAAAAGCACTTTTTTATAAATAGTTTGATTTGATTTGAATAAAAAAAAATAACTTTGTGAGATGCTTGAGACCCGAGACTCATCAATCAAACTGGAAAGAAAACCAGGCGCACACCTGGTGCTCGGAGTCCTTTTAGTTAATGTAGAAAGTGAGGTTCCCTCCACGTCCCGCACAAGAAATATCACACGAAACATGGATTTACAACTGAACTGATGCACAATAGTTCAAGAGAATCTGGCCTCAGAGAAAAAAATATGGCGCTCAAAAACTAATAATCAGAAGCCCCTCCCCCACCGAAGCTGGACGGACAAAAAATATATATATATAATTGAAATCATTGGCCGGAAGTCCTTGACCGGATCCCTCTGTTTAAAGCTTTCAACCTTTTTTAACGTTTTTTCTTTGTCACAGAGAAAAAAGAAAGTCATTTTGCTGATCAGCAGAGAAAATCTGCATTTCTGCAGCTTTTTCTCTGGAGGTGAACAGGTGCAGTTCTACAAACGTTAACACTTGTTAATATTGACTTTACAGAAATAAAACGATGAACGGTTTCTGTCTATTTGAAACTACTTTACACACTAAACTGTCAAACATTTACAGTTTATTCCCATTTAAAAGATTAAAAGATGATAGTTCTGTGAAGTTTTTCAAATATCATTTTTGAAAGGGTTTCCACAAGTTTAGAAAAAATTTCCGCTTGTGCAACTGGCTAATGTTGGGACATTTCCGCTTTCGGCGACAGATTGTTTCTGGCGCCATCTTGCATTTGACCAGAAGACCCTTGAATAATTCAAGACAGTTCTAGTTTAATTCAGCTGAGATCACGCCAATTCAGTCAGGCGAGTCAAACTCAATCACACAAGCAGCCAAAATCCAAAACACACTTCGTGTCGCAGGTCGAAAAGGATAAACATTCATAGAACACTCTAAAACTACATTTTTAAAACTTTTAAACCATAACTTTTTACCTTAATAATGAACTATATATATAGCATTACATGTGATAATGCTAGCATGAATGCTGTAAGCTGAATTTGGCTGCTGAAGATACTGAAATTGATAGCTAAATGCCGAATTAGCCTAAAGAACAAAAAAAATCCCAGATTAGCCAAAACAGCTAACAGAATAGCTAAACTTAAAAATATCATTAAAAACTGAGAAAAAAATAAATTAACCAAAAAAAAACTAGAGTGTAAATATTAACTGAACTCCAAAACAGGCTCAAAAACTTAAAAAAGCCTAAATTAGCCAAAACAGCTGGCATATATCTAAAACAATAGCAAAACTCCAAAACAGCCTAAAAAGTCTTAGTTAATACCAAAATATTCCAAAAAGCTAGCAGAATGCCAAATTTCAAAACTTCAAAATTATAACTTTTAACATAATTATTAATGAATATCATTCCAGAATAAATCATCTTAAACCCTAAATAACTTTCTATATTTTACTCTACATAAAAATATATTTTGTCAGAATGATACAAATTAGAAATAAATGTAAGATAACATCCGGCCATTAAAAGCAATAAAATAAAATGATCTGGAGGGCCGGATTGAATTACCTGGAGGGCCAGATCCGGCCCCCGGGCCTCGACTTTGACACGTGAATTGGACCGAGTGGTATCAATTATCTTTTAATGATAACCGTGAGAGTCAGATTAAAAATATTTTGAGTTCCATCCCCAAAAAAAATGCCAGCATGCATCCTCCTGATAATATCAGGTCAGTAGGATCTGTTGTTACTTTACATGTTTCTGTATGTTACATCTTATTGAGAAACAAACAGAAATGCATCTGGAAGTCACAGCTGTGAAGCTAACTGATACCTTATTCCTAGCAGAACAGAAACTCTATTCCTTTCCGCTGTTCCACAAACTCACTTTCAATATACTTATCGTGCTCTGTGAAACCAGTTGCAGTTGCTGCATTCTCTAAACAATTATTTTCTCTCCAAACTCTTTCTATCTTCTGAGAAAAGTGTCATTCTGAACAAATGACAAACAGACGTTGGAGCAAAACTTCTTCTCAGAACCGAGCAGAATGACGCCATGAACACGATGAGGACTCGTCATCCAAGCAGTCATGAAAGAAGCAGAAGAACGTGGAACGAAGCACAGGCCTCACAGAACTCAGTTCAGGTCAGAGTTTGTGATTCCACAGACAGAACGAGACATTTGGATGAGTCCAAGAACACAAAGAAAGAAGCATCTGAAAAAACATTCAGATGAAAGAGAAGAGGAACTTTCTGGAAGCTGCAAACTAACACCATCAGAGAGTCAAAGCTGGCGGTGGGAGTGTGATGATATGGGGTGCTGGTTGAATTCTGAGTGAATCAGCATTAAAGAAATCTAAAGGTGAGATCTGTGTCCACACAATCATTTCTCACCATTTGCCACATTTCCCTCTTAAAGAGACTTCTACCTCAGCGCTTCGCCCTTTGTGAAGAGTTTGTTTTCAGCTTTTTCACACAGTTGTTTCAGAGAGGACGAGCGCGGTCACACCCCTCTCCTGCAGCTCCACAGCGACTGGACTCAGTTTGTCTATTCCTGCACGTGTTTCTCTCCTAGCAGTCATTAAACTTATAGATGAAAGAACTGCACTTTAAAGATCAAAACACAACTCAGTAATGAACAACATAGTGCAGGTGAACTCAACAGCTGGTTTAAAGGCATTCAAGTAGAAAGTCCTGCTCTGCTCTGCAGCTCTCCAGCTGGAATATAAAGAACATCCTTTTGGAAGGATCAGGCTTTGCTTTGAGAGTGAATGTCAGAGAAAGGGGGAGGCAGACAGTGCATCTCACTCAGATGAGCGAGACGTCCACAACGCCGTTCTGTGACATTTTACAACACACCGGGGAGCACGGACGCACGCCACCAACACGCCTTCTCTCCCTCCACTCTCACTGCCGTCATTTCCCATTAACCCGTTCTGTCAAAGCGAGCTCCTGATGAAATTACAGTCAAGTTCTGCAGAGATAATCTCATCCACGTCAGGATCCACTCATCAATCCAGCCCCAAAAAGATACCTGAAGACTTCTTAAGGAACAGATGTTTGGACATCTGTGGACGTGCAGCAGAACTGGAGAAAAATACTCTGATTACTCCCTTCAAGTCAAAGTTACTCCTCAACATATAAAAAACCCCAAAAGAACTGAACAATAAATAAACTGAAGAAAGTAAATATAAGCATAAATGTACTTTTGTGTTTTTAGACAATTTGATGATTATTTTATTATTTAGAGATCCATGTCAGATAAATGGACATCCTGCAGGATTACCGAGGACGGCACTGGAAAAATAAACATGCGGAACAGAATAAATGGAGATCAAAGGCAAAAGTGTGGAAAAGGAATAAGACTCTCTTCTCTCTCACACGTGTTCATAATGCCTGTTTTAGTTTATAATTTCAAATCCACTTTTATTTATTTTAATTAATTTATTGAAAATATATCCAACATTTGGACATAAAACTTCAGTTTTTACCACAATGTACATTCTTATACATGATGTTTTTGTAATTCACCCTAAACCTGATTTCAAAAATGCTTTAGGAGATCTAATGAGTGGAATTTGGACTGTGACATATTTACACATGATATGTTGCTCCACTTTGAAGTGTGATGTAAAAACTTTAACTTCTGGTAAATCCTTTAACATTAACAGCTTTTTGGGTTTTTTTCAGTCAAAAACTCCAAGAAATTAGATCTTAGATTCAAGATTACATTGATACTATTAAAGTATTGATTATGGTATCAATATTAAAATATAAAAATAATGTTATTATTTTCCAATAGGTACAAAAAAGGCAAAAAATATAAAAAAATAAAATAAAATAAAGAAAAAAGTCACGACATTAAAATCCTAATCCCAATTTCTGCTTTTTAGCCGTTTATTAACAATTAATACTTATAGTTTCAGAATAACGGAAAAAATCAAAACGCAACAAAACTTTTGTCAGCATATTTTGTATTTTATTTTGTATTTTATTTCTGACTGTTGTAGGCATCACCTGTTCTGTTGTAATTTTATGTAATACAAAAAGTAAAAGATGTCAAATTCTGTGTTTTTCTAAATCCCTCCGAGTCCTGAGGTCTAAATCCTCCTGAGTGTTTCTGCTCAACAGGTTAAAAGTATCAGTTCGACTGCGCAGAGGCTCTACTCTGTCCTCACTGCTACACCTCGAGCCAACAAGAGTTTGAACTCACCTTTTATTTATCAGAAGAATTTTATAAAAAATAAGGATAAATAAAAATTAAAAATGACTTTTGAAAAATCATTGTTTTCTTTTTGCACAACAGTTTAAAACTAATCGCATTAACAAACAAACATCCTCAACTGAGTTTTACATCTTGCTCATTTCAATAAAATGTTTATTATTACAAATGAACAAAAACTGACATGTATTTACGGTCTGAGATTTTTATTAATAGAATAAACTCAAATAAAATCTGTTTGGATAGTTTTTACGGCAGAAACACTCCGACTAAAATACAAAGGCAAACGTGGCCTCCTTAAAAACGGATTAAAATGTCCAAAGATCCGACTGTCTGTGCTGTCTGTGTCTGATCTGACAGCCAAGCAATGTTTCTGAAACGAAAACGGATTTGTTCCAATAAAGACAACATTGTTCCGCGCGCAAAGGCGCGCAGGAGCGCTGCTGTCTGGCGCAGACGAAAGAGGCTCCGCAGCGGGACAGGAAACTGGCTCCTCACTAGAGGGGGCCCCAGACCCACCTAAACACCTCTCAGGTTCACGGACCGCTCCAGCGAACACAGATGCTCCTCCGCCGCGCGCGGCGCAGCGCGCCTTCACCAGAGCCAAACATTCTATGATGTGATTTACATAAAGTATCAGCGGGGATAATCACTCACTTCCTCCAGAATTCAATAAAGAAAACCAAACTCGCTGTAAGTGCTTTCTGGGATTGTCTGGACACATTTTGGGAGCGCTTAAATGGATTTTATGGAGCACTGCCATTCATTAAAACGGCCGTTTTCCTCTCTGACGCGCAGGGACAGGAAAGAAAAGCCGGCCTGTCAGTGCGCACAGAGGGAAACCCCGTGACCTTGTCATTTCCTATCGATCCTCTTTTTGTTATTGATCGATAATGGTAATCACAACAGCCGCGATTCTAAAGAAATCCCGCTCACCTACAGGGAAGCGCGGAGCGCCGAGGAGGCGCTGAAAGGCCAAAACAAACCCCTCCAAACTTTCAGGATCTCTCTGCTGTTGTCCTGCTCCTACCTGCCAGTCTGAGGGCCGACATCCTCTGGAACTCGGGCTCCTGCAGCCACTTCCACATCCTCCTGAAAGTCTCCCGGCCTGACTTTAGTTTACTCCAGGGTTTGGGGTTCCTCAGGAGGTCCGACAGGGTCCCCTGGGAGCGGCACAGCACCCTTTGAGCGAAGATGGCCTGAGGGATGCTGTACCTCTTCAGCTCTGCCGTGATCCTCTGCGCAACCTCTTTGGTGTTGATTTCCTCCAGCTGACCCGAGCTGTTACCCCCCTGCGTCCCCGAGGAGGAGGGCGGTCTTTCCCGGGTGGAAGCCAAAACGGGCCCGTGGGATGGAGACTGGAGATGGGGGTGGGGGTGATGGCCCGCGGAGGAGGCGGCCGGGTGTCCCGGGTGATGCATGCCGTTCAGGTGCGGCATCATCCCGGCGGCCGGGCCCCCGAGGCCCCGGTGCTGGTGGTGGTGGTCCCCTCTGGCCAGCATGGACGCCGTGTGGTGCGCGTCAAAATTCAGCATCTTGTCGTGGCCGCCGTGCGTGGTGGAGCCGTAGTTGTGGAGACCCTGCTGGGTGTTGTGAATGGACCCCAGGCCGTTCCCCAGCACCGGGGAGAGGCTCTGACCCATCCCGGACATGTGGTCCTTGTGGTAGGGGCTGTAGATGTTGTTCATGCCCGGCAGTCCCCGCTCGTCCCGCATCAGAGTAAAGCTCCCGCTGACGTTCCCGGAGAGCCGCTGGTGGTGGTGATGGTGGTGGTGGAACTTGTCTGACACGGTGGAGATGGGCGGCAGCGGCTGCAGCGGCGTCAGGGTGGTGTAGGTGCCGCTCATCCCCATCCCGGGAGAGGAGGTGTCGCAGGGCACGCTCATGGCGTGGTGCAGCGGCAGCGACAGCTCCGGTCGGTACTCCGCGCTGCCGTCCAGGATGCTGGCCATGCCGGACACCATGGCCGAGCGCGAGGACGCGGCGGCGGCGGCCAGGTCCTGGTGGATCCG
The DNA here is from genome assembly GCA_003999625.1 of Oryzias javanicus. Taxonomy (NCBI): domain Eukaryota; kingdom Metazoa; phylum Chordata; class Actinopteri; order Beloniformes; family Adrianichthyidae; genus Oryzias; species Oryzias javanicus. The sequence continues at coordinate 2,615,798 of CM012448.1, forward strand.
CAGGGTGGACGCCGCCGCCGCCGCGGCCGCCGCCGCCGCTCCGGGTCCCCCGGCCGCCACCGACGCGCCTCCGCGGCCGGGATGCGGGCTGTGGCCGCTCATCAGCTCCGCGTCAGGGGCCACGGAGCTCACCGACACCCCGCCATGCAGGCTGCCAATGCCGTCCATTGTCATGTCCGTGTTCATGGCGTAAGCGTCCAGGTCCTTGGCCAGGCATCGATAGGCGTTAGTGTAGGCAGTCTTCATTCATCTGTCCTCTCAGTCCATCAGGGGGAGCGCAATTCTTTCTCCTTCTCCTCCTCCTCCTCGCTCGCTCGCGCCGGGATGGGTCAGCAGCCGTGCTCCGCGGTCTCCTCACTCCTCCTGCGTCCTCCCAGGGCGTCTCTTTGTGTCTTGACCCCGCAGTGCGCGCATGAAAACGCCTGTCTTATCTGGATGGTGCGGGCCCGTGCGCCGGCTCCCCCATATCCAGCCCTCTCCTCCTCCTGGCTTGCTCTGTGCTCCGGTCGGGAGCTGTCCACGGTCCCCTAGACGCGCCCTCAACCCAACCTGCTGAGGGAGCGGACAGCAACAAAGAGGCTGGCTCGGAGGGGCCTCGCCCTCCGGAGTGACGGACGGATCAACCAATCGAAGGGGGAGAGACGGGCCTGAGGGGCGGGGCCGCGACTCAGTCAACCAACCAGGTCGTCTGCTGGCTTCAGAGGTTCTGACAATGAAGCAGCTCTGGCTGAAATTAGGAAACATCTTCATTGTATGCTCCCTCTAATGATGCTGATGGCGGAGCAGAGCGCCTGTGCTGACACTCAACTCTCCTTTACGCACAAAGAGAGACTACTTGCTTCTCTGGAGGAACTCTTCAGTCAGTTTCTGTTCTCCTAAATTCCAGGATATATTTTTTATAGAAAAGATCAAAGTCAAAACTATCAAATGGGTCTTCAGACAAAAGCAGGAGGTTCACCGCTCTGCCACAGACGAGGAAGCTGCTCCGTCTCATCTCCAAGACGCGATTTGCCTCACAGGCATCATTAAAATTTGATCCCATCTCAGCCCTCATCTCATCACCTGCTGCTTGTGTCTGTTGAGCAAAAGCTTGAGGAAAAAACACATAATAAATACATGATCAAACTACAGTGAACTCTGTAAAACAGCAGCAGATCTCTAAAGTGAAGCCGTGCTCCTTTCTGCTCACACGTGTAACATTTGGAAGGAGATCAGGCTCTTTCTCACCACTGAAAGAATGACGTGATCCAGAGGCTCTCATCCTTTTACTGAAACAAAGTAAAGTAGTTTAACACAAACACTATGTGAGGAGTGTAACAATTCATTTTTACCAATTATAATTTATGGTTACCGATCAGATTCTCTGATCTAAATGGATCAGAACATCTTGATCCTAAACTTCCATCAGTGTGACTCAGAGATCAATACCTGCTACTGAACAGTGCAGGAGAAGTTTTCCAGATTCTTGTATTTCTTTAAGATAATAAATTAAATCTGTGAACAAACAAACAAGTAAACAAGAATGAATGTCAAATCCATTCACAGTTTGATAAAGTTCAGCTCACTGTTGTTTTTCCACATCAGAATAATCATTATTAGAACATTGTACCTCACTGTACGGTCACATGACTGATCAATTCAAAGACTGAATGATGCTTGATCAGTTTCTGCTGCATCACATGTATGTTGTCTGTTGTGATTATCAGTTTTACATTATAGCAACCTGCTTCAATCCAAATGATGTTCTCTACGATTGATGATCAATTTATCTGATTTTGAAATGATTTTTTTATTGGTAAAGTCAATTCAATCGGATTCTGCTTCAGACAGATCAATCTGTTGGGATCGTAGGAATCAATTAATCTATTGAATATGAGATAACCAACAAAATTCATTGACATCTTTTTTTTAAATCAAGTTGAGATAAATTTAACTGATGGATTTTCTTTTCAATCCAGGATTGTTCCTGATTGGTCCTTTACTTGTGTCTTGTTAAGTGCGTGTGAACAAAGGAAAGTTCATCACTCTGTGTGAAGAGTACATTTCCATGTGAGCTTTCCTGCTCAGATCAGTGCTCCTCAGACACATTCACCTGTGAACAGGATAGTCTTTCATTGGAGGATTGTGTGAAGCCTCACATTTGTGCACACAGACACACACCACGGACAAACTCTGACACTTTAGTCACAAAGATTTTCTCCCATAGGTCCCACTCACTCTGGGTTTGTAAACTCCTCTCTCCTCCTGAACAGGACAATCATCCAGACTGCAGGCTGGTCCAGCTCCCTCTTTTTGTGAGTTTTTGTTTTTTGCAGGGTGAAGGTTTGACATTGTCCTTGTGAGATGAACTGTGGTGTCTTGAGCAGAGACTCAGTGATGCTGATTTTCTTATTGTTGTCAGGTTTGGTGATTTGACATGCTTAAAACATGAACCAAACCCAACATTTGTTCTCCTAAAAGTCAAAGTTTGCTTCCTTCCACCTCCTTTCAAGCGATCTATTTGGGATTGATTATGTGATGTTATTTCATGTATTATGACCTGATTGCTTGAAATAAACCATTTCATTCATTCATTCATTCATTCATTCATTCATTCATTCATTCAAAGTAGGAGCTCATCTCACCTCAGTCCAATGTTCTGCTCATCTGAGCTGAGCTTTTATGCACAGAACCCAGCTGCATGCTGGGAAAATTCCCTTTTTTTTTCTCCCATATCTTGTTCTGCACAGACGCTCACATTTCTGGAGCCTAAAGAGACATTTTGTATGAAAGTCTGTTTCTGCTGGTTGATCTTTGATCCAGAGGAAGTTCTGAGCTGGTTGTGGAACACAGGTGTCTCCTCACCTGTCACAGTCTGACCTCAGTTTTTTCTGCCTCTCAACATGTGGAGGTTTGTTTCCTGAAGTGTTTAGGCTCCTTCAGAGAAAATGTTGGTTATTAATGAGCATAATTTCACTTTAGTTCTATAAATAAAGCTGCTGTAAGGTGAGGCGATGTCATGTAAAATCTTTCATGGGATCCAACTCCTCCAGTTTGATAAAGAAAAAGATTGACAACACTAAAAGCATCAAGAGAGTCTTCAAAAGAGTTTTCTCCTCATAAACGACATCCTGACATGTTCTTCTGCAGTGCAGGGAGAGAACAGCGTTCTGCTTTTGTGATGCAAAAGAGAAGATTCAACATTTCAGACTGCTGCATGTGCAGAGCTGCGCATGCGCAGACGGCTGCAGTGTAACGGACGTGTTGGGATGTTATCGACAGTCTCCGGTGGACTGATGAACGTGGGAGCTGCTCTGAGAGAACATCATGGCCTGCAGCTTGTTCACTTTACAATTCATTACACTTTGAAGGGCAAATCAGCGCTGAAATACTCTGTCTGTCTGCTTCCCTCACTCTCTGCCTCATCACCAAGAAAGCAGCCAGAAAGACATAAAAACCTCATGTGATTTGATTGTTTTCTCAGATCTTTATTAGATTTATCTAATGTTTTTATAATTCAAAAGGGTTTTTTTTATTTAAAACACTTTATTTAAAAAGCAATGCAACAAAACTAACAAATAAGGAAAGACAAAAAGAGAAAACAATGTGCAAGTCAATGAATAAACAGATACAAATGTTCATTCACATATATATATAGATATATAAATAGATATATTTTCCATGCATTGAGTCCATTGTCACACTTTAATTTATAAACATACGGATGTCAGGAGGAGAATATGATTTAATTTAAAGTTATTGATAAAAACAATCTAAATAATTTTGAATACTGTTATAGTCTTTCTTTCTTTTAGCAGATTTAAAAAAAAAATGAATGTGTTGTGTTAGAAGACGGGTTCAATGATTAACAGTAAAGTGATGTTTTGATTTCCAATTGATAAGAACAGTCTTCTTAGGTATTTGTTTTTCATTTAAGAAAACATTTTCTAAAGTGAACAACTTATTACATTTTTAATTAGAAAACAGTGACAGATTACAGCAAATTTGCTTCATGCCTTGATATTTGTGTTTTCTTTAGTTCCTTATAATGAAAAGAATTTGTTTTAATTTTATTATCAGTTTTTTGACATTATTTAGACTAAATAAATAGCTACAATAAAAGAAGCATTGCTCCACAGATAACAGAGAGGTCTTAGAGATCAGCTAAAAGACTTTCTATGATTATGATCTTTAAATAATCACTGAAAACATCTTCTGACCTCATTCAGAGTGAGACAGCAGATGGGATCATTTGTCTTCCCTCTCAAACTATTTTTTCTGTAAAATAAATTATGCTGCGTAAAAAACTATTTGAACTTTTAGAAAAAAAGATTTTTAACAAAGTCTTCATTACAACAGTCTTTTAAAGGAAATAACTGAGGATTACAGCAGTTCTCTCATGTTTATCTGATTTATTCTGCATTTTCAGTTACACATAATTCCTATTTAAACTGTAATTATCAGATTTGTTTTTCCACATCTCAGATGTTGGAGTGATGCTGAAGGTTTACCTGTCTGCAGGTGCAGAACTTTCTTTTGGAGTTTTGCAGCTGGATTTCAGGAAAGTGAAAGTCCAAAAGTTTCTGTGCAACATTTCACTTTTACTCAAGTAGATTTATGATAAATATTTAGTTCTTTTTAAAACAAAAGACAGTTCCTTCTAGTTTAGTTTATATACATTTTAGCAGATCAATTTAATAGTAGAAACTGTGCAAATCCAAACAGTTCAGCAGTACTTCTGTCACCGTTTTACTTCAACTTCTTCTTCAGTAGCATTTGACTTTTCCTTCAGGATGGTTTCTGGATCCTCTGCCGGTCGGCTCTTCAGGGAAACCTTCTCAGGTGCTAAACGCCGCTCTGGGCTGACCGTGCCGGCGGGCCTCAGACTTACAGCATGCTCTGGACAAGCACATGAAAGAAAGCAACAAGCTACACAAAATCAATTTCACACTCTGTGTGAAAGTACTTCTCACTGATGATTTGCAGTGTGAGCGTTGCAGCTGAGTTTCTGTGGGCCAGAGAGGAGCGAGCTGACCCGATCAGACCGGGGTCAAAGCAGTCGAGCTCCACCTGGAACCGCTGCACGCAGCAAACGCTCCGGGTCTGTGGCTCTGCGGTGAGCCTTTCTGCAGCACGGCCGGGGCGTGTGATGCTGTACGGCAGGGGTGTCAAACTCAATTGCACAAGGGGCCAGAATCCAAAACACACCTTAGGTCGCGGGCCGAACAGGATAAACATTTATTGAATTAAAACTACATTTTTAAAACTTTAAAACCGTAATTTTTAATATAATTATGAACTAGATACATAGCATTGCCTGCGGTAAAGAATGCTTAAGCTGAATTTGGCAGCTGAAAATATTATGCTGATAGCTGAAGATGCTAAAATTGACAGCTAAAAACACTGAAGCTGATTAGCAGCTAAAAATATTAGCTAAATGCCCAAATTTGCCTAAAAAACTAAAAAAAAAAACATAGTTTAGCCAAACAGCTAGCGTGTAAATATTAGCTTAACTCCAAACATCCTATAAAAAACATTTAAAAAAAGCCCTAATTACCCAGAAAAATATAGAAAATATTAGCTAAACACCAAAATGGACAAAAAAATTAAAACAAAAAAGCCTAAATTAGCCAGACAGCTAGCATGTAGCTGAATTTTTAGCTAAACACCAAAACAGTCAAAAAATCTTAGTAAATGCCAAAATAGTCCAAAAAGGTGGTGGAATGCCAATTTTTAAAACTTTAAAACTTAACTTTTTAACATAACCATGAATAATGAAAAGGCAGGATTATTATTCCAGAATAAATCAACTTAAACCTTAAATATCTTTCTATATTTTCCTCTCCATTAAAAATATCTTTTGTCAAAATTATACAAGTCATAAATAAGCGCAAAATAAGATTAGGCTTTTAATAACAATAAAATAAAATGATCTGGAGGGCCGGATATAATTACCTGGAGGGCCGGATCCGGCCCCCGGGCCTTGACTTTGACACATGTGCTGTACGGGGATGGAGCAGGAGCTCCGCCTCGTTGAAGGAGAAATCAGAGCCTCACAGCTGAAAATCTAAAATCAGTAAAAGCAGCTGAAAATTCTGTGAAAACCAAACAACAATATTTCATTCATTTTATCCCCCTTTGTTAAAAAAAACCTTCAAAGATTTTTTTATTGTTTTAATGTATTGTTGGATCACCTTTATGTACAAACACTTTAAATATTTTCTCTTTAAATTCTTCAGAGAAATCCATTAAAACAGGAAGTGAAGCCACTCTGCGTCCAGCAGATCAAAACACAAGTTTCTCTCAGTTTTCGAATGATCGCACTTGAAGGTGAAACACGTGTTGTTATGAGTCACAAAATCCTTTTCAACAGAGCGGACTGTCAGTGAATCCTTTGACGATGAAACTGTTTCTCGATGCTTTAGCAGAATTATAGCACGTCTGAAAAAGCTCCTCAGGGATGTCTGATGGTTTGAGAGGAGCAGAGGATGGAGGAGATGCAAAAGGAACAGAGGAGGAGGAGCATGCGGGGTAGTTGGGCAGATGTTGCTTTGTTTAAAGACTGTTGTGTAATTAAGGACAGAAAAGCAGAAGCCTGACCCATTTTCTCCTTTTGATCAGCTGTCAGAGAGCCAGGCGGGGGGTCTGCGCAGACACGGCCAGCCAGGCGCTCCGCTTCCTCCTCAAACTTTCAGCTGTCTCGCTTCAGGAAAGACTGCAGGTTTGGTAAAAGGCGGCGTCCTTTCAGAGCTCCACCTGATGCTGCACATCACAGCTGGTGGGAGTGGGAACAAAGAGGAAGTTACAGGAAGGAGCAAGTGTTGCAGCAGACGGAGGAAAAGGGGAGCAGGAGGGAGCAGAAGGTAAGGAGAGCAGGGAAGCAAGAAAATGGAAGTAATGGGAGGTGGAGCGGGAGGATGGGGGAGGGAGGCAGCAAAGGAGCAGCTGCAGGGGGGGAGGAAGAGGAAGTGACAGAGTTAGGAGTCAGAAGAAAACAGTGACATCTCTGCCAGGACAGGAGCCCCGAAACCATGTCGGTGTTCCAAAACAGGTCTCCACGCCGAGCTGATCTTCACAGAAAAACACAAGAACATCCAACACGTATGATGGAACAAGAAGACTTTTATCGACCTTTTTCATATGACGTCACACAAATCGTTAAGTTCAGAGTGACTTCCTGTTATATATCATCTGTATGGTTTAGAACAGCAGAGCTGACAGCTGAACGCTGTTTCAAGCTGTTTTCCATAAGTAATCAAAGGTAACCTAACAAACTGTAACAGAACTTTGTCCAATATTTCTGTTGTAAATGTCCTCCTGGTTGGATTGTTTCCCTCTCAGATCAAATGTCAGTAATTCCTCCTGCAGAATGCTCCACAGCTGCCTTCTCCAAAATCCTCTGGATGATATTAAACCATGGTGGATTATTTCTCTCTACAACCGTCATAGTTAGACGAAGGTTACAGGAACTTCATTGAATGCTGCTGTTTGATCATGAAGCTCATTCAGATTTTCTTCTTCTAATTGATGCTAATGCTAACGCTAGCTCTCCACGACGGGGATGAGACGTAGATCTGCAGAAGATCTTTTCTGTCCAGTTAGAGTTGATGACATTTCTGTCTTCATAAAATCAGTAAAAACAGAGATAAAATCAGACAATTTCAACATGTCTGACAATAAAGAAAAACTAAGAACTGTTGTGTTATTTTCTGATGTAGCTCCTCTTTCTGTTGATCATAACCGTGTCTGATCCCTGCAGGATCATAAAGACAAACAAGGATACAAATCATTGGAAACATAAAAAAAAAATATTCCTATTAAAGCATTTCTATTTTTACAATTACCCCTTGAAATACCCTGAAAAACCACAAATACCTTTTATAACAACAACTACATTTAGTCTTGGATGCAGTTTAAACACCAACATGCATCAATCTGCATCTTTGCTGCTCTTTTACATGTGACTAACATGAATTTCTGTCAGTTTTTGTGCTGATTGAACTTAAAACACGTGAAAATAACATCAAGAAAAACAGAATCTGTTAGAATAATTTCTGCTCAAATGAAAAGTTGATATTTTCAATAGAACCTCAAATATTGAAGGATTGATTAAATTAGTATTTAGATTTGTGAACAATCTAAGACAAGAAATGAAAATACAGTTCAGGAGGACTTTCATCAAATAAACATTGTACATTTTTCTGTTTAAATTGATAAGATTACCTTTTATTATTTATATAAAATTGTGTTAAACAGTGTTCAGCCATCAGCTTTGCTGTTCTAAACCTGAACACTGGAAGTCACTATTTATATTTTGGCCATGTCAATATTTTGTCTGACGTCACCATAAAAATGATTTGTTTTGGTGCTATTGGAAAAAAAATAGGAAAACATCAAATGCGTCTGAATTTTACATGTCTTTCCAGAAAAGAAACATTTAAATATATATTTTTTTAATGTTGGATAGATTTTTTTCCTGATATTTTTGATTGTTTCATTAAATTTCTTCTATTTCTAAAACATTTAAAAAATATATGTTCCAGAAATCTTTCTCTGCCACTGAATTCAGCTGCTCAGACATTTTTTCTATGCGTTTTTATTAATTTGGAGTAATGGTAATTTAGTTTTTCCATTTGTCTATTATTTTTCTGAAGCTTTATTTGTTATACAAATTTAATGTTTCATTTTCTTTTTAATTAAAACAATTCTTCCTGGAGTTAGATCAGGTCTTTCATTTGTTCCATTTTCAGATCAAAACCTGTTCCAGTTCATTTCTTCTTTTCTCCAGCAGCAGCAGCAATAATTTAAGAATCCCAGAATACAAATAAACCTCCACGGCTCCACATGAAAGGTGTTGTTTTCGGCAGCAGAGTCCTCCTGCAGGAGTGGGCAGCTTTGACAGCTCCTCTGTCTGAGGCGGAGGAGGCGCATGCTCTTCCTCTGCCTCCCTGCCTGCCTCTCTCCGTCCCGGGCCATCTGCTGGGTGCAGAGCAGCAGTATTGATCTGCAGCTTTGTGCTGGAGACCACATGCTAATCTATAGCGTTGGTAACAAACACAGCTCCGCTTTGCCTCGCATCTGTCCCACTGACTCTCGCCGCTCTGAGCTGTCGGTGTCATCCTCCCTCCCCTTCTCTCTAAATGACCCAGCAGTTTTCAGGCGGGGGTCCATCTGTCCACGGGAGCTCTTCCTCCTCAGCCTGTCCTGCTTCATTTTCAGGAGGAACTGAAGCCCAAAAGCTCTAACACGAAGAGGCCTGACTTTGTTTTGAGGAAAGTGTTTCCCAGCTTTAGAAGATATTATTCTGATTTCTATACACTTTGTATTTAACAACGAAGAAATACTAATAAATTAAATAAATTTAAATAAACATTTAAATATAAACAAATATTACTAGTTATTTTACAAAAACAACAATTGAAAAAGTGTGAAGCTTTAAGGTAACAAAAAATTATTGTGAGAAAATAAAATTTTCAAAAATTTATATACATTATTCTTTGGTTTATTTAAGCATCATAAAGCTTTAATAAAATTCATAAATGTGTGGGAGATTTATGAAGAGAATTGTTTTAGAAAGCCATAAGAAACAGAATTAAGGTCAAAAATACTTTAAAATTCTGTATTTATATTTCTGTCAGCTTTAGCTAAAATAAAAAACTAAAAAAGCTTAAAAGGAGACATTGTTACTTTTTTTTACCTGTAATATATAAATAATTTAAAGCGACCATTTTAAATATAAATAGAAAAATAAAATGGTAAAAATAAAATTTGTACAAAAAGAAAAAGAAGTAAATTTATTAAAATTATTGAAACTTCTGAGAAAATTCCAATAAACATTTCAAAAAAAGTTTTTACAATTATAATTATTACTTATTTAAATAATTATTGATTTAGTGTAATTTTAATAAATCATATAATAATATAATAATATAATAATAATAATAATAATAATAATAATAATAATAATAATAATAATAATAATAATAATAATAATAATAATAATAATAATGGTGTTGCTGGAGCCCGGCCTTCTTCCATCTGTCCTCTCCGTGTTGTGTCCTCCCCTCAAGCTTCTCAACTTTTTGGACCTGCTGCCTCTTTTGTTGCCGTTCTGTTGGCCATGAAATCAGCTTTTAATGGCGGCACAATGGCCGCGTGTGGAGCTGACCTGCTGTATTCAAATGTGACCGCACACACTCACCAGAGTCCTGCAGCTTTAAACAAACAGCAGCTCCGAAGGCTTTCATCTCGGGCTCTGATCAGCGTGTTTAGAAGCCGCCGCACATTCTTCAACAGAAATTGGTTACTTGTATACAATGATTTCAGTCACTGTTTGGTAGTTCTTGTTCTTTTCCAGCCATAAGGAGAATTCACACTAGAAGCTGGATCATTTTCTCATGTGATTCAGGACAGAAATGAAGCAGAAAGCAGCAGCAGGTGTAGAAGAGAATGCAGAAATCATTCACAGCAGCAGACGGATGCAGCCTGCAGAGCAAAACGGCTGCAGAACAGTCAAGAACATCACAATGCTGTCCACAGAAGAGATCCTGAAAGACACAAAACTACTGTGCCAAGATCACAAACCCAGCTAACCTAACACAGGAAAACATTTATTAGAATCAATAAAAAATGATTTTTTTTTTATTTCGACTTCTCATTTTGACCGATAGTGATTTCTGAAAATATCAAGATTATTCTGTGGATAACTTGAACCCCACACACCTTCCTGAGGAGTTACAGGTGCAAACTAAATTCAGATAAGCTTTTAGGGAAAAAAAAATCATGGTATTAGGTGTGTTTTAAATTGATATTTTGAAAAAACCTAATTAGACCTAATCAAAAAGAAAAGTAGTAAATACATTTCACAGCACGGAAAAAGAAGAGAGAAAAACTGAGAAAAAGGAGGAGAATTTACACGCAGGCACACACACACATACACACATGCATAAACAAAGCACACACACCCAAACACACACACACACACAGCAGCTCATACTAAGTCCGATCAATAGCAGTGATGAACTTTCATGCTTCCATGTGAGCTCAGTTCTCGGCAGACTGAAGGTTTTTCCCTCCTAATCTCTTGACTGAGGTGAGCTCCGTGTGTGTGGGCATGTGTGCGTGTGTGTGTGTGTGAGTGAGTGTTATGCAGCGCTGCACAAATGCACAATAAAACACATCAGATGGAAAGGTTTCTGTCACTCGGATCATGTTTTTTTTCTGCAAATCTGGAGGGTTTTTTTGGGTCACATTTGAATGTATTTCTTAGGAATTAATTATTTAAAAATGTTTAAATTTATATTCTTAGAATTTTTTATGCAAAAAAAATAATTTTAATAATCAGATAATTTCCACTTAATCAACAACTGTAATCATTTTGTAGCAAATGTTAAAATAGATTTAACCTGTAAATTGAATTGACGAGTCATTACTTTAAATATGTTCATTTTAATTTTCATTTTTATGACATCTCTCTTTAGAGCTGATTAGAAATTATGACCACAAGTATTCTATGTAAAGGTTCTAGATTAAACAAGAAGACAAATTACATTTTAAAATAAACCATTTAAAGTATATTTTGCATTAAAAATATAACTTTTGAGCACTGAGCAGAGTTTGTCTGCTAACTTGGAGGGTAACGCTGCAGATGAAGCGGCGAGCCGGGCGTGCTGAGGCTGTGTTGACAGAGCAGCAGGCTGGAATTCATCTGAACACAGCTAGCTCATTAACCAGAAGCAGAGGAGGCAGCTCTTCCTCCTCCTCCTCCTCTCCTCTGCATGATTATTTAATGTCCTCTGCCGTGTTGCTCTTTTAATCGTAACTTTTGATTTATTGATTTGGTCTTGCCAAGAAGACAGACGTCTCTGAGTTTCACCCAGATGATCAAAGAGAGCAGAAATAAGAGGAAGAGGAGCCCAGTTCATATTTCATGGCCTTCATTACAGATGACAGCAGATCAGCAGCACTGCTTCACTGAGCTGGATCTGAGCGTTTCTGTCCTCTTCTGCTCTTCATTATCATCTGCTGACGTCACACATTTTACATTTGTTTCATCTTGGACTCACACAGGTCGCTGTGTTCAGAAATATGACAATCATCATTTAGATTTGATGTTAGATGAAACAAATGTTTCATTTAAGGAAAAAATACAGACAAAACTACCTCATTTTAATACTTTTTCATTTTTCATTTCAGTTTTAGTGCAGCTTGTTGACATCCAAACTTCTTTAAACATTTTCCAGATGAAAATGTTATTTTTCTATTTGTCTGGACTTCAGTTTAGTGAGTCTGTCTGTTTTTAAAGTCAACTGCCAAGTGAATAAAAATAACAAAGGAATCATTAAAAACAAAAAATTTAAATGTAGTTTTTCTTTTGTAATTTTCGTTTAATTGTTTAAAATGTTGCTTCCTTTTGGGTTTAATTTGTACTATTGTCTTGTTTTTTTCCGTGTTTTTCCACAGCTCTCTTCACAGCTTCTTTCACATCAGTAGTTTTAATTCCTGGTTAGAAAGCGTATTTCCGTCACAGCAGCGACACAAACATTCCTTTTAGTTCAGTCTCCATTCTGTTTACGGATGGATGGAACTGGTGATGGATACACCGACAAACCAAAGCGCTAAAAGTATGAAAGTTTGCAAATTGCATCGTTCAGTTGAAAGAATATCCCAATCTGTTGGGTACAAAAGCTGCTCTGGGATCCAGCTGTGGACTCCTGCAGGACCCTTTGTTCCAAGCTGCTGACATGGACTGAGAGGGTCAGAGGTCAGAGGTTGGCCGTCCCCAGCGCACGCCACCTGACCCCCTTATTTCCATACACGCTGACCTACATTCTGCCGGCGTTTCTCTCTGCTCCTGCAACATCCCTCATACAAAGATATGCATCTCTGATTGTTTTGAGGGATTTTAAATCTTGGATTTATTTAGAGATTTATTGATCATTTTAGAGATGTGACATAATCCCCGTCATCAGGACATGAAGCAGGACGTGATGCAGTTCAGGGGGAGTTCATGAGGAAGTCAGTTCTGCAGTGCGATCATCAAATAGAAGCTGCTTCGACTGCTTTCATGCTTCCAACAGGACTGTCCAGTCTTTGCTGGAGGTGAAGGCGCCGCCCCTCCGCTGACCTCTGAAGTTCAGCGGTGACCTGTCGGTCGCCGCAGCCCACCATCATCTCTGTTTGCTGTCCTGATGCACGCGCATGAACGTGCACGCGTGGTTACGACAGCAGGGTGAGTGTCATCCCACAGGACTGAAACCATCTTCAGAATCCAGGTGAGGTTTGAGCACAAAAGAGGGTTTTGTCTCAGAAATATGTCTTATTTATTCTAATTCTGATGTTTATCTCCCTCCTCTGCCAGAAACAAACTCATGAAAACGTATAAAGTCTTTCAACTTCTTCTTGCATGCTGCTGACCTGCAAATTCCTCTGTCTGCCTCCATGTAGTTCTCATTGAGCTCCTCCTGCTCTCTTATTTGCTGTTGTTAACTGTTAAAAAATTTAATACAAGAAATAGCGAATAACAATTAAGAGAATGACATCTTAAAATTAAATATATTAAACAATATGGAAATATATACAAAATCTTCCAGTATGTCAGAGTCACAGCAGACACTCAGGAGGACAGCACTTCCTTCCCACCTTTCCACCTCCCTTCCTTCCTTCCTTCCTTTCCTTCTTCCTCCTTCCTTCCTTCCTTCCTTCCTTCCTTCCTTCCTTCCTTCCTCCCTCCCTTCCTCCCTCCCTTCCTTCCATCCATCCTTCCTCCTTCCTTTCCTTCCTTCCATCCTTCCTCCTTCCTCCCTACTTTCCTTTCTTCCATCCTTCCTACTTTCCTTACTTCCTTCCCACCTTCCCTCCTCCTCCCTCCTCCCCCTCCCTTCCTTCCTTCCTTCCGTCCTTCCTTCCTTCCTTCTGTCCTTCCTTCCTTCCTTACTTCCTTCCTTCCTTCCTTCCTTCCGTCCTTCCTTCCTTCTTTCCTTCCTTCCTTCCGTCTGTCCTCCCTCCCTCCCTTCCTTCCTTCCTTCCTTCCTTCTTTCCTTCCTTCCTTCCTTCCTACCTGCCTTCTTTCCTTCCTTCCTTCCTGCCCTCCTTCCTTCATTCCTTCCTTCCTTCCTTCTTTCCTTCCTTCCTTCTTTCCTTCCTTCCTTCCTTCTTTCCTTCCTTCCTTCCTGCCCTCCTTCATTCATTCCTTCCTACCTGCCTTCTGTCCTTCCTTCCTTCCTGCCCTCCTTCCTTCATTCCTTCCTTCCTTCCTTCTTTCCTTCCTTCCTTCTTTCCTTCCTTCCTTCTTTCCTTCCTTCCTTCCTTCTTTCCTTCCTTCCTTCCTGCCCTCCTTCCTTCATTCCTTCCTTCCTTCCTTCTTTCCTTCCTTCCTTCCTGCCCTCCTTCCTTCCTTCCTTCCTTCCTTCCTTCCTTCCTACCTCCCTCCCTCCCTCCCTCTCTTCCCTCCATCCATCCTTCCTTCCTTCCCACCTTCCTTCTTTCTTTACTTCCTTCCTTCCTTCCTTCCTTCCTTCCTTCTTTCCTCCCTCCCTCCTTCCTTCCTTCCTTCCTTCCTTCCTTCCTTCCTTCCTACCTCCCTCCCTCCCTCCCTCTCTTCCCTCCATCCATCCTTCCTTCCTTCCCACCTTCCTTCCTTCCTTCCTTCCTTCCTTCCTTCCTTCCTTTCCTTCAGCTACACATCAGTGAATCCGGTTGTATCCAGATCATGTTGGTCTTAATTGAAGTTGAGACTTTTCTGCAGATCCGTGTTTGAACACGAGAAGTCTGTGTGCTGCTGATAAAAACCAAAGACAAACAAATGTTTTTCATCATGTGAAAACAGAAAATGAACAAGTTTAAACAGATCTCAGTGATGTTGATAAGACTCTTCAGACACACAGAGCTCCATGCAGACTAAAGGTCATGCTTTGACTTTTGACCGCTGTGAAACGTGGACGGGTTCTGCTTACTGTGGACATTCTGGATGTGATTCATACAAACGGTGTGAGTCACAGACATTTCTGTTTTCTACCTGAAAACCACATATTTGAGCAGAGGACAAATGCACATTTTCTATAGTTTAGTACTTTAAAAAGTACTTTAATAAAAACTTCATGTTTGAAAAGAAATATAATTTTATGCCATTTCCATCAATTTGTGTCATTTGTAAAAAATCTACCAAATAAAATTGTTTTATGTAATTATGTGGGAGATTTTCTCGTTGAGATGTTTCTGGGAATATTGAGTAAGTCATTGGCTGAACTGTGGTGTAGTGGTTAGCACCCTGGTTCAAATCCCTGCTGGATTCTTTCATTCGCCTGCAGTTTGCATGTTCTCCTCGAGCGTGTTTAGGCTTTCTCTGCCATATAGGTAAATGGTTGACTCTGAATGATGAATCGTGTTTGAAAGTCTGTGATGTTTTGGTGAATACCACCAGCCGTGAAGGATAGACCCCAGCAACTAAACCGGCCTGTGAAGATGAATGGATATAGTCAGATTTGAGAAGCTTTAGTTTGCAGAACACAGAAGAAGACTGCTGCTCTGTTTTAGGAACATTTTAATGCTGGTTTGCTTTCATCAGATCTGGATTCTTGTCTGATTATGGGATTCATTATAAAATGAATCTTCTGATCCAGTTGGCTTGCAGATGTTTTTTTTTAATTCTTTTTACTTGATTTGAAAAGTTCTTCTGTATTTTAGACATTTTGTTTTTTTTTTTCCTGTTAATCTCTGGAGCCATAATATTGAGCAGAATGATGAGACGATCTGTTCTGACTGCACTCCTTTCTGCTCTGATTTCATGAACCCCTGAAACATTCTTCTTCATCCATGCAGCAGACAGATGACTACTGTCCCTCATATCTTATGGAAATCTCAAAAAAGACAAACATTTTCTGATGCTTGAATCATTTTAATAAATGAACAATGAAATTTAGCACAGATTTGCTTGATGTTCAACATGTGATAAATAAACCTTTTTTATTTGTATACAGAATATTTTGAAATATGTCTAAACTCAGAATTTACAGTTTTGCCTTTCAAAACCCACATTGAGACTGATGAAAAAAAAAACAGATCTCCATCAATAAAATCTGCTGGTCGTTTTCCTGAAGAGAACATTTCATTTAAGTTCAGAGGTTCTTCTACACATCAACAATCTTTCTGTCAAAATCCTGAAAACCAGACATTTCGTCTCTTAGCGATATAATGTTTTGAAATGCACTTAAAAAAATAAAGTGTATTTGGGAGCTAAATTCATCTTCAAACGACCGGTTCACACCGCACCGCACGCAGAAGCGCTGCAAAGCGGCGCGGAACAGAGGCTGCCTCCATTCGCCGCCATTGTTAACCTTAGATGTGGTTCACACCAGATGTGAAGCGCCGTGGTCGCCCGCTGCCGACTTGCACAGTGCGGCGATCGCTTCAGCGTTTGGTCTATTTTTTACGCGAGCTGCAAAGAAGTTACATCAAGAGACACGAGAAAACCCGGTCGATTTTCAATATATAACCAATTTTTCCACAATCAAATACCACTATTGACAAATGCGATGATTGTTTTGTATCTAAACAGAGTTTAGAGATTAAAATATGGGTTTTTTCCCCTTATTCAGAGACCGAGCAGGACCGAAACCCGGATAACCCCGTCTCTATCTCACCCCCACTCCCAGTGGCTGAAGAATGTCCGCTACCAATCCATACTCATCAAAAACCCTTCTGATCATGCTGTGGAAACTTTTATTTCAGAATATTGAAGTATTGTTCAACACAGCTTTTTTTCAATCCAGAACTTTTCATGAAAACTGTCACTCTGTCTCTCTGTGCCTTAAAAACCGTCTGCTTTCTCCTTCATCAGCTCAGTGCGAGAGGACATCTCTATCCAGAATTTCCCGGTTTCCTCCAGAAAAAAAACCTGCTCTGGTTGATAATTATCCTCCGTGATTATCAGGATATTTTCAAGCAGCTTCTGAGTCAGCTGATGCCATTTCTCCATGCAGGCTCGCTGTGAGTGCGCCTGCCTGCATGAGCGTTGCAGATGGACTGGTGTGCTCTTCAGCTGAGCTGAAGCACCTTCAGAAGGAAAAGCTTCATACAAACATCTTGAGTTGTTGGAGTTTCTGTGACGAACCGGAGAAGTCGCACAGATCAATGTAGAGGAGCGACTTCAATATGGACGATGTCAAATTAATTGTAGAAGCTGTAGATGACCACAGCTGAGCAGAAGCGTCCGTCCACCATCGAGAAGAAATACGCATCTGGTGTGAACTGAAGGTGAAGCGGATTCCGCTTTGTGGCAACAATAAGTTGTTAGACAACAATAATGTGAACCCGGCGTCACATTATTGTTGTCTAACATTCTAGCACGTCTTAGAACAAACACACACAGTGACTGCCTTTTATGTAAGAAAACATGGTTTATATAACAGGCAGTCAAAACGAGCACTCACACTTGCTTGTCTGAATAAAGAGATAATATGTTTGAACAACTGGATCAGTGGAAAGCAGCAGCAGAAATAGTTACCTGAAAACCACAAACTCAGCATTGCGCTGTAGCAGTGGCTCTAACAGAAGTTTGTCTCCCTCTCTGACTTGTGAGAACTTTAGTAGACAGATATGAGACCCTCCATGATTACTTTTGAAGAAACTTGCTTTATGAATGTTTAGAACGTCTTCATTATTCCACTTTTAAGGACATTTTTCATTTTCCTCACACTTGTCCTGCTCCGTCTCAGTCCCAGGACCAACCTGTGGATCCCATTTGGGAACAGAACAGCCGTTTCTTTACGATCATCCAGACACAGGAGGGCTTCATCTGCAAACCCAAATCACATCTTTGTGCATTCACACAGTTTCACAGAAACAGAGTCTGATGCATACACCCCCAGAACATTTTCTCACAACTTTATGAGTTAGATGACCAAACAAAAGCAGTAATTGGTTTGTTATTTTTTTCCTTTCATTCAAATATTTAATGTTTTGGAAGTTGGTGACTGATGTAAGAGAGCCACTGCATGATACAAGTACCCGGATGCATTTTTAGCTGCAGAAATATCCAGAAGATGTCTCATCTTGCTTTCTCCTCTACTGGAAATGAGACGGTGGTGCAGAAATCACCTACAGTGCTGCAATTGAATTCATTCTCCCTCTACTTCTCTCTATTTCTGATCAATTTAATCATGGATCGGTTGTGTTTGAGACTCTGTTGTTGGTTTCCTGCTGCCGACTTTACATTTACCTAAAGGATTGAGGCAGTGGGGCCCCACTTTTCAGACTTGCCTGTGTTGTCAATTCAATCCAATCTGTCAAAAACCAAAATTCAGCTTCAGTGCAGGAGGTGGAGCGTTCTGCATACAGTCAGGTGGAAAGTAAGGGTGATGGATGGATGGATGGATGGATGGACGGATGATGGATGGATGGATGGATGATGGATGGATGGATGGATGGATGGATGGATGGATGATGGATGGATGGATGGATGGATGGATGGATGGATGGATGATGGATGGATGGATGGATGGATGGATGGATGATGGATGGATGGATGGATGATGGATGGATGGATGGATGGATGGATGATGGATGGATGGATGGATGGATGGATGGATGGATGGATGGATGGATGATGGATGGATGGATAGATGGATGGATGGATGGATGGATGGATGGATGATGGATGGATGGATGGATGGATGGACGGATGATGGATGGATGGATGGATGGATGGATGGATGGATGGATGGATGATGGATGGATGGATGGATGGATGATGGATGGATGGATGGATGGATGATGGATGGATGGATGGATGGATGGATGGATGGATGATGGATGGATGGATGGATGATGGATGGATGGATGGATGGATGGATGGATGGATGATGGATGGATGATGGATGGATGGATGATGGATGGATGGATGGATGGATGGATGGATGATGGATGGATGATGGATGGATGATGGATGGATGGATGATGGATGGATGGATGGATGGATGGATGGATGGATGGATGATGGATGGATGGATGGATGGATGATGGATGTATGGATGGATGGATGATGGATGGATGGATGGATGGATGATGGATGGATGTATGGATGGATGGATGATGGATGGATGGATGGATGGATGATGGATGGATGGATGGATGATGGATGTATGGATGGATGGATGATGGATGGATGGATGGATGGATGGATGGATGATGGATGGATGGATGGATGGATGGATGGATGGATGATGGATGGATGGATGGATGATGGATGGATGGATGGATGATGGATGGATGATGGATGGATGGATGATGGATGGATGGATGGATGGATGATGGATGGATGATGGATGGATGATGGATGGATGGATGATGGATGGATGGATGGATGGATGGATGGATGGATGGATGATGGATGTATGGATGGATGGATGATGATGGATGGATGGATGGATGGATGGATGGATGGATGGATGATGGATGGATGGATGGATGGATGATGGATGGATGGATGGATGCGGGGTAAAACAGCTTGTTCCTGCTTCTCTAATCACATCCTTAAAACAACAGTCTAGAGGTTGAGTTTATTATAGAACAAAGTCAATGATTTGTTTTACACTCTGAAATGAACCATGACTAAAACTGACCACAAATTAATTCCCCAAATCTTGACTTAAATTAGCAAAATGATCAAAAAGGACACACAGTGTTTTTGAGTTGTTATCATATTGTAGCTGCATGTACCCCCCCATCTCATCATGCTAAAAGCCTCTCCGTTATCTTAATATCTCTTCATATCAGCAGAACACAAATGGAGATAAATGGATGGACCGACAAGCCGCCAGCATCTAAAACCAACAAAACGAAGTGCAGCCACACAGAGGATCATTCTGGCTGCAGCAGCAGTAAACCCTCATTAGCATTCATGCACAGCTTTCTTCAGGGATTGACGCTGCAGCCCCATGTTCTGGTGGAATCAGGTAAGATCATACTTTGATCAAATGTCATACATGTTGGTGGTGCTAAATGATAGCACTTTATTCAGTTTATTACAGGAAAGACAAACTGCACCTCTTTAAGAGAGGATCCTTCAAATGAAGTCCGTTCAGTTGACATTTTTCTGACATACAGACATCTCCATGTTGAAACCAGAATTCATCAGTAAGCAGTGATTGGTCCGAGTCAGTCTGAGTCCATGTTTCTACGTTTCTACCACTTTGACAGCTGCTGATTTCTCTGTGGGATGTCTGGGATCATCTATGGGTTGGAACCTGAGGGTACTTCTTGCATGGAACAGGGGGAGGAGTCACTCAGTGATTGATTAACACACAGCCAATTGGCAGTAAGGACAATTTCTGTGATTGAAATGCTTGTTTTTATCAAGATCCTAAAGAAATTAGTATCATCAGTGTGACGAACAGTGAAGTCTTGTCTTGCTCCAACAGATTATTTCTATCTGCAGTTGAGGCTGCAGTGAATCCTGTTCTTTAAATAGAGACATAAGTGTGTGTGTGGGGGGGTTGTGAAAGTGTAACAGAATATGTGAGAATCCCCTTGTCACAGGAGTCATTTATGCTTATTTATTAGTTATTCATTAAAAGGCTCTGGGGCGCCCCCACTTGGTTTGTGCCTGTATTTGTTGCGCTTTAGCAGAACTTTATTAGTTGTAACTAGGGATGCAACAATATTCAATATAAAACCAAACTGTTCAGAAATCCCCGCCCACTCTCCCCCTCCCTGCCAGAAACTACCTGCCCCTCCCACAGTAGTCGGATAGTAAACGTTTTAGCTAAATGCTAAAAACAACCAAGAAACTTGTGTTTTTTGCCAAAAAAATGTAAATGTACATAAAAAAAGGACTGACAGATGAGGAATTCTGTACTTTACCTGTGTTACTGTAGTTTATTTAGACGAGTAAGTCAGGTCTAAATATTTTTAATGGGTTGCGTTTGACATCCAGCTGTCAAAGCTCTTCTACTTTGTAATGTTTACACTATACAAGAGTTCTATTTAAATGGGATTTAAGTAACAAGAATTTGAACTTGAAAAAATCTAAACGTATTTTTTTTGGGATTTCTCTTTGCAAAATAAAGCATAATCTCTGGAATAGCAGGATAACAGGGTTTATTTTTTTCCTGCTCAATACATATTGAACCGTGAGCAAACTGTATCGTTGCATCTCTAGTTGCGACACAGACAGGTCAGAGGTGCGACACATAGTGCAGCAATCCATATTAGTATTATTTTTATTTTGTAGTACCAACGCTGCATTAGTTGCGTTTTCATTACACATATGCGCAAAACTTTATGTAAATTCTTGAAATGTAAAAAAAAAAACCACAATTTTACAATTACACTGTTTTTATTAAATTCTAATAATGCAAATAAGCACAAACGCAATAAGTCATTCAAAACCTTGGCTAGGAACAAGAATCAGCATTGTTTGAAGTTGATTCTGTTAAAGACCAACAGAGGAGCATTTGGATGACATCACAGCAGTGCTGAGTGTGTGCCACCCAGGTAGAATATTGATAGTCTCTATATATTATATGTCAATCAGCCAAACACAGACGCATGTGAGAAGCTCAGTAGTATTAAGTTCAGCAGTATTTGAAAATAAACAATCTAACAAATAAACAGTTAGACCCTTTTTTCTGTTTGATGTCACAATAAGATACATTCATATTTCTTCCAGAGCATCGGCCCTCGTCATCATCAATCAAAGGAGACGTCGGCATCTCTTCAGAGTGTGGAGCAGCAAGCTCTGTGGGAGCTGCTATGGATAAGAGATTTTGAGGAATCATGGTTGGGGATTTTACAGAGACACACTCAACTCATGGTGAAGTGGGATGCTGGGGGAGCTCTTGTGGCGCCCGCTGGGCAGGTCTCAGGGCAGCCACTTCCTACCAAGAAGCACATTTCATTTGAAAAAAGTCTTTCCTATGAAGTTTTGTGAAATATGTCCATTTTAATACACCTAAAAAAACCCCCTCCTCCAACTTTTCTCAATAAACGTGAGTTTTTGAAATGATGGTGTTTCCATTAAGCACATTTTTTGATTGTAAATCCAATTAGCACAATTTCATAGTTAATGGAAACGCAGTGAGGTATTTTAGATCATTATTTCACATTGCACTGTTTTGTATGTAACTTAAGTTTTTCTCTGTTACATTAATACATTTAAACTATTTAACCTCTGCATGTTAAAGAGACTTTTTGTAGTGTGCTGCTTGTGTTGTGTGATTGTGTATGTCCATCACTTTTACAGTGTGCTGGGCAGAGAATTAAAGCCAGCTGTCAAACATGAACACAATGCAGAGAATCTTGAACCAGCCTGTGTCAGGACTGAGCTGTTACAGAAGAAAACTCAGAATGAAGATTCCCCACAGTTTTATATTAATGCACAAACAAAAACTGAAGAGTGTGTTTGAAGCAGTGTAAGCAAGGCTCTGGGTCACATGGAACTTCATCAGAAGTTGATTGCGTATGCTTATACCTTTCTCCCACCTCTCCGTGTTACTGTGAACAAAGAGAAAGTTGAGAATAAAATGCAACCAACCCAACAAGACCAGATGTTAGCTGGGGCCGGACCAGATCGCTTTAAAACAGTTTGATATCATTTAGAAATGCATGTTTCTAGAACCCTCAGCTCTAACTTCCATTCGTCTTTTCTAAGCATAGATAATAAATCATTTAGAGGTTTCAGATTTTTGTTTTTGGGGAGACTAAGACTGAATCTGAACAACTTTCCTACCCTCTCCCTGTCCTTACATTTAGCCTTCCAAGCAAAAAGATATGGAGAATAACGTCTTCAAATCCAAATGTTACAACCTCTTCATGACATCATGAATAGTTGCTGCCAGTGCTTGGAATATACAAAACGTCCGTTTTACAACTTTAAAAAGTCACGCAAAAACAAAAAGTTGATACTTACATGTTTAGTGTAAATGTTTGTGCTTCAGAACACACCCACATGAAGAAATGCGTTTGTCCTCCGGCCCACATGTGCTGTGGTGGAGGGATACACAACCCTAAGTCTCTACGGATCCTCCTCAAAAAAAACCCTTCAGACACCTCTACATCTCCAAATGTCCCCACGGTAGGAAATGAATTTGGATTTGGCCTGACATGTTCTCCGGTATATTTGAGACTGAAGAAGAAAATCATGAGTTTTGGAGGTGATGGACATAAACTTAAGGCTTTTGAAATACTTGCAGCACAACACACGAAGTCATCTGCTTAAACCTCAATGTCAAGCACAAAGTACTAAACTAAAAGATGTTCAAGGTTTAAAGGTCTGGCCAGGTTAGGCTCCAGCACCCAGCGTGACCCCAAAAGGGACAAAGCGGGTGTAGAAAATGGGTTTAAAGGTCACCACCTTTACACAGTAAAAACACAGCAGAAGGCTACCTGTTCTGACCTTGAACAAGCTTTATGTGTGAATTTGACCAACAGTTAGACACAAAATGATACAAACCAAAGTCGTAGATAAGGCTTGGATGAGGAAGTTGCTGATCAGTTAATATCCGTACAAACAGAAGGCTTGTTTAGCTCAGAAATTCTTGGGCTGTTTTACATTGTGACAATATTTTCCCCCCAGATCTGAATCTCACCAACAACAGCCTCATGCCCTTTAGTGACCGTTTTCTAAACCTGTCCTTTCCCTTGTGTTCCTGTTGCTCAGCCTTTGGAAGCGCTGGATGGTCGTTTGAATGAGCACTGCAGTGGCGGCGGCGGCGGCTTCAAGCACAATGTGAAAGGGTGAGTTTCAGCAGTCCTTCTGTGTGCATCTTGTGGAGGAGTTTGAACTCTGCCGGCAGCTGATGGGACTCCTGCCATTTGGTGGTAAATTTGGTCCCCTTCCTGTCGTAGTAGTGATATGGCAGCTCCTTACCCGTGTTGGGGTCCCAGCCAAAGGGCCAGAAGCCGTAGAGGTGGATTTGGTCACACATGGAAGAGGCCAGAGTGTACATCAGGATGCCAGTGCTCAGGCGCTTTGGCGACAGCTGCTTGGTTTTCCAGTAGCTGTCGAGTACAACAACAAATAAAATCAAAGGAAACGTAATAAAATCCAGTCTTATTCTCACCACTATGTTGGTTTTATTGATTTGTTCTATATAGTCCCATTAAGAGTGGAGATGTTGGAGAATTTGAATGAACATATCTCTTCTTGGCAAACCACATGATTTTGGTCATGAAAACATTTAGGATCAGACCAAGGTAGATGGAGGAGTCTCCGACAGAGAGACTTTGTTGTTAGTGTAAAATCAGAAAAAGGGGTGTGTCCAATGATAGATCCCTGTGGAACGCCTGTTTTGACACAAAGAGGTTGAGAAAGAAACTGTTAAACTATAACGCATCATAATCTAATCCAATATCTTGAGAACCATGACATTGACTTTTTAGAAACCCCAATATTACAAAGCCTGTCAACGAGACAGGAGTGATTAACTGAGCCTTAGCTAAGTCTGTAAAAATGGCGCCACATTTATTTTGATGGAGCCGCAGAAAGAGTTCTTCACGTGTCAGTTCTGCAGACAGCTAGAGATAACAAAAGTAAGGACTGCTCTTTTAACCATTCTTTCAGGGCTTGTTTCAGCATCACAGAGGGAGACTCTCTCCACACGAGCTTTGACACAAACATCTCAGTCTGTCCTTTTGATGGCGAAAGCCTCGTAAGTTACCTCAAAGTGGTAATTTGTCCAGAGCAGGTAGATTAAATGGGACTGGCTAAGATAAGGTTAGTGTAAGAGAGGCATTTTCCACAGCTGTAACAGTAAGCAGCAGACGTAAATCCCTCTCCACACACAGACGGAGCCGGGTCCCTTCCCTTCACTAAATGGAGTTTCCTCATAATCCGGCTTTGAGCCTAAATCTCCACTTTGCTGTAAACATGAAGCAAAGCTGTGGACAACAATGGCACCTGCTCATTTGAAATGCTACAAGAAACAGGATAAAGATACATTAAAGGGATAAGAAGATGGGTGTTGGATTCAGCATATGGAGCACACATCAACTATCTACCATCTTCATTTGAACTGCTAAAGAAGGGATTCAGCTGTACTCGATCACCGATAAACATTGTCTCTTTACAAAAACATTTAAAGGAAAAAAATAAAAATACTTATTTTATTATATCCAGTAAAGTTAGGATTCATTGAAATAGCATCTAACCAGTTTGACTTGTGGTGATCCTTTCATATGACTTCACATGACAGTATTTAAGGATATTATAGAGGGCACCAACCCCACTGACTGAAACCAGCAGGTCAGATAAAAGAACTGTAATATTTCCATCGTTTTGACTGAAGCTTCTTTCAGACATGTTATTATAATAAAGGCCACATCATCACTTTGGACCCACTGCCCCTCTTCCTCAGTCTTTACTTGGTCTCTTTTGTTTTCTGTGATTAAAACGCTTACTGTTAATTTGCAAACACACTCCTTTAAAAGTCAATATAAGACCATGTGAAACCACATCTAGGGTCAAAGGAGGATCTTGCATCACTCCCACAGTATCTTAAAACCTGCAGAACATGTAAGATAATAGCTGTTTTTTTTGGCTGAGGATCAATCAGAAGAGATCACAGAGCAGTCTAATCTATGAAAACACAGTGAATCTGCTGGCTCAGCCTATAGAAACTTGCATATATAGGCTGCACATGTTATGTAGATGTGTAACTTCATCCCAATAAACCACATTGACACACTGCAAACATATCATCTGTCTTACTTGTTGATGTACTGCATGATGTTTCCAGGCCAAGCTAGCTGGACCTTCAGCTGTCCTCGATGTTCCACAAAGAAGTCCACCAGCGTTCTTGTCACTGTGGCCGACGTGTAGAAGAAAAATGCCGGAATCCAAAGAATGGCTCCATCCAGTTTCTTCAAGCTCAGGAAGAAGTTGTTCCTGTCCTGAACGGTCAACAAATTATTGTAGTACTTCTCCAGGATGCTGGGGTTAAAGGTTGTCATGTTGGTTCGACGACCAACGTCCTTCTTAAAGATCTCTGTGGGGGCGAAGTTGCAGCGGAAGACAAAGTCATACTTTTCGATCTGGGCCCCGCAGAGGGAGCCGGTGAGAATGCCGCTGTTGCCGACCACAGCACAGACATTGTAGCGCCTGTTGAGGATTGGCGAGACTTCCGGCAGGAGTGAGCGGAAGTTCTCCCCAATGGAGTAGACGTATTTGTGACTGGAGTAGTCAAAGTGCATCAGCTGTCCGACTTTGACCGAGTCCCGAGTCAAAGTGAAGTTATGGGGGATGTCAATGTGATGAGAGATCTCTGTCCTGCAAGACAAGTAGGAATTTACAATGCAGGTCATTTTTCACAGCCGCTGTGCAAATGTACCCTCTTATTTGGTAAATCCTTTGCAATAACGCAGCTTTAGCATGGGGATGGCAGATATGGGACAGCTAATAATCTGTATCAGTGATGTTGCAAGCAGCACATCAGTCTGTATTTTTCGGATCAGAAATAAAAGCTAGAAGTGGAGGATCATCCATTTTGTCTTTCAGAAAAAAAGAATTCTAATGGTACAAATCTGTACAAACAAAACACGAAAAAAATATGTCAATCTGGTTCATCTGGGAAGATGATGAGAACAATAATTGTTAATACTTTAGAAACTATATCAGTACTAAATATAGTTTAAAAGCCCAAATCAGCACAAACAAATCATGAGTCACTCAGCCTGTTTGCCTGGACTTATTAGGGAGGAGCTTCACCAAGCTGATGACCAAGACTGGATCCAGTAGTTCTAATTTCTGTAGGAGGTAACTCATCACAGCTAACAGCCAGATCTTAGTTGGTTCCATAGGCACTTATGTTTTTTTGAAAATGTTCAAAAGTTTTTTTGGAGCCGCTGCTCGAACATTCCTGCCTGTAAGTAGCTCTAAGTTTTTGTGTCTTTGTGTTTTTGTCCTTGTGTTTCTTGAGTTCACAATTTTTCCTCCATACTGCTCTAAAGGAGTTTCCGCTGTGACTAGAACTAATAAACACTCACTGGCCACTCTATTAGACACATCTGTCCAGATGCTCATTGACATGATTTTCTAATGAGCCAATTACATGGCTGCAGCTCAATGCATTTAAGCCTGTAGATGTGATCAAGATGATCTGCTGCAGTTCAATCTGAACATCAGAATGAGGAAGAAAGGGGATTGAAGTGACTTTGAATGTACCATGGTTGTTGGTACCAGACGAACTGGTCTGAGGATTTCAGAAACTGATGATCTACTGGGATTTTCACCCACAACCATCTCTATGGTTTAAGGAGAATGGTCAGAAAAAGAGAAAATATCCAGAGAGCTGCAGTTCTGTGAGCAGAAATGTCTTGTTGATGTCAGAGATCAGAGGAGAACATCCAGACTGGTTCCAGCTGATAAAAAGACAACAGGAACTCTAATAACCATTGGATACACTCGAGATCTGCAGAAGAACATCTCTGATTGGACAACACGTCCAACCTTGATGCAGATGGTCTACAGCAGCAGAAGAACACAGCGGGTATCACTGCTGTCAGATCAGAACAGGAAACTGAGGCTAAAGTTCACACAGAATCACAGAAACTGGACAATAGAAGATGGAAAACCTTGTTGGTCTGATGAGTCTCTATTTCTGCTGCTACATTCAGATGATCAGAATTTAACACCAACAACATGAAAACATGGACTGCCTTGCATCAGTGGTTTAAACTGATGGTGATGTTATGGTGTGGGTATATTTTCTTGACACACTTTGGACCCCTCAGTACCAGCTGATCATGGTTCCAACCCCACACTCTACCAGAGTATTGATGCTGACCATGTCCATCCCTTATGACCACAGTCTTCCATCTTCTGATCTACTTCCAGCAGGATAAGACTCCATGTCATAAACTGGAATCATCTCAGACTGGTTTCTAGAACAATGAGTTCTCTGGACTCTAATGACCTCCACAGTCACCAGAACCCAATAGAACCTTTGGGATGTGATGGAACAGGAGATCAGCATCATGGATGTTCAGCTGATAAATCTGCAGCAGCTGTGATGCTGTCATGTTGATATGAACCAAACTCTCTGAGGAATGTTTCCAGAACCTTGTTCAATCTGTCACTAAGGATTAAGGCAGTTCTGGTCCAACCCGGTACTAGCAAGTTGTTCTAATAAAGAGACCGGTGAGTGATCTCAGAAGTGACTCCTGTATTACAGGGACTGAACAGCCCCTCTTACACCTCCTTTTGTCAGCTAGACGGCCACTTTGACAGAACAGTCTGATGAACCATCAGCACCATTACAGAGATGAGGGAAGGAATGAGAACAGGAATATCAGCATCACAGAATAGAGCTCTGACTTTCTGTTGAGGTTAGCTTTGTATTGATAAAAGGTGCACTATCCTCACATAGACAAATTGCAGGTTTGATATCACTTCCATAGCCAGGTGTGTTTAAAGGCGGGGGGGTACTTTTCAACGCGTGGACCACAAAGGCTTCTAAAATTCGGCAGAATTAAGGGACGAACCACATATGCATATATATACATGAAAATAACCAAATATATCTCTTTGATCTTTATAGAAATTAGTCTGGAAAAAAATAATTCTAACAAATTTCAAAAATATAATCAACATCCTATCCTCTCCTGTCTATTGTTATGAGAGGTTACCTTTATATTTTTCTCATTTCTCCTCTTCTTCTTTTTATATTTTCTAACTTTTTTTCTAAATTTGGTACCAGATGCTTTTGAACTTTTTTGTCAATCATTCTGGCGTTTTGCCAAACTTCCCCGCCAAAGGCGTCGATTAAATCAATTCTCACCTCAACACGTTTGTGTTCAGCGTTTTTATTTGACCATTTCACACAAACATTGATTTAAAAAAAAATGTATGATTTTTTTATCTGTATTAAAATAATTTCTATAGTAGATTCCTCCTCCTCCCCATCCGTCCTCTTCATTTGGGAGAGACCCACAGTTGAATGACCCCGTTTTCCCCGTATTCTGTTTTATTTAACAGAGATTTTGGGGGTTTAGATAGAGAGAAGGGAGGATAAAAAAAACACGTTTTATGTCGATTTTGAAAAAAAAAAAATCATGCCTTTCTGATATTACTCAGCGGGCTGGACCAAACGGGGGGATGGGCCGGATCTGGCCCGCGGGCCGCAGTTTGCCCATGTCTGGTTTAGAGTAAAGCATGCAGACATGCTTTGAGAGAATGAGCTTCTCTCAAGAGAAAAGGAGCTCAGTGAGTTCCAGTTTGATGCTGCCATGGGACACTCCCTGTGCAACATAAACCGATCCAGCAGGATCTGCAGATTTGAGGTGCATGGAGCACAAAGGACACCGATTTGCTGAAGAATCAATTACTGCAAAGCTGCCAACTTCATCTTTAAATGAGCTCAATGACAGTAAGTAGAAAGCTTTATGGAACACGTTTCTATGGTCCAGCAGCTCATCCAAGCCATACATCACCAGACACAATGCAAAGTGTGAGGGAGGGGGTGTGAGCCTGCCATCGCTGGACTCTAGAACTGCAGAGACGTGTTCTGTGGAGTGAAAAATCAACCTCCATCTGGAAGCCTGACAGATCCATCAGTTTGGCTGCTGCCTGGACTACTCTCTTTGACTGAACGCCTTTTGTCAAGTGTGAAGTTTGTGGGATGGTGGACTATGGAGTGAGATTGTTACTCCCTAATTCCAGAACTCAAAATGCTTCATTGAACAAGTGATCTGGAACACATCCACACTCCCAACTTTGGGAGTACAGGAAAGTCTATCCAAACATCCACGAGCTCACAAGGAACATTTTGGAAGAAACTGTAGATTTGTTGGTTCTTTTTATCCTAAGATAAGTAAAAGTAATCATAACAATAACTGTACAACCACAAAAAGATCAACTTCCAGGGATAATGAACAAATGAAAAGTGAAAACAAAGAGTGACTGTAAATATCAGCAAGTCTTTTCTCTATGACCTGCAGAAGAAGTTCATAATGAGAGGAAAATGAAGCTTCCAACGGTTGATGAAACATCGTGTCACTAAACATCGGTTCTCAACATGAACTTTGTCTGTAAATGACATATATTCATATTAACACTGTGTAATTTTCCTTTACGGTGACATTGAAGGGTGCCCTTCGCTCTAACATTTTCACGACTTGCAGTTGGACTTGCTGCTGCAAGTGCTAAAAGCCTGTTAAGTTTTTAGCGTGCATGTATGTGTGTGTGTGTGCGTGTGTGTGTGTGTGTACCTCAGCTGTATAAAAGCAGTGCTGTTGTACTTCCATTTTGAGGAGTTCTTCAGGTCCTCATTAATAGCGCTGCTCAGTGAAGTGAAAGCTGGATCCAGATACTTCATCGCCACCTGGGAGCTGCGTGGAGGAGGAGGACAGTCTTCCTAAATTACCAAAGCATTCACCTTTAAAAGCAGTACTTTCAAATGTTTTGAGAAGCATTTTAGCTCGCCTACATTTTCAGTCATTTTCAAGAAGCCATTTACTATATGTGAATGCTGTGAGCAGCACTATAGGCTCCTAATAACTCAGTCACATCAATGATATTTGAAATGTAAAAGTTATTGAACACACAGAAAACATCTCAATATGGAGTAAGAGTTCAAATCTTGTGACAAACTCAAGACCTGCTTTGTTTTTCTGCGATATATTTGAGAAAAATGATTCTGTAAATCTCAACACTGCTGGAACCTAAGTAGAACAAAGTAATCAGCTCAGAATCTATGCATCCGAAGACACAAATATGTTGCAAAAAATAATAATAAAAGTCATTAAAACAAATCATTATAAGTGTAAGAATATAATTAATAAACACCCTGAAGAGTGTGCACATAACTACAGTAAGAACATGGAGCCTTCATCTGTGAACTGTACAGTTTTACTGTGAAAGCTTTTGGTTTCTCATCCACAGGAGTACTTATTGTGGTTAATACTGATGTGCCACAACAGCACTTGAATTAGATCAAATCTAAGACTTTTTAGGATCATTTTCAACATTAAAACATTCTGACTAAAACAGACAACACTGGCCTTTGTTCTTGCTTACGTCAACCTTTTACAAGCTAAAATGCCTTCAAAAGAAACATGCAGGAGCTTAAAGAAGTATTTCTTAAATCCATTAACTCCCAAAAACTCTTTAGAATTTGGATGATTTGATTTACTCCATCATCATGGTGTAAATGCAGATTTTAAAAGTTCTTTTTTTTCTGCGTCTAATTCAGGAATGTGTTAAGTACTAGCAACAAGGCAAAACTCATGCAGCAGTTTGAGTCATCTTAGCAAATTATATTTAGCATTAAAATATTCCTTTCAATAGAATATGCCTTTGTCCTGTTATGTAGAAAATGTCTAAACAAATCCCAATCAGATTTAAAGGTTTAGCACATTTGCTAAGATGACTGATTTCTTTTTTGCAGTGCATGAAGCCAAAGGATCATTTCTCCTGAAGTACATACATGTTGGAGAACTATGCAGAAAGAACTCTTGGGCTCAGCAACAGAAGAAAGCCAGACTTACAATGGTGAGGTTTTCAACATTTGACCAGCAAACAAAGATCACTGAAATGCATCCATGTATGATGGAGATCTGAACAGAAGCACCCACAGAGCTTCACAGAGACCTTGAAGCAGGCCTTGCTGCTGCTACATGATTGTGTTTAGTTCTCCAGATCTGGGAACTGTCCCTGAACTCAACCCAACAGCTAGAAACACAGTTTAGCACACATTTATAGAGTTCATTTCTAACCTCTAATTTTAAGCCTTTACTTGTAACTTTACTTGTTACTCTTAATTTTCAAGAGTCATATTATTCACCTTTGAAGAGATCCCGTCAGGGATGACCACAGCTCTCACTGACCTGCACATTTGGTTTGGCAGAGAGTTATAAGCCGGATGCTCTTCTGGACACATCCGGGCTAGGGACCTCCACAGGGAGACCCAGACTTGGGCCCCACTGCGGCTGCATAGTTAGCCGATAGCATGGAGGATCTTGCCCAAGGGCCCACAGTGAAAGAAGCTCATGTCCCCCTTGGAGAAGAGACCCCAATGCACCAGTCCTGCATGCAGCCAACGGAGCCATCCGGCCGCTACCAAGAGTCGTCATATATGACGTTTCAAAAGAATTTTAGATTATTTAGTAAGGCTTCTTTTGATTTGAAAACATTTTTACTGAACATGGTGTAAAAATAACAATTCACTAAAGCTTTAAACCAACACTTGGAATATGTTAGCTCCAGAACAATTTTTTTTAATGTGGTTCAAATAGGAGCACAGGAGAAGTTAGCCATTGAAGAAAGACTCAATACCCAGGAGGGCCTGGTTACAGCAAAATCCTTATTTATTAACTAGATGTAATGAATCTCATTATTTTGATTTATTTTGGATCAAGCTGCTAACTGCTGCTAGGATTTCCCCAGCTTTCTCCAAAACTGATTTCTGCCTTTTCGCAGGACTTTCTACTGCGCTGAAGACGTTCCACAGAATGAAAACCGATTTCATACATGCTTCTCAAGGCAGTTTCAATGAAATATGGAGAAACACTAGAAACTAAACACATTCTTACCTTTGCAACATGAATGTTGGTTTACATTCACACCACTGGAGATGAAAACATTCCCAGCAAACATTTTAATGAGGGCCCAAATGGTTTACCTTTGGCCTGAATTGGTGGGCCTCAGGTGGGTTTGTCCGCGGGTTCCGTGGTGGCTCCACCGGTGTTTGCCCACACTGGCTTGGTGGGGACTCAGTGGTCTGGCTTGCTGGGCAGAGGAGCGTGCTAATTACGCTGTCCACCGGGCCGCTGGTTATCGTAGGGACCCAGATGGGGCAACCTGTGGACAAACCCAGCTGGGGTCCACCAATTCAGCCTAAAATTAGACCATATGGAGCCCTCATTGAAATGCTCGCTGGGTTGTAATCACGATGCATTTTCTGTTGTTATACAGTAAGAAAGATTTCTGACTTTCATAAAGAGTCAAACTCAAATCTAAAACACTTCCTACTCATGCTGTCTCAAAATCTGAGCAACCTCAGCATCAAACAAGCGGCAGAGCAGATTCTCGCTCTTTGGCTCAAACTGGCTTTGTGTCTAATATGTGACACAAAGATGCAGACTTCAGCTCAGACCAGCAGAATCCAAGCAAAAGCTGCTGACTATTCACTAAAGGAGATTACAGACAAGTCTGAAATTTAAAAGATGAGGACAATATGGAAAATTGAAAACTCAAAAATGTAAATGCATACATTTTTTAACAAGCAGTATGAATATTTTACATTTTAGTACGCATACAATAGCAGGGGGGGTTTGAGGAACCAAAGTAATCGATATCCTAGAGGGCCATCTCTGAATGTTTCTACAAGAAGCCCTGTTATGTCAATCTACACATTTCTCCTTCTAGAGAGAATCAATGTTGGAGGCTGGACACCAAAAAACTGAGATCTCTGATATCAACTCCAGTTTTGTCATGAAAAACATGGATTAAAGATATTTAATAAATATTATTATTATTATATACATGAAATAAAGCACTTATGAACTGTCTATGATGTAACCCCCCCCCAGCCATCTACCCTTACCAAACAGTAGCTGGAGTTGATAAATAGAATACCACTTGTTAACCTTTTTTTTTCTAAACGAGGGAAACGAACTAAGACTTTAGAGAAACAGAAGTTGCATTTAAGATTGATTTTCTTATTCTTTGCTTTTGGATTTTGCTTCAGGTCGGGGGGGTCAGCAACCTGCGGCTCCAGAGCCACATGTGGCTCTTTGACTCCTTCATTGTGGCTCCCTGATTAATGGAGAATAAAAACATGACCAGAATTAAAGCACAGCAAATTATGCATCAGATTTTCTTTTTTTGAATAAATTCAAGAATTTTAAGTGTACCAAATATTTCAAAAATACAATAAAAGTCACCTAATTAGCTCTGATTTAATATTGTTCCCAAATTTCTAACTGAGATGCACCACAAATAGTAAGATCACCGTTGACACTAAGCTACCTACTATTACATTTATTGCATCGAGATGATCCTATGTGACAGGGTGTCCTTTATTTTAAAAGGAAGATGGTCATTTTGAAATACTAGCATTTTTATGTATATGTTTATGTTTTATTCATGTGAAAAACATCAATTAATCTATAAATATGATAATTGTTACATTAACACATTGGTGAAGTCTGACTTTGTGGCTCCTTTTGGGTTGTGGTCAGTAAGAAATCCTCTCAAAAAACTCTTTACGTGTTGCAGACCCCTGCTTTGTATGGTACAAGTATATTCTTGCTAACACTACAGAGACGTAGCCAAAGAAACGCCAGCCTGAGTGCAGTATCGTTACAGGCCACGCCTCGCACTGTGGAATGAACATCCAAACCTTCAACACTGAGTTTCACCAGATGTGTTGTTAATGTTGTGATGCAGTAACACCAGCAGCATTAAGAGATCAAATCTGTGTTTAAGTCTGAAAGATACAATAATAGCATTTCAGACAGAAGCAGCAAAGCTGACCAGACACTAGTAAACATCTGTCTTTCATACTGCTTGCAATTAATTAAAGAACATCACATATCTCAGAACAGTTTTCATTGCATTTTCCATATTCTGTTCAAGTTTTGGGGGTATTTCAGACTTTAGAACTTAAAGAAATCATGGGAAAAACGGTGTGGGAGCAGAAAGACATCCGTCTATAAAGCTCCGTCTCTTTGTATTCACCTCAGGTCGGGTTTGCGAGGTGGCCTTTCGCTGCAACAAGGACATGAAACACAAGACAAACAATAACTCACCCAATCTTTGCCTCAGTCATCACTGAACTGGTGAAATCAGCCTCAAGTCCACAGATAGGAATGACAGACAGAATGGATGTGTGGAGGCGGGGCATGCAGATGGAACAGGGCAACAGAAACACCTCTTAATCGGATCACATAAAGAGGCAGTGGAAGCAATCATAGTGATGAGGGACAACAGACAGGAGGGCTCATCCACCTGACTGTGTGAGCAACATCCAGATGTTTTCAAATTCTGTCCTCCAGAGCACTAAACTCCCCCTTCTTTGGTGTTTTTGTCTTTTATCTGACGTCATTTCTGATCAAATGAACAATAATCTGCTGTCACATCTGGTGTGTGTTTCCTCAGAAAATCTGAGTTTGTTATGCAGAGACTTTGGCCTGTAAACACTGAAACATGTCCCTCCAGGGTTTCAACTACATGATAGCTGGGTTGCCAGGTTTTGACACACAAATTCATCCTCCTGTTTCACCAAACTAGAATTTTTTTAAAAGATTAAAATACAAGACAAAGAAGTCATTATTCAACATTTTCTCTATTTCAGAACCTTCACAAGTTACTGCAGTCATGTGGGTTGGGGTCGCATTAACTTTGACCTGTTTGAGGTCTTATTCTCATTTATAATCCTTGGAGAACCGTGAAATTCACTCTCTGCATCACCAACAGAGTGTCTCTTGCAGGCGGCAGAAACTTCCTCTGTTTGGTCCAGCAGCAGAAAGCTTTGTCCAAAAGCTGCCTTCCTGGACATCTTAACTCATTCGGAGCATAACCTTGGCCCACAGTGACAGAGAACGAGAAGGAAAATGATTACTGACGGGAGGAAAATGAATGCTGCTGCCGTGTTGTAAATCACAACGACCAAGGACGGCTCGCTGGCCTCCAGAACCAACCATCGTGCTCCACAGCCGACACGTCGGGTCAACAGTGATTTACACAACAGTCGCTTGAGGAGCTGGACTGTATTAGTCTGACTGAAAGCAGTTCTTTGGTGTGAGCTGAACTTCAGTATCAGTCGTTTTGACATCAGGTGATGGTCCTCTCGTTCAGACCCACCATCACTTCCTTACATTTTCCACAGAGATGTTTGGTTCCAGCTTTTTTCATGCTCTGTAAGAAACGTACAACTTGAGATTTTGCTTTTTTGGATGAACCCGATGAAGTTTCTGAACTTGAAAACAACTCTTCATGATTGCAGGATGATGGACATTACAATGGCAACCCTAATTCTTTCCAGACTCGTTCCCTGAAGGTTTCAAACCAACACTTATCTTCAAAAATTGTTGTATTTTATCATAACTCAGTCAAATTCCTATGGAAGCAGTTAGAAATCACTCATCTTCATCTGGCAAAACTTCCCCTTAATAGTTCAACAACATTGCTAGAACATCTCTTCTTTTGGAGTTCATTGGATTGGAAATGATTCATTCCAAGGAATTAAGACAAAACATAACAAATACAACAAGAAAAGAACAACCATGCAGCCCCCTGTCCTAAAGAAAAACTTGATGACCATGGTTTTCATTTCCATAGTTCCATTCAAACAATTGAAGAGTCATAGAATATAGATTCAGAACCTTCTGTTTGATTTCAAGAATTTGTTCATTTTGACATAAATTTGTGATTCCAGCTCATAAAATCCACAGAAACAGGGTTTCAGAAAATAAGAATACTATGAAGAAATCACAATTTACTTCTCAATTTTTACCCCGTCAAATCAATAAACCAAATATGTTCAAAACGATATCTCAATACATCTTGAAGATGAAATCTGCATCTCCACCCAGATCCTCAGCAGAAGGATGATGACTGGAGGATTGAAGAAAACAAAGTTTATCCACACCAGCGCTGGACGTTGTAGCCCAGATCTTGACTGACAGGAGCTTTCACTCTGGACCTCCAGCATGTTGGGTTCTGATCCTCACCAGTCTTCCTCCAAACCCTTGGACCAAGTTTTCCAAATGAAAACATCAGAAAACAGAATCTTGGACCTGTCCTTCTCGTTTCTCTCCATCGGTCCAGACTCAGAAGTGTCTCGACCTGTGGAACCAAACAGCTGAAGCCTATCTCCTGAACCTGTCCACAGGTTCTTGATCTGGTTCTGTTGATGATACACTGAAGCCCTCTGTCATCTCTTCTGCTCTCCTGATACATTTCGTCCTTCCATTAGACTTTCTGTTGATCTGGTTGGACACTGTGCTCGGTGAACTCAGTATCTTACTTAGACTATGGAGAATACAGAAGTCTGAAGTCTTCCTTATATTGAACTGAACTGAAACAACTGAACTGAACTGGACCCATTTAAAGACGTGGGGAACTTTCAGGTGATTTGAGTTTAGTAAATAGTTGATAAAACTCAGTTTAAAACATTAAAATCCGGAAAATTTTGGGAAGGTGTCTCCAAAGTGTTCTATTTTTTTATTGGTTTTATGAGCTGGAACCTAAATTAATATAAAAATAAACAAACAAATACTTAAACCAATGAACCAGTAGACCCTCAATCTATAAAAGTTTGTTTTTGAATGGAATTATGGAAATAAAAACCCATTTCCAAGAGACACTAATGTTTTTAAAGGTCTGTATATATGGACACATCAAACTTAGTCGTGAATGGAGAGGAAAATAAAATAAGTGAAAAAGTAAAAACAGCATAGAAGCAAATCTCAGGTTATTTTTGTAGAATTTGAGTAAATGACATGAGATGATAAAACACAGTTTGTTTCTTTTTCTGAATGTATTAACATCCTTTTCATGAACTTGTTCCAGAATAAAGAGCTGAATGCTCCTAAAGTCAATAGAAACATAGTAAGTTAACCTCATCTCAGACCTCAGAAGCTACAGCTGAAAAAACCCTGCTCATTCATTCAACAGCAATGTGGCCAAAGTAATAGAAAAAGAAAGATGCTTAAGCCACTGTGTCTTGTTTTTCATGATTATCTAATGTTCAGTATATTGTATTTCAAATACATGTTTGTAGGGTTTAAATGTGAAGATACCACCCTGTCATTTATGCAGTTGGAGCACAGAATGTGTTCTTTATTCCTCATGTTGCTTGAATTAAGTTTCATGTTAATTCCACTCAGAAACTATGATGGCAGAAATAACTGCAGAGTTGGCAAAAGGAAATCAGGACACAAAACAGGTGACATTTCCCCAGTGCCCTTATTGCGTCCCCGTGATTTATCACCTCCTGAAATGGTGGAACTGCATGAACCATAAAACACCTTTCTTTGTGTGAGTCTGGCACAGTTGCTAAATCCCTACGACCCACACCTGAGGGGCAGGAGCTGTGATTGGACGACTGGCTGAGCTGTTTCCCAGATGAAACGAAACCATTCTGCCTCTTCAGTTGCATTCAAAACTTCCATGTGATGTTACGATTTAGAAATGTTTAGTGTCTTTTGCTCTGGCAGTCTGCAGCATACCCAGTCCCTGACAATGACACTCAGGTGTTTTGTTCCCCTCAAAGGTGCTGAGAGCAGCTCTAACTCACCATCAGAGCTCTAAAGTCCAATGAGAATCAAAGTGATGCTATTGGCTTCAATTTTCTATAAAACATGTATTTATGAAGACTGCATGTTGAATGGAAGTGCTTCTAACTTTAGATTATCTGTCTTTAGGTAAACATTGTTAAAACTGAAGTCTCTAAAGCTCCTGCGTGGAATACTGCTAGAATCCTTTCAGAATGATTCCATTGAAATTATATACTAAGCTTATTATTGATGGCTTTACTTCCTGTCTTTGGATTTTGCTTATGTAACTGATTTGCATCAGTGTATAAATACATGTTAACTAAATTGATGTTTCAGGGTTTTTGGCTTTTTTTAATTGCTCTACTGATCTACAACTAAAAAACAAACTGTGAAAGACCTTAAAGCAGAAAACTGGATGCAAGATGATAAAAAACTTTAAAGTCTAAGAAATAGCATAAGAAATCATTTAGTTTTTTTCATTTCTGAGTATTTCTCCTTTTAAATCAACCAAACAGTCTTGGACACACTCTGTTTTTCATCACTCATCTTCTTTCTGCTGCACATGCACTAAACCCTCATCTGGTCCGGCTAGCGTGTCTAGTTCAGCTTCTGGAGAAGAGAAGATGCTATCTTCACATTGACTGCAGTCAAATGAGCCGCCGTTCACATTTCTGTGGTCCAATCAGCCGTCACTGGATTTTTGGTGTGAGTTTCATCCAATACTTATGGTAGCAGTCCTGAGAACGCTGGAAAATCTCCACCAGACTCCACGGAGCTTCTTGATGTGACCACGGAAATGTGAACGGCGGCTCATTTGACCGCACTTGGAAAGGATTGTAAATGAATGAAAGAGCATTTGGATGTTAGCTTTCATTATTTTCTGCTCTGAGAAACCAATGGATGGAATGGATTGATCACAGCAACGTCAAGAAACATCAAAGAGTCTTTGGTGAACTGGAAGATGTATGCCATCAAAATCAGACAGGAGAGGATCAGAGGCGGAACTACTAAGCCACGCCCCCTCAGAGAAGATTTTGGAAACCGACTTCAGATTAACATGAAAAACGTCTTATAGGTTGTGAGATTTTGGTTAAAAACTTCACAATAATAATTAAAACACTACTTGGAACGTTTTTTTTTTAATAAAAAAAAATGATCATGGGGGACTTTAAAAGAAAGAAATGACAGTAAAACATTGAAAACCATGAGAAAGAAACAATGAATTGACCTAAACAAAACTTGATGAATTGAGCAGTCTAAATGATGAAACTTGAATATAAGTTCATACAATTCATTAAAACTCGGAGAATCAGCAGGAACAGAAACAAACCAGGACTTCCAGAACCCAAAGCTCAAAAACATCTGTAAAAGAAGCGTCCACCATTGGCTGAGAGTGAAAGCCTTCTCTCTGGCCAGGCCTCCAACAGCAGAGGCCTCCAGCAGGCTTTCTCCAGCCTCCTCCTGCTGCAGATCTACCACTAACATCTAAATGCTTCATTTGTCCACTTCCTCCAACAGCTGAGCGCCGGTTGATGCGTTCAGACCTGTTTAAAGAGAGACTCTGTCCCCAGAACAGGTTAAACACATCAGAACTCTCAGGTGTTTGCAGCATCAGGCTCCTGGCCTGAACTCACCGAAAGCCCGCGTGGAACATGTACATCCTCGGTCCTCCATTGGGTCC
The DNA here is from genome assembly GCA_003999625.1 of Oryzias javanicus. Taxonomy (NCBI): domain Eukaryota; kingdom Metazoa; phylum Chordata; class Actinopteri; order Beloniformes; family Adrianichthyidae; genus Oryzias; species Oryzias javanicus. The sequence goes on from CM012448.1 coordinate 2,655,672, forward strand.
GTATCTGGGGTTGACGTCTTTCTTGATGGACACGAAGCTGATGAAGGACAGGATGAGCAGCGCCACGCTGAATATGATGAGTCCGAACGTGCTGGTGTACCGCAGCATCCTGCAGCGCTGCGGGCAGCGGCCCCCCCGCGGGAGAGGAAGAGGGAGCGGCCGGGAGGAGAGAAGAGCGAGCGCGCGGGCGCACCGCATCCGCGGGAGGCGCGCAGGCGGACGCGCCGACTTATAGACGCCTTTTAACGGGACAGGAGCTCATTCAAACCGCTTTGAACCGGAGGTCGAGCCTCTGCGGCGGATTTCACCGGCATCGTGACAGAGACGGTGCAGCTGCGCAGAGAGGCACGCGAGAGGAGCAAATACTGACAGTCTCCGAATCCATGATGGAAGAGGAGGAGAAGGAGGAGGCGGGGGTCTTCCTGCAGGCTCACCGGCTCAGATTACGGTCCGCTTCATAACCCCAAGGCGTGGAGATGCGCGCAGACAAGATGGATGCTGCAGCCCGCGCTCATCTGCATCCCGCCGGCGGTCCTCTGCTCTGCTGGAAGAGCTAATTAGATCCACCGGGTGTCGCTTTAAGGAGACGCAGCTCTTGCATCGCGGTAATCAGATAAACAGGAGCAACAGCCTCCAAGGAGGAGCTCCGCTTCCTGATCCGCGGCAGAGAGAGAGGAGGCGCGCGTGCAGCATCACCGAGCGGGCCAGGAGGTGCTAGAGGAGTCAGGCTGAGGACAGCTGCAGCATCCCGCTCCTCCTGAGGCATCAGGCTTCCCTCATGCACGTCAGAGCACCAGTAGTTATACAGAATCATATAAAGATAATCTACCAACGCCTGGTGGTTTAACTCGATTTAACTTGTTGATGTCATGAAGAACACAAACTGGAAATAAAAAAGTCAAAAATTACTAATGCTCCGTGGAGGAAAGAAAAGGTAGAACATGAGTGTGTTTCTAAAATGTTGGTTTAAAGAAAGTAATAGACATCAATGATTTGACATGTGGGGCCTGGAAGGAGACAGGAGGAAAAGCTGAGGATGATCTCTGTATGAGGAGAGATGTGAAGAGAATATGAGGTAGAGTTTAGGAAAGAAGATTTAGACATCGAGATGGGTCTGGACACATGCAGAGGAGAGATGCTGAATATAGATCCCAGAAGAACAGAAGAACATTAGTAACATAGATAAACTTAGTAGATCTGCTGTGACACATCAACCAAAATCTCACCAGCCAAAAATTCAGACACAGAATTTTCAAAATCAGACTGAAATCTACAGTAGTGGCAGGACGGCAGAGCTGGCTGCATGTAGGAGAGCAGAGTTCTTTTTCCAGGGGCTGCATTGAGCTTCTTCCAGTGTGGGTCCTGACCCGGTTCACACTGCAACTGTTCCAGCTCGGGGCAGCCGCCACAGACTTTACATAACTTGAGAAGTGCGAGAGGCACTCAGACTGCATCCAATCACATCTCTGCATTCTGAACAGAGCGTCCTTGTTATCCTATGTTTCACACCAGACACATCTGAAGGCCAGCTCCGTGCACTGGATCGTTTCAGCGTCTGATCTATTTTGTGGGCGAGCCGAGAGTGATTCTCAATTCTCAGTCAATTCTGGCAGGAAGTTACATCAAGATACAGGAGAAAAAACAGTTTATTTTTAAATTATAACCAATTTTTCACCATCAAACACCACGATTGACAAATGTGATCATGTTTTTGTATCTAAACAGACTGTAGAGATGAAAATAAACACACAATCACAACACACACACGAGGAGACACACACAGATCAACGTAGTGCCGACTCTGTAGCGGGCGTTGGGCTGGGTTTTGGGTGTAAAAAAAACAAAAAGCGAGAGGGAGAGAGCAGTTCTTCTTCATAGAAACATGAAGTCATAATTTAGGTTATTAACTTATCCATGATGGTAAATACAAACATAAAAAGCTCTAGCAGAAGCCCCTTTAGACCATCGCAGAAAAGTGCACGTCTAGTGTTAACTGCAGGAGAGAGCGGACGGCGTGCACTCCGCTCCACCCCGCGGCGATTCCGCGTCCAGTGTAAACCAGTGTAACCAGTGTAAACCAGGCGTTAGAAGCGGCTTGAATATATCCTGATAATCGCGGAGGATAATTGTTATCAGCAAATGTCTTTTCTTTTACAAAGCATGATCAGAAGCGTTTCTGATGAGTGTGGATTGGTAAAGGTCATTCTTTGTCCGCAGGGGTGGGGGGTTGAGATGTGAACGGGGTTCTCCGTATTCACCAATGTCTACGGTCCTTAAGGGTGGGAATTTACTGTACTTCTTAAATAATCGGTGGGTTATGGTGTGAATCTGCATGAGTTTGGAGTTTGGCGGGGTCGGCAGCAGAGCCTGTGTCTGCAGACATCCAGCAGCCAACAGAGTCCTCTGCTGTAGCCAGACCACCACAGCGGCCACACAGGAACAGTGACGGTTGCAGTGTGAGCTCGGGTGAAGCAAGACCCTTCAGACTGCTGACTATAGCCACAAGTCCGGGTCTCCCTGTGCCGGTCCCCAGCCTGGATAAAATACAGGATTGATTCATAGTAATCACACTGGTGTGTTTGCATTGATTGTCATTGAAAGTGTTTGCTTGATTGTGCGGTCGGTGTGTAAGCACACACACACACACTTGGGCGCGCCTGCATGGAAAGCTGTCGAATCGATGTTTTAAATTTTCTGCTTCGATGAACATCTTGACGAATTTGAATGTTTTTTACTGATTCTCAAAGAATCGTTACATCCTTCGTTTTGGACCAATACGATTTTCTTTTTTGCTTTTTTTAGTGGTTTATTTTATTTTTAATTTGGAGGATCCATCCTCGTATGTCACAGTACAATGCATAGATACAGACCGGCTGTGATTCATAAGATCCTGAAGGAGTTTATTTCACAACTTTTTTTTTTTACATTCCTATACATGTTTTTATCCTGTTTTTAGTTCTTTATGACTTCTATACCCTTTTAATTGCTGATTTGTATTTAGTTGCTTTTTGCTTGTTAACAGTTACTTTTTGCCTCATCAAGGTCGGGTTATAGTCTTATAGTCATTAAGTGATTTACTCAGAATTTTACTGTCCAAAGACCCCCCCCCCCCCACACCACCACCACCACCACCACCAGCAAGATCCAGAGACAAAGTGGTGAGTCAGACCATGTGGGATGGCTGCAGAGATAAGTCTTCATCTCCTAATAAACTTGTCTGATTTAATCTGTTTGATTTTGTTTCTCTTTGACAAAACAGAACTCAAGGAGACGTCTAAGGATGGGAACTCCCGCCTCAACAGTCCCAAAGACATACATGGTCACATGGTGTCTATCACATTGAGCATGAACCAATGAAGGAGAAAGTTGGTCCAGGAGAGTAGAAAGAAAACCACAGACGAACATGTTAAAGGTCGATTCTTTTAGACCATATTTAAATAGTTTGATGCTTTTCTGACAACAGCTGCACAGCTGGTCTCTGTGAGAAAACTGAAGACAAACTAAAGAGAAACATACTGAGATCCTAAGATATTAAAGGAGAACTCTGAGGTGAAGGTAAATCTGTGTTTAATCACACTATCAGTCAGTGTTTGAATCAAAATGAGTTTCATAGCAATAAGACCAAAGAGAACAGCAATGCTGAGAGCAAATCATCAAAACATGAAATGAAGCAGAACAAACAAAGACAGTGTTTTTAACCTTTGTTGAGTCAAAGTACACTTATTCCTTAACCTTGATGACCCTGATGCTGACGGGGTTGTCTTTTAGCAGATGTTCTTTTGGTTTGTCTGCCTCCCTGAAGTCTCTGCATCAACAGACTTTAGTGATCTGGAGTGTTTTATCTTCAGTCTGTATAATTGGTACAGTTACTAACCAAATCCTAAATCAAATATTTAAGTGGTACGACTGGTTTACTGGAAGTTTCTTCATGATCTGTCTTTAGGGAGTCATTCTCTCCTCTGTCTCTTTTGGGTTTTTTTATTTTTTTATTTGGTGATCGCAACAAAATTGTATGTTTTTTGCATATAACCTCAGTAGGTCATTGGAATTTAATTCAGATAATCCAACTTTATTGGGAGAATCGATTTAAGTGGATTATGATAATCATATTAAAGCTCAGTCTGAAGTTGTTGACATTTTGTGTGGCACTTTGAGGAAACCTCAGATGTGAAAGGACTTAATGAACTGAATTAAACTTAGTTTTGCTTATAACATCAGGCCCAATACAAATTCTTCCCTTCTCCCTTCCCCTCCGTTTGAAGGGGGAGTTTAAGTATAAGTGTGTCCAGGAAATGTATTTTTTAGACACAAACCCCCAAATGGAGAGATACAAAGTCCTCCCCCGTGAGGCCAAACCGCGTTGTGCTGGGAAGCGCTTTTCTTTACGTGGATGCGCTCTGAAGTTTACATTTAAAGGTAAATAAGGTATTTTTGTTGCAGCGTGAACTTTTTAAAGTTATAAAACTGCTGTTGTTATGTATACTCAAGCGCTGGAAGCTACGCGCTAACGCTAGTGGACCGGCGATTACTGATGATGTCATCGACAAAAGAGACAGCCGAGATATGAAGCCTGATTTTTTTTATAATTCTCCGTTTGGAGAATGAAGGGAGGCATCCTGATTGGAACGTTGTGATGGATTTGGACACTCAGGTTTTTGTTTCACTTCTTCTTAGATAAACTACCAGAGAAAGGTATTGCAAGGTTTTACTTTATATAACGTTTCTAAATTTAGTTTAAATATGCTATTGGTAAATTGCATATACTCTTACTGTGTTTCCTACCTCCTTTAAAGGTCCAAAGCGCTTTACAGTCACAGTCACACTCTGATGGTTGCTCTGCTGCAAACACTGACACCAACCTATGACCACCAGCAGCTTCTTTTAACATCTAACTACCAGGCTCTCCAGACTTATGGGACTTCCTGCAATGTTTTCTGTCATCTAACTACAGAAAAGTGTCTCTAAATGGTAGATTGACTTCTGAATATTCTGGAGGACTGACTGCCAAACCCATCATGAACAGCATGAGATGCTGTTATCCAGCTTTAACTTGTGCTTATGTTGATACACTACAAGCTATAAAAATGACAGAAACATTTATTTAGCTGTTAGTATTTATCACAATCATGTGTTCATGGCTTAATGCTAATGTTTCATTGACGTTTCACAACCTGTCCTCATCTCCCACTGAAAGTGGAATAAACCTTCTTTTGTAGCTTTTCGGGTCTGCAGTTTCCTCCAGCTGTGATTTCCAACTCCTCAGGACAAATCCAACACCTGGATCTGGAGGTTTTCTGCTGATCTGCAGCAGGAGAGAGAGATGAAGCACCTGGGATTCATTAAACCTCACAGCTGCTTCAGCAGAACAGTTAACTTGGTGGCTTTTTCCAGAGGCTAAGAACTTATATTTAAATATATTTCCTCTAGTAAATACTATCTCCGTCCAATATAGCAACAGATATAAAACATTATTTAGAAACTGATTTTGATCATTTTTATTTAGCTTCTGTGAAATTGTACAGGAGGTGAATTCATTTTGTCTGACGTTAAAAATGTGCACAAACGGTTGTACAGGTTAATAGGATCACGCTTAAATTCAAAGACAGAGGTTTGTTGTCTCACAGAGGCTTCCTCTGCAGGACCTCCCCCAGAGTTTCCCTCTTGCAGGTGACATCTTGACTCTCACCTGTTTGCTGTGTTCCAACAGCTGACCCGTATGTTTGTCCTACCTGAATGCTTCCTTCAGAAATGTGACATTTCTTGACAGACTCTGTCCATCTTAGATCCAGCGTGATGCAATCTGAGATTAAAATTTAGATTAACATATTTTTATTTTGCTGATTTATTCATAATTGTATACAACAGTATAACCCAGTAGGTTTATAGATTTCTGTTTACCAACAACGATTTTCTATGTTTCTAATGTAATCCACAAAATCCTTTGAAATAGTTAACCGTTGTCTAATTTGAATTAAAAAAATAATTCATTAATATTCTTGGTTTATTTTAGAACTTCTAATGCACAGAGAACAAACTGTAAGAAAATCTAAATTCCTCAGCCTTGTTGTGGATTTGTCAAAGACAGTCTTTTATTGTGATAGTGTGCTACTCCCTTCTTCTTCCTCTGCTGGCTCAGCAGTTCACTATGAAGTTCAATCTAATCAGAAGGAACTCACAATTGGACTGATTAGATTTTCATGAGAACTGCGAGAAATGAGAGAAGCTCACATGAAGGATTCTATGAAGAATTATTAGTAATGAAACAGGAGAGGAGGAGGGACTAATTTACAGGAACAAGAAGTTAAACACTCACAAAACGCTGTTTGGCTTCAGGGAGCTCAGCTGATGTTATCCATACTGAACTTTAGACAGATGGGCGGTGAGTGGGGTAGACTGGCGGTGGGTGGCAATAGAAACTTAAACTGTAATTTACAGTAGAATCAAAGCTACTTTTGTCTTCATGAGGAGGTTTTAACTCTAAAAACCATTTTTGCTCATGGAAACCTTCTCTCTGACAGCTGAAATAATAAATGTTGATGCTCCCCTTTGGCCTCTGTGGCACAACCATGTGGCTTACGTTTTTCTCCTGATTTTGTATTTTAGTTTTTTCTTGCACCATGGCCTCTGGTCAGATTGAGTTTATCTTTGTTTCTTTGCTCATATCTTTCCTTCCTGTCTGTTCTGCATCTCTTCTTCTGACGATCCACTTCCTGATCAAATCTTTGCTTTCTTTATCTCAGTAACCGATTTTCAAACATTCTTCTTGTTATCCAGTGACATCCTACACTCTTATGTTTAGTTTGTTTGAATATTCATTCTACCATGTCCTGTTTGTTTTTCCTTTCATGGTTCAGCCTCATGAGTTTTGGCTTTTACAGCAGACACCTCTTCTGCCTTCAATCACTTGAGGTGCCCCCATGCGGTATGACCAAAACCAACCCAAATGCAAAGTGTTTTATATCAGGTTCATTTGTCAACACTAAAGATCAAACATTAGCCATCATCCTGAATACATTGATGACACAGAGACATGCAAACTTTAACCAAACCATCAAAAGTACAGACATGAAGAAGGTTTGTTTCACAATTTAGGTGAGATAAGAGACCACACAGATGTATCCTCACAGCAGAGATACTCTGAATAGGGTTTTGTCTCTTTTTCACTGTGAAAACTGAACCCTCATAAAGCAAAAGGACTCTTGTTTCAAGAAAAAAATGTCTATTTTGTCTTGCTAGAAACATTATCTCATCATGTTTATTAAGTTTTTCTCTTATTAAGTTTTCAACAGAAAAATAATCTTAGTTTGAGAAAACATGTCTGAGGGACTAGAAGTTGTGACTTATAATGAGAATTCTTGATTATTTGTTTGTTTATTTAGATAAAATCTTCCAATAGGTGAATGGATTTTTGACTTACAGTATTTTTAGGGGCTCTTGTTTTTGCAGTGTGTGCCTCACTTTCACATTGCTTTCTGTGTTTTTCCAGAAATCTTCATTCTAACTGGTTTGATCGGGGTCTCTACAGGACTCCAGCCGTGTGATGCGGCTGACCCGTTTGAGCCCTGAAGCCCTAAAGACAATAAACAAAGGGACATTTCTGATTTCATCTGCACAGTAAAGTGAACAAAGATCCATCCGGATTCTTATGAATACACTGACATATTTCATCGTAAGGTGATTGGGCGGCCTGAGCCGCTGTAATTGAACTGGCTAATTCTCAGCAGTTCAAATGCAGTAAATGCCCATCTGAGCGTTTGGGAGAATTCACAGCGTAAAGCACAGACGGCAGTCATTAATGACGGCTCAGCACTGCGGCCAAGGTCACATTGAAGAATCCAGTTTCACATTTCATAATTCATCATCCCGACCTCCAAACTGAACCCGTTCCTGGTTGGAGATGAGATCTGTGAGTGTGGGTGTGTGAAGAAGGCTTTTGGTGTGTGGGAGTGTAAGTGGAGGAGGATGTGGTGCTCTGTTATGTCCACTGTATCGACAGAGGACAGCAGATAGACTGTACATCACTCCCAGCTCAGACAGCGGTGGTCTGAGCCCTCTCTGGGTGTGTGTTTGTGTGGACATTCGGACTCATTGTGTAGCAAAAGTGCCACACAGAAGAACATCACGTTGGGACTTTACCTTGTTGCTCCAGGGAACTAATTTGAGATTTATTTGCTGTAAAATACAAATGAAAACACATCCAGGTAAAAAAAAAAATGTGTAAAGGAACAAATTACTGGTTAGGATAGAAATAAATTTATCAATATGTTCACTATTTGTACAATTATAAGAACAATTACTAAAGAAAAGAAAGAGGAAAAAGCACAAAGAAAACTTATTTTCACAATAAGAAAATGATCATGTTTGAGTCTATTTTTTAAAAATTGTGAAACTCAATCACAGAAACACTGTTAAGTTTTATCTTCCACTGTAATACTTAAAGTTATCCATGAATTAGAAATGATATTTAACAGTTGTTGTGCAATTCAATCCTGTGATTCAAACAGTTCATCCAAGAATCAAAACAAAAAACACAATCCAATGTGGATCCAATTTTTCCATGCGAGTGTGTACTTACAGTGAATTGTGAAAGTATTCAGCCTCCTTGAACTTTTCAACCTTTTGCCCCATGTCAGGCTTCAAACATAAAGATTTAAAACTATTTTTTGTGAAGAATCAATGAGTGGGACAAAATCATGAAGTGGAACAAAATGTGTTGGATATTTCAAGCTTTTTTAACAAATAAAAACTTAAAAATTTGGGCGTGCAAAATGATTCAGTCCCTGAAAACTCTCTCCAGATGATCCATGAGGATCTCTGAAGGATCCAATGTTGACCTAAACGACTAATGATGATCATTAGAATCCACCTGTGTGGAATCAAGTCTCTATAGAAATGCTCCTGCTCTCTGATAGTTTCAGAGCTCTGTTTAGAGCTTCATGAAGAACAAGGAATACACCAGGCAGGTCCCAGATACTGTTGTGGAGAAGTTTAAAGCAAAAAGATTTCCCAAGCTTTAAACATCCCAAGGAGCTCTGTGTGCAAGCTGTAATATTTAAATGGAAGGAGTATCAGACCACTGCAAGTCTACAAAGACCAGACTGTCCGTCAAACAAGGAGAAGACGGTCAGAGATGCAGCCAAGAGACCCACGATCACTCTGGATGAACTGCAGAGATCTACAGCTGAGAGTCTGTCCATACCACAACAATCAGTCGGAGAAATCTGGCCTTTATGGAAGAGTGGCAAGAAGAAAGACGTTTCTTAAAGGCATCCATAAAAAGAGGTTTAAAGTCTGGGAGACACACCAACATGTAGAAGAAGGAGCTCTGGTCAGATTAAACCAAAGTCTAACTTTCTGGAAACAATGCAAAACGTTATGTTTGACATAAAAACAACACAGCTCATCACTGTGAACACACCATCCCCAATGTCAAACATGGAGGTGGCAGCATCATGGTTCAGGCCTGCTCTTCTTCAGCAGGGAGAGGGAAGATGGATGGAGCCAAATCCAGGAGCATTCTGGGAGAAAACCTGATGGAGTCTGCAGAAGACCTGAGACTGGGACGGAGATTTGATAACCGTCGAAAACAGAAAGCAAAATCTACAATGAAACATATCCAGGTGTAAGAATGACCCAGTCAAAGTCCAGACCTTAATCCAATGGAGAATCTGTGGAAAGAGCTAAAATCTGCTGTTCACAAACGCTCTCCATCCAACCTCACTGAGCTCCAGCTGTTTGAAAACGAGGAATGGGTTAAAATTTCAATCTCTGAATGTGTAAACCTGATAGAGACAAACAGCTGTGATCACAGCAAAAGGTGGAGCTACAAAATATTAACTTAGTGGGCTGAATAATATTACAGCCCAATTTTTAAGTTTTTATTTGTTAAAATTTGAAATATCCAATAAATTTTGTTCCACTTCATGATTGTGTCACACTTGTTGTTGATTCATGCTGCTGTAGATTTCATTCCTGTCTCAAAGCTAATTAAGATCGCATTCCTCCATGTGGGGTTTCTAATAGCGGACATCTCTGTTTGGCTCCGCCCCCACCACAGGAGAGCTGTCCTGCATTGCACCCGTCTGATCAAAGTTTGTCTTCCGCCTTATTTACTAAAATAAAAGATTGTTTTTGTCCAAAAACTACAAATAAAAGCCATATTCTGCCTTTAATTCATTCAAATATCAGTTACAGAACATTAAAAAAAGTTAACATTTATTTTAGACGGCGTTTCATCAGCTGCACGGCAGGACGTCTGAGGGCGTCCGTCGGTTCCAGAGGGTTAAAGATTTTGTGCGTTAGGGCCACCAGCGGTGCCTCAGGTGTTAATGCTGGAGGTTCCAGACTGTTGTCCATGTGTGGACCTGATCCTATGGAAAACCTGCAAATCTGTTGGACTGAGCTAAACGTTGTTTTTGCATCAATGGGGTCTCAGTCTGGAGCATCAACATGTTCAGAGGTCAGAGGTCAATGTCTTTCCTCCATAGTGCAGCAGGAAAGACAAATGTGTGAATGTGGTAATCTTTAAGTGTAGCCATTATTCCATCTCTGTGCTGCTCTTTATCTTCCTCTGCCCCCTCATCTCTCCATCTTTTGTTTTTCCAGTTATCTCATCATTGTTGCTCTTATCATTTCATCCACTCCCATCATTCCTTCCATCAGTTCTCACAACCCTTTTACTTCCATCGGTCCATCAATTTTCCTCTCTCTCTATCATTTATCTGTTCTTCCTCTCACCTCACTCCTCTCCGGCCAAACTCACAAAGTCTAGGTGAGAAAAAAGGAGATAAACCAGTTGTTGCGTAGCAACCCATCCGACCAAAGAAGGGTGGGGAGGCCATGGAGGAAGAAGATAAAGGTTAAGGATGGAGGGAGGTAGGGAACAAGGACAGAGGATGTGAGGAAGGAGGAAGAGAGACAAAAAAATGAAGACAGGAAAAAACAACACAGGTGAAAGGATGGAGCGGCGGTCACTGTTCAATGATTGCAAAAGTTGCTCCAGCCAATCAATTGCTGCAGGTGCGTGACCAGAGCGGACCAACACCAATTACACACACCCACACATACACACACGAGTGTATGCCAGCACACACACAGAGACTACGTTTCCTTGTTGTCTTTTTCATTTCTATTGTCTTGATGAAGATTTTATTTGATCTGAGGCCTGCTTTCTGTTGTTGTTGAATCTGTTAAGTTCAGGCTGTCAAAGATTTTTTCACTTTTTTTCAGGAGATCATTGATCAGATCCTCTGTGACCTGAAACATCTCCTCCTGGTTTCACTTTCTCAAAGACAGAACACAAAACAAAGCTCTCTGTTTCATGAATCAGGTCAGTAGAAGAACACAGACTCATGTAGGTCCAGCACTGCTTCATGCTGCTGCCAGCAGCTGCTGTTATGCTAACCCAGCAGATCCAGAAGAACTTCACAAAGATGCTTAAACATGATTTACATTCTTTATTTTTGTTGAATTTTATCAACATTTATGTAAGTGAGATGAATCTGTCAGGGATGGTGGTGGAGGACCCAAATGCAGGAGACCAGACTTGGTGGCAGAAACACACATTTACTAAAATAACTTAAACATGACAAAAACAGGAGCACAAACCAGTGAGGTGACAGAACGTAAAAGAGCAGATGACCTGACAATGAGAAACTGAAAACCAGACACTTAATTACACTGAGGAGATTAACTAAATGAAGACAGCTGTGGATGGTTAACCTGAACATGGTGAAACTGACAGGGAAAACAGAAGATGACAAAACCTAAGCACCTAATCATGACAGTACCCCTCCCCAAAAGGGCAGATCCCAGATGCCCTAACACCTGTGAGGAGGGGACCTAGAACAAAAACATAAGTCCAGAAAACGGGGATCCTGCAGCCAGACGGACGTGAGGGGTATTGAAACCCCTCCAGGAACAGACGTGAAGAGGAGCGGTTCTGGTGACTCTCCCCAGGGACAGGAAACATGAAGGGGAGCAGTCCCAGCAACCCTCCTCCAGAACCAGAAACAGCCCAGGGGGACGAGCGGCGACCATCCTCGGAGACAGGAAGGAGCGGTCCCGGTGACCCTCCTCAGGAACAGGAACATGAAGAGGAGAGGCCCTGGCAACCCTACACAGGAACAGGATGGATGGCCCCCAACAGTCCCCCCTCAGGAACGGAACGGGTGGAAGATGACAAATGTGAAGACGGCGACAGGAACCCCTTCCGGCATGGCGTGGCGATGTGTGGCATGGCATGGACAAAGTTCTCCTGCTGGGTCCAAGGTGGTCAGGTCATACTGTCAGGGATGGTGGTGGAGGACCCAAATGCAGGAGACCAGACTTGGTGGCAGAAACACACATTTACTAAAATAACTTAAACATGACAAAAACAGGAGCACAAACCAGTGAGGTGACAGAACGTAAAAGAGCAGATGACCTGACAATGAGAAACTGAAAACCAGACACTTAAATACACTGAGGAGATTAACTAAATGAAGACAGCTGTGGATGGTTAACCTGAATGTGGTGAAACTGACAGGGAAAACAGAACATGACAAAACCTAAGCACCTAATCATGACAGAATCGCATGAGGCATCTAAATCACAGCAATCAAAAAATCAAAATAAATTATCCAATAACAGCATTATATCTTAATTAAACAAATATAATGACAAGAAAACAAAACGAAAGTTAAAAAATAAAATGAATTTGGCAAGTACTCTGGGACATCAGCTGAGGATGTCTGAGTTTTGAAAAGGGAAACAGAAGAATGTTTGTCTAAAATGTGGTGAAGAGTTGAATGATCAATCATTTCAGTGGCTGACCAGAAGCTTAAAGAAATTTCTTGTATTTGAAGATATTGTCGTGCTAAATAACTTCCTGTTGAAAAGATGAGCAAACATCATCATCCAATCAGTGAGGTACCATAAAACTTCCCTTTTCCAGTTTCATTTTTTAACATTTCAATTGGATTTCTGGAAACTATATTTGTTTTCCATTTTTTTTACCTTTTGGATTCTGGAGTTTTGCTTTGACTTTTAAAATGTAACTTTGTTTTGCTATTTTATAGTCATAGTGAGCGTTACATGTTTTTGTGAGATTTGTTGATGGTATTTGCCCTTCAGGGCCACCGTACTCATCTACGGAGCATCTTTCTTCTCTGCACAGCGGGGTGAGGCTTCACTGTTTGGGATTTTTTCCTGACTCAATGTTCATTAGCGCTCTTTTATTGTCTTTGCTGTTTCCTGTTGTTTTGGTGCATCTGCAGGACTAAATATAAAAAATACTGAACTAAAAAAATATTAAAAGAATATGTATATCATTTTGATTGAAAGGTTTTGTATGACGTAATATATCAAACATCTAAACTGCAGCAGGATGAGCCTGAGTTTGAAGCAGTTTCTGTGGACACTTTCAGTCTCTTCATATTTATCCAAAGCAGGTCTGAGGAGAAGACGTGGAGTTGTGGGGCTCACAGGTGAAGCTCTCACACCGACCAGATGGTAGTCAGCCCCTGTGACTGTTGATCCACAGGAGCTCTGGACCTTTGTCCTCCTCCTGCTCCTCTCTGTATCGCTTTTCTGCAATAAAGTCAGACAGCAGCAGCTTTACTGATCAGTCTGTCTCTAAACACCATTGATCGCTGCTGATATGAGCAGCCATTGATCTCCTCTGTGTGGACTAATATGACAGAGCTAACACATCCCTTCACTGCATCCAGCTTTGTCATTTGTTTAATATTCCCATCATGTGAGGTTACCATAGTTTCAAACTTTACCAAGAAGGGATTTACTAAATGAAGGAGACTGAGAATGGGACAGAACAAAAGCAGGACCAGACAATGATTGTTGCCATGGCGCTGAGGCTGTAATCAGAGGAATAAGATGAAGCTGAGATGTTTACAAACTAAAACCAACTGAGACCTGGAACAGAAATAACTATCAACACAAATGGAACCATCGTTTGTAAAATTAACCCAAAACATACTTAAGTTTGGTGCATCTTTATACAATTTCTCAAATATACACATTCTATTGGAAACCATAGAAATGTCCTCAGAAGTAGTGAGAGGCGATAACACACTTTGAAGATTCTATACAATACTGATTACTCTTTGTGTTAAAACATTTGAAACCAATTACTGCCAATTTTTGTTATTAATTAGGTTTTCTTAAGTAAATTATTAGTTATCCTTAAAAAAAAACAAATACCATCAAGTAAAATACTTCATTGGACAAGGGTCAAAATGCAAAACTTAAAAAAATTAACTAAATATGAATAAATACAAAAGAGAAAAAGAAGTGTGCAATAGTTTCAGATTCATTTTCAGGTTTGAGACTATTACATTTCTGGCTACTATCCCTCCTGCCTCAGAAAACAGCCTCTCTGCTGGAGCAGATGTTCCGTTCCAGGATATTTCTTTGCCACTCTACTCATCAGTGGATCCGCTCTCTCATTTTCTTCCACCAAAGCTAAGACTCTTCATTCCTCGGGATCCTGTCTTCGTCTTTGTATCTGTGCAGTTCAACATTTGTATCTGTGTTTGGTGTACTGCTGCTTTGAGAACCCCAGTGTCAAACTCCTCCCACAATCCTCCCTGGAAAACTGAATAGAGTAACAAGCGCAACCATTAACTGTATAAGAGACAACTGGACAAAGTGAGCGTGATGTCACCTACAGACAAAGTCTTACTTCCTGTTCAACCAAAATGAAGTCAATTCAGTCGCCATTTTACGCGATACGGACGTCATCATGTTGAACCACACAATGCTAACCAGTGATTGGTCTGAGTCATCATTTCTATGACAACCACTCTAACCAATCAGGAGTGAGCTTATTGGAAAGCCACACCCCTTCACTGAAAGCAGACACAGGAGAATATATCAACATTCGAGGTGGGGCCAGCAGGCACTACATGCTTACAAATAAAATATTATAAACAAAAAAAAAAAACAAGTTTAAGAAGAAGATGTTAAAAAGATATCAGAACAAAAATATGTTTTATGACTAATAGAATAAATGACTAACAGCTGTTTATTTCTCCATAGAAGTCTGTGGAGTTTCAGCTGTCTGGAACCAGCGGCTACTTCCTGTTTGAAATGTGAGGGGGAGGGGTCACTCAGTCCAGTTCTCTTGTACAGTCTTCGAGTGCAACTCATGGCTCTCCTGGTCACATGACTGATGGAAGAGTTCAATATGCTGAGAGCAGAGGGGAGTTTCAGAAGAAAACTCAGTCAGCTATTAACCAAGAACACCCAGAAATGATGAAAACACTTTTATTTTCTCATTTGATACCAAATTTGATGATGTATGGTAACATATTCTTCAACACCTTAGTACTGATACTCCTTGATACTCCCATCACTACTCAGAGGCTTTGAAGCTTCAGCTTCTGGATGGAGAAATCCACACTGACAAAACAAATCGGAAAATATAAGAAATACAGATTCATGGGTAAGTCCCAGCTGTAGAAATGGAGATCTGAGCTGCATTTATTTGCATTAATTAACCATTTCACACACAACATTTATACCTTAAACTCAATATTTTTAACCAATTTTCAGGATTACTTCAGACAAAAATGAGAAACAAAGCAACGTGACAGAGATCTTTTTTTTTTATGTCATTTGGAAAGTAAATATGAGAAACTGAACATGAAACCCACAATGTGATATGAATGCAGAGGCTGGTTCACTGATGGAGATCCAGAATGTGGAGGAGCAATGATTATAGGTTTTTCACTTTTTAAATTTGCTTGATTTCCATGTAGTATTACAGAAACTCTCAGAAGAAATCTAGTCTTATTAGAATTTACAATCAATTTGGTGTGACAAAAATACACAAGAAGTCAAATGCAGCTGAATGGCTCTGCAATCACATCAAATGTCTAAGTGGTTTATGACATATTGAGCTTCAGAGAGGTCTGTTCATAAACGTCTGCTCCTTTAAAACTGTAGAAATGTCGATGTGTCGCAGGGGCAGCAGTGAAAACTTTTAAATTAAATTTTCTGGATGAAAGCATCCTCGAACTTAGAGGAAGTCATAACTTAAAGGGCCGTATTATGATTTTCTTAAGCCTTTCAGAGTGAACTATTATTAGTGAGTGAACTAAATTATTTATTAAATTATTAATTATTTAAGAAATATTAGTTATTTTCAATGAGTTTTTTCAGACGCAGAAGTAAAACGGCTCGATTCCTGAAACTCCGGCCGCCGCTGCGAGTGGCTGCCGCCCGTTTCATGACGTTATCCCAGAGCCAGCAGCGTGACTGTATATCTCCCATGAAAACAAACAACATCCAAATTGTTTCAAAGATTGCTCCTCTGGTGCACAACATAAACATCTGCACAACTGTGCACGACATGGTCTGGGGCAGTTTCTGCAGAGCGGTATGATTTCATCAGAAATTAACATCCAGTTGAAACGATGCTTAGCCTGATATAAAAAACGTTTAAAGACCAAACACACACCCCCAAGTGGTCGGAGGACAGCATACACCACAGCCAGATACCAGCTCAGACGAGGAGAACAAAGAGTATTTGTCTACAAGTGTAAGCATCAGAATGGAGCAGAGCCAGGAGCTGGTGGCCCACATTGTAGCTTCTACGGCTTTTTCCGATGTTATTTTAGTTAACTCTTCTTGATTCCCGTTGATGTCAATAAATACATTGTCATAAGTGCAATGTTAAGCTTAATTTTCTTTGCACATGTCTTTTATCATCAGAAAATACCCAGAGAACATCCTCAAAAACACAATTTTCATTTAACCAAAATGACACATTGCAGTTAGAAATGTAAAAATGATGTATTTAGAACATTTATCTTCAAACGAGGTATGAAAGCTGAGAACAGCCTTCTGCTGTGTCTGATAGTTGCGACCATCATGCGTCCGGTCACATGACTCTGAGGATCAACTGTACTTTGAGTAAATATTTGCCTTCAGTTGAGCGTCATTTCTCTTTCTTAACGTGTAGTTTGGAGAGTTCACATTCTACCTCCTGTTAGGCTTCCTGAGTGTTTAATGTCAGTCTGTGGACGCTCCAATGATTGAGAAACAGACATATTAATCATCTTCAGAGGAAATGACCTGTAAAAATGACAATCGATATCTATCACTGCTCAGACTCTAAAAGTGAGCTGTTTAATGATTGACTCCGACTCAGCGGCACATTTTAAGTGGATTTCAGTTAAGAGTGCGGCTGTGTGTTGAGTTTAAGCACAGAGGCCTTGACATTTTACTGATTGCTGTTATTATCATGCACTTTAGAACAATAGCCAATGGTTGATGTATTCTGTGGCGCTCTCTTTACACAGAAGGAGATGCTGCACTGATGTTCTGGAGGAACACGTTTTTATTATTGTTGCTGAGCTGTCTGACCCAGGAGAGGAATAAATCTGCTCTGTTTTATGGAGTTTTAAAGCCACATCACATATAGATAAAATGATGATATAAAAACAGACCTTCTATGAAATTTAAATACACAAACACTCCTCACAATAAAAGTTAAATCTCCCGTCCTGTGAAGAAGATCTGAACCAACTGCAGCCTCATTTTTAACCTCTATTCTTCCTCCCTTTGATTTCTTGTCTGCACTTCCTCCTCCTCTGGCCCCCTCCTGATATGTAGTAATATGTAGAGATGATGACCTATTGATTTCTGCTTGAGGGATGTTTGACAAGCAGGCTGGGGCTGGAACACACTCTGCTTGTAATCTCACTTTGTTCAGAAATTACCTGAAAAACAAAGACAGACACTACAGAGCAACAATGCTGAGGAAGTCGGGTTTTCCTTCCTTTTCATCTCACTGCCATGTCAACAACTAATGAGACTACAGGGACTTTTACTTAATGCTTTTCAGGAAGTGACATGCTCAGAAGAAAAAAGATTCATTTTTAACAGAAAGAAACAAAACTTCAGGATGAAAAGAAGAAATGGGATTCAGTCAAACTTTTACTGCCGTCTGTTCCTGTGCAGTCGTTTTGAGCGCTCCACTCCCATATCTTCTTTTGAAAATTAATAGAAGAATCAATAAGCAGACTTTTGACTCAACACAAGTTACTTTGAAGACCATGAAACATTGAATTAGTCACATTTTTTCAGAAGATCGAGCACAGACTTCAACTCCTTCTGTTTGCAGAGCATGAATATTAATCTCTAGCTCCCTCTACAGATTCCTGATTTTACTGAAACCTCCTTCAGAAACCCTCCAGCTGTTTTGTTGGTTTTCTAACACTTCTTTATAGTCTATATACCTTCACCGTCACGTTTGTTTGGTGGTGTCTTACAGTACTGAGAATGGTTGTGTTTTTCTTCCTTCACAGAAAGAGCATTCAACGTCTTTTGTCTGAGCAGCACAATTTTATTTTTGAGCAGCATCCAGTCCTGTCAGGATTAGACCTGGGTGAAACTGATGTTCAGTTATTCTCACCCCCCACACCTTGAACATGCTGCAAAGACCACAGGTGAGTCTGAGTTGTTCTGATTGATTGACCGGGAAATGAAAAGGGGTTCAGTCCCCCAAAAAAGCTTCTAAAAGGAAAGAGATTCAAGAAGTAAAGGATTTCTTCTGGAATTGCATTTAATTATGTTGTTCCTCTAAAACACTGGTTTCATTAAGTGAAGGTTCAGATTCATTTTGGTGTTTTTTCTGTTTCCGATTTTTGAGCAGGTCAGAACAATAGAGTCTATGCCATAAAATGAAACACAAAGACAGAGCTGATTGTGTGCCGTGTCTGTGTTCTAGCTGCTCACTAAAGGCTTAACTTCAGAAAAAGAAAAGATAAAAATCCACATTTGTCCGGGTCTTCCTTTCCAATGTGAAACCCTTCAGCGCTCCAGTTGAGTTCTGTGTTGATTTCCGGATGAGCGCCGTGTTACCATGTCACTGTGACAACAAGTATCACGTATCAAAAAGTCTGCTTTATGTGAAAAAGTGATCGTAACTACAGAAATAATGTACTACATATTGAATAAATACTCATTTCTTTTGTAAATGACCATGGTAAAAGTGGGGTAATAAATAACATTTAGAGGAGGTTCAGGCTCCGTGCCGTGCGTTAGTTTCTCATGACCCACTCTTCATCGGGTATTATCCCTCACTTAAAACATGGAGAACATCAGAAGGATAAAAACACATCAGTTTAACTTGGACAAACGTGTGCAGTGCTGCTGCTGGTACAAACCAAGCCTTGGTTTTTATTTCTTAAAAAGGCTAAAACTCGTCACAGACTTCAGACCTGCAGGAAGTGAATTCCAGAGTCTCTTTCTCTATGTAAACCAATGAGAACAGCATGTCACGAACCAGAGCAGAGGAGGAGGAGCGCTGACGTCATCATTGTGCGCCCCTGGAACTGCTAACTCAAACTGATTTATGAGACACTTTTTGAAAATGAAAAAGCTATCTCCACTGGTTTGTCACTTTTGTTCTGTCACAGAATGAGCGTGATGAAGAAGAAAAAAGAAAAGCTGTTCACAGAATTACTTTTTCATTTTATATATTAGACAAGTAATTCAGTTACAGTTTGAAAATGAAAAGAATTTCTGTTTATGAATTTTAACTTTTTAAATGGGATATTTCTTTATTTAATTTTGGTACATATTAACAGAAAACTTTTTGAAAATAAAATTTAAAATGGCAATTTCTTTGTCCTTTTAATTAAGTTATAGAATGAGCGGTGATGAAGAAGAAAAACCTGTTTAGAGAATTGCTTTTTGATCTCACTTAAGATACAAGTGATGCAGGTACACTGTGAAAATGAAAAAGCATTTCAAGTATTGACTTTTATTTTGAATTATGAGTCACAAACACTTCCATATAATCTTAGGTGTGTTTTGGATTTTGGCCCCTCATGTGTTTGAGTTTGACGCCCCTGACACAGAATAACAGGGATTTTTGGAGGAAAGAATGGAGCTCTTGGTTCACACACCTTTAAAGTCAAAAGTTCAGAAAAGTGAGGAGCTCCTCCCCCTTCTGCAGTTGACAGTGAAGTGGTTTGTCGTCATGTGCAGACTCAAAGGCTGGGGGAGAAACAGAGCCGCTTTCTGCCGGTGACAGAGGTCCAGCTGTTTCCTTGTGAGGATGAACATCATAGTGACAAACAGAGTCACACCGGCCTCCTGCTCATCATTATTAATTCATGAATGATCCTGTCTGTTAAAACTCCAGAGAGCAACATCCACACGCGTGTAAAGCTGAGATTAAACTGTAAATCTGTCAAGCAGCAAAATGTCTTTTTGAGCTTTTAGAGGGAACAATAACCTCAATCAAACGAGTTCTAAAGATGCACGAATGCTGTGAGGATGCAGAACTGATGCCAGGTGTGTGGCAGCGTAGTGGTGCTGGTGAAAGCCAAACGTAAATACTGACAAGGATCATGTGGTTCTCTGTCTGCTGACGGTGCAGTTGAGGCAGACGTGCTGTCTCCAGTGAAGCTGCTTCCTTTCTCACACACCACTGGAGGCAAATCTTTACATTTGTTGCTTCACTATCCAGAAATGATGAGTGGAACAATGAAGAGGGAGGACAGGAAGAACTCACATCAAAAGTTCAGGTTTTATTTATGGTCTGGATGAAATCTAACAGAAACATAAGGATGCTCCAGAATGAATCTCTGCTGCTTCTCGTCTTCTGTTTCTCTAATTTGATGATCAGTTGATGTTCAGACTGTGATCCAGGGCTCACATCACGGGCGTACGGGGGCTCTGCATGCAAGAGTCAGTCTGGATCAGATCCTCCTCCTCCCTCTGATCAGCCTATAAGACTCAGTGTGTTTGTGTGTGTGTGTGTGGTGTCAATGCGACCTTTGCACCAGATGTGAGGACAGGTCATACATTAAACCACCATCACATGATGGACACACTCCAGCACACAGCCGTTACCACGGATCCTTGATGCAGAGGGTGAGTCCCAAAAGCATTGGTGATCCAAATGTGGGATCATTCATCAACAGAGACCTCTGAGATCACATCTGAAGCCTGGCGTTCTCATACTGAGCAGGACGCGATGTAATGAAAGACCTGAAGTTCAGATCTGATAATCTGATACTCCAAGGTTTCTCCAGCAATCGGTTCTTCATTTGCCCTCTCTCTGATTTTCTTGGTTCTAAAAGCAAAGACTTTCATTTTTCCATTGTTGAACTGAAGCACTTTGACTGCAACTCTGAGCAGCAGAGCACATAAACGGTCCATGATGCTTCGGTGTGAGAGCTGAGAACCCGACCATCTAGAGCAGGCGTCACTGAAAAGGTCGGCAGGCTTATTAACACAGCTAAAAGTCCACAAATCTAAATCAGGGTCAGGCAGGCAAAAGTCAGAAATGAGCATGGGAGCATCAGAGAGCAACCAGAGCAGTCAGGAACCAGGTGAGGGTCAGGGCAGGCGGCAAACAAGCAGATTCAAAGACAAAGCAGGATCAGGTGAACAGGAGATCAGGTCAGGATGAAATGCTCAGTATGGAGGTTGAGTAACACAAACAATACTTCACACAGAGTGAGGCTCTAAGCAGTATCCTGTGGGTGTAGGCAAATGAGAGTCAGCTGAGTGGCATCCCGGAACTGTGCGCTGGGGCTGCTGGGAGATGAACTATAGTCAGTACTCTGGAAATGGCTTTCGCCGGTGACCAGAGGGGGAGATGGAGCTCTGACTCCTCACAGATTGAGTCTCGAACTGGCGGCCTGCTGGCATTGGTGGCCCCAAGACAATGTTTTGCAGCCCCCGTTTTGATATGAAAGTTCAATGTTGGTGCGGCCCGCAAGTTTTGTATGAATACAACTTTTACAGTGCTGTGTGCAGAGCTGACAAACTAACCAATCATGGTGGGATATAAAGCTCTTAGGGACATGACATTTACTGGGCTTGAAGCAGGGAAACTTTAAGGGCAGAAAACCTGACACTCCCCTTCTCCTGACCAGATTAATGAGTTCCCTGATTTTTTTTCTTTTAGAAAGTGACCATTTGCATGCAATTTTCTCAATACGTGCAGCCAGTGCTGTATGTGGGGTTCTATTTGTGCCAAAAATATATTTTTTCATCAAGTCTTTATGTCTTTGGTCCATTGTTTATGTCTACTGAACATGTTTATTGATTCATGTCTTTGTGCTACTAAGCAATATCATGTGGATGTCAACAGTTCTTTGATGATAGCTTTGTATTTGCTTTGCATTTGTTATTTTAGTTGGATCTGGTCATCAGAAAAGTCCTTAGCAACAGTTGCTAGCGTCATTAGCTCCTGTTGTTGCAAAGGACACGCAGAAGATAATATTGCTTTGTAGTGCATAAACATGAACAAATGTTCAATAAACTTGTTCAGTAGACATAGACATGGACCAAAGATATAGACAGTGCAGCAAAAACATATTTTTGTCACAAATGGAACCCCGTACGGCCCAGCCTCAGCCAGACTCCGCCTTCAGTGGACCCGAGGTCAACTGAGTTTGAGAAACTTGGTCTAAAGTTATCTAGATGTGTTGTTTGTAAAAAAGTGTCCGTGTGAAGTTCTGCAGCACTGCAGCGTCTAACAGCGTTCCAGCCTGTCTCCTCTTCAGCAGAGCGCAGACGTGTCTGTCTCCGAGTCTCAGCGACTGCTCTGTTGGTAATGCGTTGGTGTTTCTCTGTGTAACTTCCAAACCCCCTCTGGGCCCCGCTCATGTATTAAGCTGCACACTTACTCATCCTGGCTGCTGCCGTACCTGACAGGAGCGTCCGCTCCACGTTGTGCTGAGGCAGAATATTGGCCTGAACTGGGGCAGAACCTAAGAGGTTCACATGCATGAAGAGTTGCTCAGATAGTCACATGTGTGTCTGCATGTGTGCTGCTGTCTGCATACATGCCCTCTAACTAAATGGACAGGTCTAATCACCTCAGAGGGAGGAACCTCTTCCCCCTTCCGCCGCCTCTTAACATTAGCGGATATTAACGGCCCCCAACGCTCCTCTGTTTCCTATTGAGAAAAATGATAATCACTAATGGTTTATCACAAACAGTGCTAATGCTTTATGCAGACCTCTTACCATTAATAAATGATAACATGTAAAGGGGCAAGGGGTGTTGGAAAAGCTGGCTGACCCTGAAGGAGGAGAGCTGGAAGAGTTTCAGCTCTTAAACAGGAAAGAAAAGAACCAGGTGAACCAAACCTGGTGGCAACTCACGTGGTGCAAGGTGTTGAATATAGTATTTTTACACACAGTTTAAATATATAAATGATGATAAAAAGCGGAAGGCCAGCCCAGGGACACAGAACACCCCCACCTGTGACCTGTTTCACATAAAGATACACTGGCTGCTCCACTCCTAGTTGCTGCAACTAAACTATACAAATAAACTGTTAATTATATGAAAGAAATGAGCAGAGAAGAGCTGCTTGAGAGTTAATCACAACCTAACTGTTACCGATTCCCACCATGATGTTAAACAGGTCTGTTAAACCATTCTACACACACTGCCTTCAGTGTCTCTACACATTAAGTGGGTCACAACTCTTGTTTCTGAATGAGAAGAACATCTCTCTCTGAAGCTGACAGACAGGAGTCAGATCAGAAGGACACAGACCTGATGCTGTTTCACTCACATTTGATCTTCTTTTAAACATATTTTCTGGGTATTGAAAGAGTTTTTATAAAATTGTTCCTCTTTGCATAGAAGCAAATTCAGTCTCACTTTTTTGTGCCAATTCCTACAGAAGAAAAACACGGAACCTTTGAGTATTTGAAATCTGCTGCTTCTGTGTTCATTAGTACAGTTTGTGACGTCAAAGAAATCAGAACAAGAAGGATTTTGCTGAATGTCAACACAAGTGCTGCTCTCTGATAAAGTAATAATGCAGCTAATTTGGATAAATCTGCACCTAAATGTCCACCTGGTATTTCTGATCAAAAGGAGCCAGAGATGCAGCGGCTCCACATGATAGGAGGACAGCGTGTCCATCATTTCAGCTTTTCTCAATTATCATCTCTTTTCCTCACATGCAGAGAAAGCTGTGGTGTTGATCCTGCCTTTCATAAAGAAAAGGAGCACATTATCAAACTGGGACGGCGTGTTTACAGCTCTAATGTTCAGATCGCTGCCGTACTCTGGGTCTGCCTGCAACACCTTTCAAAAGAGAAGAAAAAAATCCTCTACCCCCTCACAGCTTTTACAAATGTGAATGTTGGTTTTCAGCACACAGGCACCTGCATTTGACCCTCATGTCCAGTATCCTGCAAGATCCCCAGTGTCCTCATTAAACCAACCTTGGAGGCTGCCATTCATCTCTCTGCGCCCGGCTCATTCCTATAATGACATCCTCACCCTGTCGCATCATTTAAGTTTTTCAATTAAAAGAGGAGGATCTCTCTATTAACCCCACTCCCCCTCATGCAATTTTTTTTCGGCTCAGCACTGTTTTGGAGAGGACCGCAGGGAATGGACGGGCGGCGGTATTTCAGCCTGCAACTAGCGCGGGTCTTGGTCGGCTGACAGCAGGCGGCAGGCAGAGGGGTGAGTTATGAAGCTAGCGCGGAGGGGGCAAATCATAAGTTTGTGCCTCATCCTGCTGCTGATCTGTAAGGAGGGAGATGAAGGACGACAGCTGCACAAGGAGACACAGCAGAGGTCAAAGCCGCACCTCTGTCCTTTTCTTCATATCTCCATTTTACCTGGGAAAATATCAAGCAATAAATATTCCTGTAAATGTGCCAATGTGAGTGAGAGTTCATTTCCAGCTCAAGTAAATATTTAACCCTTTAACACCAGAGCTCCAGTGTTTATGCTTTTTGATTTACCGTAACTTTTCGACCGTTAACATGATAAACGTAATTCCAGTAGATTCTGAAGGAGAAAAGAGACACAAGCAAAAGGCAAACGCTATCTGCAAAATGTTAAATTAGCGAAAAGAATGGAAATGTCATTAAAGAACTATGAAAGAGTGTTAAAGTTTCTGAAAAAATTGTAGTAAAATTGCTTAAAAATCCCTAATATTTTGTAAAAGTATGCAATGTTTCTTAAATAAATCCAAAATGACTGTTGTCACGGTAGATTGGTCAAAACTTTTTAATCTGAAGGAGCTGAGAGAATTTCCCTGGAAAGAAGCGCAATTGAATTAAATTAAATTAAATTTATTTATATAGTCCAATATCACAAAGGAAATTTGCCTCATTGGGCTTAACACCACAGATGCAGAAAATTAGTCATAAAATATACACAATAGCTAAAGACTAAACTAAATAAACTGGATATCCTGCCCTTAGACCTTCCCTCCTGGTAAGGAAAAACTCCTAAAAAACCTGAGTCAGGAAAAAAGAAGAAACCAGGAGATACCAGAACTGGTAAAGGAAAATGAGCTTCTACAACTACGTATTTGAATAGAGTTCATTCAGATAGAGCTGAGGGACGAGTGGTGATGAAGTCCTCAGTCAGACGAAGCAGAAGTGTAGATGAAGAACACACAGCCAGCCCTACACACACTCACAGCGAGCCTGCATGGAAAAATATCATCCGCTCTGCATATTTCTACATTTAGGCACAGGCATGTTTCCATGTTCTGCATTGACGAACATGTTTACAAGCTTGAATCATTTGTTTTTTACCGATTCACATAGAATCGTTACATCCTTACGTATAAGTCATTGTATTTACAAATGAAATTAATGTATTTATAAGTGGCTTAATACTCTATTACTAATACTTGTCAATGTCTTATAAGTAGTTTATTAAGGAATCTTATTTTAAAGCTTCACCATAAATCATTTTAAACGTGTTCTCCATCATCAGAAAAATGCTGCAACAACTTGTTAAAAATGCAAAAACTAAGATTTTCATTGGAGTGAGTCTTGAAGTGAGGTCACAGTGATGAGACATCTGGAGCTTTTGTTCATCCGTCCAGTGATTGTTCATTTGTAATAGATTACAGCTGCAGCCCTCAGAATACTGGAACTGGACCAGAAGACTTTAGTGATGGAATCAACCTGAACAATGTCTGAACAAAATGTGTGACAGTTCTTTAATGGAGCCGTTATGGAGAGCAAAGCAGGAAACAACACGACAATATTGTTGTTGCTTTCTTTTGTGTGTGTGTGTGTGATACATATATGTGTGTGACACGTGTGAAAGAGCACATATAGAGATAGTTTGAAAACAACAATGGATCAATAGGTTTACTGTGGCCTCTAGCCAGCGGCTCCAACACAGTGTGTGTGTGTGTGTGTGTGTGTCCTGTATCAAATGTGCTCAGTCTGCCTGGATTCAGTGTGTCTGCCATCATCATCCATCACCAGCCCCCCTCAGGCCCCCCATCTCCACCCCCCCACTGTTATCACATTTATTTTTAGGGGCAAGCGGAGTTTCACTGCAGGGTAAATCCCAGCTTCATGTGTTTTGAGCGCAGCGCCGCAGTCAACAGTCGATGTACGACACACCCGTGCAGCGATGATGGAGCAAGAGAGAGGAACACTGGACACATCCGCCCAGATCTTTGCTGCTAGATGTTTGGAAGGGTCACCACAAAAATGAATACATTATTATGAGACTTGCTGTTTTTCCACAACATCCAGCAGACTGAGGTGGTGGTACAGGGGTGGAGCGGTCGCCCTGCCATGTCTCTGTGGAAGTCCTGCATCAGTGTGTGGATGTGGATGGATGAATACTCAATTCACATCAATAGGTCCACATTCATTAACCAAATGAAGGGGCTTGGCTGTCCTGTCGATGGGCTTTGATCTGACTTTTTAGGAAAGTAATTTGATTTAATGTGTGAAAAACAGAGTAACACACAGGGTTCACTATTTACATGACATGTTTTCATCCTGAGAGCTAGTGAGGAGCTTCAGTGGAAACAGATCATTTCTGTCCTTGATTTACTTCTCTCATTAGCTCCCTCTGGTATCTGCTCTCGTTCGCTCTCACTCTCTGACACCCACAGTTTCACCCCGAGTGGCTCAGGATATTACCTCTTTACTGGAGCTTGATTAATTAGACCTTAATTGGTTGTCGTGTCGCTGCCCAGTCATCTGACAGCACCCCCGAGGGCCGGGTGAGACAGAGGACACCAGAAAAACAGAGAAAGAGCAAATATGTCCTGAAGGAATTTGGACCAGGACCAAAGCCTGACACAGAGACACAAACCAACACTCACTGAAGAGTCTCTAACTGAAGTAGCAGCAGAGGTTCAGCTGCATTTACATACATTCAAAAAATGATTTGAAATTATTTCTGCCCAATCATATTTTAAATCCATTTTCACTTTAAGCACATTTGTGATGTTTCTGCATTTCATTCTTGAAAATCAACTTTTTAATGCTGGAGAAACACATCACAGAACGCTCTTCAAACTGTCTTCAATCCTTATGCAATGTCTTTAACTCCAACAGATGATGAGAAACTTCACTCGTGTAAAATGTTGCACTTTGGCACCAAGTTGCTTCCCTGTGCTTCAAAATCAGTTGGTTTATGTCGGTTGTGTTCACATCCTACCACTGTGATGGATTTCAGAGTAAAGCTGCTCTCCTTCACGTCAGGAATCAACACGGATGCTGTGGACTGAAAATGTTAGAGTACATTTGTTTCTACGATCATGCTCCAGGCGTCAGGTTAGACTGAACACTTATGAGATCTGTAAGAGTACTTCTGGGTGAAGTAGAGTGAATGCAGGTAATCTACATTTTTTTCAACCCCTCAAACCCTTGACTGTGTGCAGGAGCCCAGTACTGCCGTTCAAGAGAAAGGTGCACGCTCTTTAAAAATGAGGAAATCACACAATCAGAGTACGGCCACCTCACTAACGACTACAGAGCGTGGCAGACGGACACTGGACAGCATCACCTGTGCATTGTACCTGTACACCACATGCATGACAATGGTACGTTCTATTTTCAGGACGTCCCAGGAGGTGTCCACATGAACATGAAGAACCAGAGGTTCGTTACTGTCACTGCTGAGATTTTTAATGAAAACTAGACAATCAGTCATTTCAGGAAGAATTGCTGCAATTATGAACCAGAGGGAGCATGAGGTCCTGTTCTTCAGGGATTCTGGTCCAGGTTCAGTTCTTGGGAGTTGGGTTTCATTTGTGTATTAATGGATGTGACCCTGCAGGGTGGCGAGGGGTCGACTGAACTGAACTGATTTGTTCTGTACGAACGCTACAGCAGAGACAGCCCTTTAATACGAAGGCTACTTATCCTGTCAGCAATCAGCACTCCAATCAATGAAAGTTCTCATTCTGCAGCGGGAGGAGGACACAGGAAACACCGGAGGACGAAACACACGAACACGGGGGAGAAGAAACTCGTTTCAGTGACAGCTGGAGTCAGCTCATACGTCAAACAGGCTGAGATGTGAGGAAACACAGGAGAACTGTACATGACATTAGCACCGTCATCCAAACGTTACACACACAATCAGGAGAATCTGATTTTGATTTATTTGTTCCATTCATGAAGAAAGCATTACATTAACATATTCAGTACACAACATGAGTCCAGAATAAAATAGGAACACATTATTTAACTCACTTCTAAAATAAAAATAA
This sequence comes from Oryzias javanicus, assembly GCA_003999625.1. Lineage (NCBI taxonomy): Eukaryota > Metazoa > Chordata > Actinopteri > Beloniformes > Adrianichthyidae > Oryzias > Oryzias javanicus. Next base: position 2,684,162 of record CM012448.1, read on the forward strand.
AATAAAAATAAAGAAATAAAAAAAAAGAAATAATGAGATAAAAATACAATTTTTATTACATTTCTGCCCCTGTATCACATCTTAAAAGAAAAACAAAAGAAACTATCCTGGATGGCTTTTAGTGCCAGTCCCCACACATTAACTACACATTACGTATTTCTCAAGCTTCTTCTGTACAAATATTTTTTTTAATAATACTTTATTTTTACTACTTTTCAAAACTGCCTTTTGAGCATTCCAAAATTGTACCCCAAAAAAAACAACAAAAAGAAACCACATGTGCTTTAAAGCAGTTCGAGCAACTTGGAACGTAAAAATCATTTTTCCTCCTGGGATTTTCATCTTCTGAGGTGAAAAACAAATAGTTTTTGCATTCACTGGCATATCTGTAAAAACTTTAAGCATCCCAAAAAAGTTTGCAGTTTTACTAATTCCTCAAAATTCAGCAATCTTGACTCCATAAATAAAGCATTTGTATGTTCTCAGCTCCATTAATTATTTAAAAATATATTTATGCAGTAAATGTGATGTAGTTAAATGAGTTTTATATGTATTAACCCACACTTCAACACTTTTCACTTTCAATATGTGATATATCCATGACAATTCTTTATCAAAAATCAACCCAATAAATCTAAACTCAGAAACCTTTTCAACTGTTACACCATCAATAGAAAGTTTTACTTCCTTACCTTAAGTTCAATATTTTATTTTGAGCTCCCTGAACTGAACTTTAGGCTCCATCAGGATTATTCCCTTCTCCCTACCCCTACATTTTCCCCTCCAAACAGACAGTTAGTTACGGAAAAATAGATTTTGGACGAGACTTTCATTTGATGACATCACCAAGAGTCTCCGGTTAGCTAGCGTTAGCGCAGAGCTTTCAGCACTGAAATATACATAACAACAGTGGTGTTATAACTTTATAAAGCTCATACTTTAACAAAAAGTCATGATTAACATTTAAACGTAAACCTCTCTGGTTCAGAGAGCATCCACAGGAAGAAAAGCGCTTAGAAAAACTGACAGAAAAAAGATCAGATGAATGGAAACTGAGAGAGAATTGAGAAAAAACCCACAGCAGATCCTCAATGTTTCAACAATATTATTTCAACAATCCTGTAAATTAATTTCAGTTCTGTTACGTAGCATCGGTTCAGAAAGTGATGCACACGACCACAAATGCTGGATCAACCCCTCTTCATCATCACCATTGTTTTGATCCAGTTTGTTCCAAATATGTTAGATCATTGTAATCCAGATCATATTTATAAAAGGTATTTATAAAAATTCCTCGTCTGGGGATCCCTGACCTAGGCAAGCGCCTAGGCCGCCATCTACAGGAGGGGGCACCAAATTACAATGATTTTTTTTTTTTTTTTTACATATCAGTCATTTCGTGAACAATGTGAAAAAAGTAATAATTAAACATAAATGCAATAAACATAAAAACATAAATAAAATAAAAATTTGTCTAGAGCGCCATGCAGCCCAGGGTCAGGGCTGGGTGCTCCATACAGGTTTGACCGTTCCAGTGGTCTTTTAGGTCTGAGTTTGTTGCTTTGGGTATCGTTTTCTAGGACAAAATATCTGTAGAGCGGCAGGAGTTCATAGCTAGTTTAAAGCCCCTCACAACCCCAACAGTTTAGACTCCAATTCCAGCTCAGACGAGGAAGACAAAGACGTTCATGGATCTATTTGTGGATGCATCAGAATGGAGCAGAGCAGGGAAGTTGTGTCCTGCTGGTTGCAGTCTGTGTGTAACAACTACAAGCTTTCTCAAACATCATTGTTTTCATCTGCTCCTAGTTAAGTACAATTTGAAAGAGGAAATACTCAGAGGCACAAATTTAAACTTAATTTTTATTACAAAAGTCTTCCATCATCAGAAAAATGCTACAAGAATGTGTGACAAAGACAAAAAACACATTAGTCACCAGTCTTACAGGAATCCTGATGTAGCCACAGGTTGAACTTACATTCATGCCTCCACTTCATAACAACTGAAGCCTGGGATTTACTGAGCTGCACTTGTCAGGTTTGTCTTTTTAAAATATATTGACGACCAATTTCAAATCAATTTCACAGAATTGCAAAGCCAGAAGGAGTTTTTGAAGCACGACTTCTGCTTTGGTCAAGGTGGCACATGAAGGCTGAATGAAGCATCACTTACAGAAGATCCTGAAAACAGCAGCATTGAAAGGACACTGACTTTGACTAATTGGGATGACTTAAACCCACAGATTTAGCTAAAAAAAAAACACACAACTTTTCTTCAGACTGTATAGAAATATCTCAGGGTTTCATCATTTTTCAAGTTTCACACCTTCATTTCCAAAGCTGTCTCTGCTGCAGAAAGCTTGGCTCCACATTGCAAGAGTTAACTCACTGGCTATTGTCACTTGCATCACTTTATCTTTGATTAGAAAAAAATCAAAATATGATTTTATTTTTTAAAGCTAAAATAATGTTTGCAAAAATAACATCAGATTTTAAGCCTTAACATAAAAGAATCTGCTTCAGTAGATGTAAATCACCCACAAGCTGAAGCTTAACATGTTGCACTCTGACACTGCTGACCAAAGTAAAGCAAAAGCTCAAACATTCAAAACAACGCATCCTGTTTGGTAAATACGTGTGTGATAAATCTGAGGTTTAAAACAAAAGGATGTGCAAAGAGGTTAAAGGCTCAGGGACAGGGTGCAGAAACATCAGAGGAGGGGTCAGGAGAACACAACACAGAGCAAAATCCCAGGAAGACCTTCTCTCATAATTAATAAATGAAAGATGTTGTTAGTGCAGCTGATCAATAGAGTTGTTAGGGAGAGGTAGTGATTGATTGGGCTGTGGGATGAGGGATGGAAGGATGAGGGGATCAAGGTGGGGGTTAGCGGGAGAAAGGCGGGGGCCTCTGCTGAATGCTCTGTGGCTGCTGCAGATTTTCACCCTCATTGAGAACAAAGGAGTCTCCAGAGCCTCATCAGCACTGATAGACACTTAGCACCATCCTGACCTTAATAGGGAGGAGGGAGCGGGAGAAGGGGCGACTACAAAGGAGGAGAGGGGGGCACGAGAGAAAAGAAAATTAGGAAATGAACAAGAAAAATAAATGTGAAAAAAGTAAACAAATATATTGAAAATAACTGTATTATCTGCATAAGGGTAAAGAGGATGTAAAAACTGAGGAAGCAAGCATAAGTTTAACAGTTTTCAGTTCAAAAGGGGTGAACCTCAGGCAGGTCACAAGATCAAAAAGCAAACTTTGAGAAGAACATTGATCCAGTATCCCTGTAGTCTAAGCAAGAGAGCCTCATGAAAACAGGAGAATATGGATCTGGAGAAAAAGATGTGTGCACGCTGAAGTAGACGTTTGGAACATGAAGTGTGTGTGAATGTGAGGAGAAATCTGTCATTCAGAAACGGTGAAACAGGCCACATCAGTGAAGTGCGTCTGCAGTCGTCCACTGAAGGGCCCGACACTTTCACACTGCACTCAGTCTGTTGCTCATAAATGCATCAAGGTCAGCGTGGGGTTAAGTGTCTTCAGAACACATCCAAGTCTGTCAAGGCCAGGAATTGAACCACCATTTATCAGAGACAGGAGCAGTCCTTGGTCTGGACTGTAAACGACATGAATCACACATGTGAGACACCCCCCACCCCCCACCCCCCTCAGGTTTTGTTTCTATGCCACCAACATCCCCCTTTAACTCAATTTCCACTCTATTTAAATCCAGAGGATTTTTTAAAAGTTATTTTTCACCTGTTTTTTTTTCTTTGTTCTATTTAAATTTTATTTATATTCCTATCAGTTGTTTTTTCTGTATTTTTGTATCAGTTACGTGTTTCTTCTGGTTTGTTGACTGTCTTGCATTCACTTCTTCACTGTTTAGTTTTTTTCTTCATGACCAACACCTTCTGCAAATTCAACAACAACACACCATGGCTCTCTGCTGAGCTGAGGCGACTAGGCCAGGACAAGGAAGAGGCCTACAGGAGCGGGGATCGGGACCTGAACAAGCAGGCCAGGAACAAGCTGACAAAGAAGATTGAGGCAGCAAAGAGGCACTGAGGAACTGAGGATCTGTGAACGAGATGTGCGTCAGCAGTTTCAGAAGCAGAAGATAAGGAAGGCTCCAGGACCTGATGGGGTGTCCCCGTCCTGCCTGAAAGTCTATGCTGACCAGCTGACTCCCATCTTCACCAGAATCTTCAACAGCTCTCTGGAGACGTGTGTGGTCCCTGTTTGTCTCAAACACTCCACCATCATCCCAGTTCACAAAAAGTCTTCTGTCACAGGTTTCAATGACTACAGACCCGTTACCTCTGTGGTCATGAAATCCTTTGAGCGCCTGGTTCTGAGCCACCTGAAGAACATCACTGACCTTCTGCTAGACCTCCTGCAGTTTGCCCACAGAGCAAACAGGTCAGCAGATGATGCGGTCAACATGGCTCTTCACTACATCCTGCACCATCTAGGGACCAATGCAAGGATCCTATTCGTGGACTTTAGCTCCGCCTTTAATACTATTGTCCCTGAGCTCCTCCATCTCAAACTGACCCAGCTCAGTGCCTCCCTCCACCTGTCAATGGATCACCAGCTTCTGGCTGACAGGAGGCAGCAGGTGAAGCACCCAGGCTTTGAAAACTGGCGCCCCCCAGGGGTGTGTTCTCTCCCCGCTACTCTTCTCGCTCTACACCAACGACTGCACCTCAGGAGCCCCTTCGGTGAAGCTCCTGAAGTTTGACACCACAGTCATGGGACTCATCTGGGATGGTGATGAGTGCATATGGAGAAGTGGAGCGGCTGGCTGTCTGGTGCAGCCAGAACCATCTGGAGCTGAACCCACTAAAGACTGTGGAGATGACAGTGGACTTCAGGAAGAACCCTCCACTCAGAATCCTCAGCAGAACAGTCCCCTCAACTAACTCCTACAGGATCCTCGGGTCCATCTCATGGGACCTTAGATGGACCCAGCACATTGACACACTCCGGAAGAAGGCCCAGCAGAGGTTGTACTTCCTACGACAACTGAAGAAGTTCAACCTGCCTCAGGAGCTGCTGATCATCTTCTGCACAGCAATAATCCAGTCTGTCCTGACCACATCCATCACAGTCTGGTTTGGATCTGCAACCAAAGCCGACAGGGACAGACTGCAGAGAACCATCAGGTCTGCTGAGAGGATTATTGGCTCCAACCTTCCCTCCATTCTGGACCTGTACCAGTCCAAGGTCAGGAGGAGAGCTGGAAGAATCCCAACAGACCCTTCACATCCAGGACACGGTCTCTTCAGTCTCCTCCCCTCAGGACGGCGGTTCAGGACTTTGTGCACAAAAACCACCCACCACAAAGACAGCTTCTTTCCACGAGCCATCACTCTGATGAACTCTTGACCGGTCACAGAGTACAGAACACAACATGGGAACAATTACACTGGAAAAATATGTTGTTCTAATTCTGTTTTTATGTTTATCAGCTCAGCCAGCAAGGCCAAGTGGCCCCATAAGGTTTAAAAGTGGGCAGAAAATGTGGGTCTTCATTTGGGTTTGTCCACAGTTTCTGTGGTGGCCCCAGCTCTCCCTCAGGTAGACATCCCTTTTTTTTTCCTGACTCTGGTTTTTTGGGAGTTTTTCCTTACTGGGATGGAGAGTCTAAGGACAGGGATAAACAGTTTTACTTAGTTTAGTTTAACTATCAGCTATTGTTTATATTTTATGACCGACCTTTTGCTTCTATAAAATTACCGGCATGAAGTCCAAAGAGGTCATGGTTTTTGTAATATTGGGCTAAACCAATAAAATTGAATTGAATAATCATTGATGATAAAAAACTCAGCTGCAGATGAGCTGCTTTGACAGCAGTATGATCATAGACTGAAAGTATGATCACATCCAGAGGACCTGATGTTGCTCCAGCTCCTTTGGTTTTGACTTTAGCTTCAAGAGTGAAGTGACAGAGTTAGAGTATATTCCAGGTTACCTGTATCTACATTTACATTCACACACACTTTTGAATCTCCTCCCATACACGCTCTCAAACACACACAAACACCTTATCTTTGGCGCACAGTAAACCTGAGTGAAATTTTCCCAAGGCAAGCTGAAACATGAACCCATCCGACCACAAAACACGTGTCCACTGCCTGCGTCCTTCTGAGGCCAGCTCGCGTGTGCAGCCGGGCGCTCTTCTAACTCAGAGTTGATATATTGCTTGTTTCTTACATAAGACAGCTTCAGGTTACGTCGGAGGACTGTTGAATGACAACAGTTTCTGAAGTGCATGTGGCTGTATTGATCACAGCAGCGCCCGGTGCTGTCTGAGGGCTCAAAGGTCATGTTCATGAAACTGAACCCTGCACAGAAACAGCAGTTTCCAGCCTTGGCTTCAATAACATAGAATTTCCCAGGCTCTCCATGGATTTGCATTGTCTCATTACAAATACCCGAACATTCTTAAGGAGTTCTTGATTTGACCCTTTTATTAATATTAAGTAAGTTTTACATAAAGTGTAATAATTAAATTACTTTGAGAAAAAGAAAGATAATTTGAGTGAAAGAATGAACTGCTTTGGCAATGTAACACAAAGTTAGCTTAAAATTGTGCTAGGGGGTCGACTCCTGATTGGAAGATTGCGGGTTCAATTACCACCTTGCCCGCTCATGTGTCGAAGTGTCTTTGGGCAAGACACTAAACTCCACATTTCCTCCGGTGGAAGGTTGGCGCCAGTGTTCGGCAGCAGAACCACCACCAGTGTGTGAATGGGTCTGTTTGGCCTTCGAAGGAAGGTGAAAAGTGCTATACAAGTATACGCCATTTACCATTTAAAAGATGTTTGTCCAAAGATTATCATTCAGCTTCCAGAAGTTCAAACCTCAATCGTCTTTCTCTAACCTTTCCTGAAATTTTCAAAGAAGAGGGACAAACGAGCCTCAATACAATCTCAATACCCAACATAGAAATTAATGCCACAGTGTCATAGAAATGTACGACGGAGTATTAGGGCCACTTTATAAAGGAAATTGTATTTTTAAAATTACAACTTTAAATCTCATAAATTTACGAGAATAAAGTCATATATTTATGACTTTAAAAGTCATCGGCTAAATGTATTACTTTTAGTCTAAATCTAAATTTACGACTTTAAATCTTGTAAATTTACAAGAAAAAAACGTGTTAATCTACGAGATTTAAAGTCGTAAATTAATGAGATAAGAATCAGAGCTGTCTGTTTATCAGAGCCGTACTCAAAGATGAAAGACGTGGAGCTTCTTGTGGGGGTTTATTTCCAGATCTGAACTATTACAGTACAGGTTTGCTGTTGGTAGTGCAGAGTTTTATTTGTAAAATAAAGAGCTCAGAGATCCATGTTCACAGGACTGTCACTTTATTTTGCCCTTCGTCCACATACCCAGAAACCCTTTCACCACATCGTTTTGACACAAAACAACAATGATAAATGACAATAGTCTGTTACGTTAGTGCAAGAACATTACATATTCAGAGAACTAGTCCTCTTCAGACGGAAGCATCACAGAGTTGGAGGAGATCTTGTCTTCCGCTGAGGAAGAAATGACTGGAAGTGGACATCAGCACGGATATCGACGGCTTCTTCAACGGGATCTGCAGAGATCCTGCAAGCACCATCAATGAATAAAACATGAATAAAATGTAAATGAAACAAAGAAACTTCTAACCTACCTGTTGAAATCCAAGACGGTCTGCTTCTGCTCACACCGGTCATCTGCTGGACGGTCAGCTGGAGAAAGTTTTCAGTTTTTTAATTTTCTGCATAAATATGTAATCCACATTTGTATGGACAGATCTGTTGTTAACTGAAGACTTTTTACCTGGTTTGTTCATATCAGTGCAATGAAGGAAAGGCCAAAGTACAGGACAGTCACAGTTCTGCTCTTCTGCTGTCCTGGGAGGAGAATACTGCAGAACATGTACATGGATGGATGGATGATGGATGGATGGATGATGGATGGATGGAATAATGGGTGGATGGATGGATGGATGGATGGATGGATGGATGGATGGATGGACGGATGGATGGAATAATGGGTGGATGGATGGATGGATGGATTGATGGATGGAGGGATGGACGGACGGATGGATGGATGGATGGATGGATGGATGGATGGATGGATGGATGGATGGATGGAATAATGGGTGGATGGATGGATGGATGGATGGATGGATGGATGGAATAATGGGTGGATGGATGATGGATGGATGGATGGATGGATGGATGGATGGATGGACGGATGGATGGAATAATGGGTGGATGGATGGATGGATGGATGGATGGATGGATGGATGGACGGATGGATGGATGGATGGATGGAATAATGGGTGGATGGATGGATGGACGGATGGATGGATGGACGGATGGATGGAATAATGGGTGGATGGATGGATGGATGGATGGATGGATGGATGGATGGATGGATGGATGGAATAATGGGTGGATGGATGGATGGATGGATGGATGGAATAATGGGTGGATGGATGGACGGATGGATGGATGGATGGATGGATGGATGGATGGACGGATGGATGGATGG